>JAIGNY010000004.1:112500-397500 GCA_020152595.1 Chiridota heheva | reverse complement strand
TTATATCATAGACTAATTTTTTCACTAAAATCTTCAATTTAGAATTTTTTATATATTGCAAACTGATCAAATTTTGAGTAAAACAGTCATTACATGTATCTGAACAGCTACATGTATCTGAACAGCTACATGTATCTGAAGAGCTAACATGTATCTGAACAGCTACATGTATCTGAACAGCTACATGTATCTGAACAGCTACATGTATCTGAACAGCTACATGTATCTGAACAGCTACATGTATCTGAACAGCTACATGTATCTGAACAGCTACATGTATCTGAACAGCTACATGTATCTGAACAGCTACATGTATCTGAACAGCTACATGTATCTGAACAGCTACATGTATCTGAACAGCTACATGTATCTGAACAGCTACATGTATCTGAACAGCTACATGTAGCTGAACAGCTACATGTAGCTGAACAGCTACATGTATCTGAACAGCTACATGTATCTGAACAGCTACATGTATCTGAACAGCTACATGTATCTGAAGAGCTACATGTATCTGAACAGCTACATGTATCTGAACAGCTACATGTATCTGAACAGCTACATGTATCTGAACAGCTACATGTATCTGAACAGCTACATGTATCTGAACCGCTACATGTATCTGAACAGCTACATGTATCTGAACAGCTACATGTATCTGAACAGCTACAAATTGTGATTAGAACAGGCTTTAATTGATGAAAATAGCACACATAGATTTTGATTTATGGCTGATCCAAATTTGAACATTTTGTGTCACATACAAAAATGTTGTGATGTACGAACAGGAATGGATAGAACCAGGCTTAGAACCTTCATACAACTATTCATCATTCCTAAAATTTAATCTTTGAAAATGATAAGAATATCTTCACCACCAAAATGTTGATTAGGGAAAGGAAGGGAGGAAGGAAAAAGAGTGGGGGGAGGGGGGGGGGAGGAAGTGGGCTAAGACTCCAAAACCTCGTAGAATCTGTTACTCTTCCAAAAATTGTGTTATTTGTCTTTTTATTCTCACAAAGAGAACACAAATCTGGAATTCATAGGAATAATTTAAGAGTTTTCCCTTCCCCATACAATATTATACGAGTAGAAGTAGGCAGGAAGGTAGACTCACAATCCTACTATAGCATAACAATCCTACCATAGCATGACAATCCTACCATAGCATGACAATCCTACCATAGCATGACAATCCTACCATAGCATAACAATCCTACCATAACATGACAATCTTACCATAGCATGACAATCCTACCATAGCATGACAATCCTACCATAGCATAACAATCCTACCATAGCATGACAATCCTACCATAGCATGACAATCCTACCATAGCATAACAATCCTACCATAGCATAACAATCCTACCATAGCATGACAATCCTACCATAGCATGACAATCTTACCATAGCATGACAATCCTACCATAGCATGACAATCCTACCATAGCATGACAATCCTACCATAGCATGACAATCCTACCATAGCATGACAATCCTACCATAGCATGACAATCCTACCATAGCATGACAATCCTACCATAGCATGACAATCTTACTATAGCATGACAATCCTACCATAGCATGACAATCCTACCATAGCATGACAATCCTACCATAGCATGAAAATCCTACCATAGCATGACAATCCTACCATAGCATGACAATCCTACCATAGCATAACAATCCTACCATAGCATGACAATCCTACCATAGCATGACAATCCTACCATAGCATGACAATCCTACCATAGCATGACAATCCTACCATAGCATAACGATTCTACCATAGCATAACAATCCTACCATAGCATGACAATCCCATCAAAATTAATTGATGAAGTTTTAGATCATAATATGCAAATTTGTGATGGAAGAATGGGAATGCCTATCTACTTTTCATGTTACGTAAACTCATTTTCTTTCATCACCATCCAACATTCTATAAAAGCACACATCTGGTTGTAATAAACAGTCGTATACCATCCATTTTACACTATATAATCTTCACATTGTGTATATTTCTGCATTATTTACACACACAGCTCAGTTTTACTGCAGAGCATACCTTGCCCCGGATCTGAATTCTCTCATGATTTCATCTCGTTCCTTCTGAGGCATGTCACCATGCATAGACGACACAGTGAAGTTAGCTTCCCTCATTTTCTCTGTTAACCAATCCACCTGAAACATGAAAGATAATTTCATCTTGTGAAAGAAAGTATAGATGAGGGCTGCATCAGTGAAATAAACTGTCACATTTGTATGTAAGAAATGCAACATTCATGTCTTTTTCAAATCCTAAAATACATTTTTAAATTTCTGATTACAAGGAGAACTTAATGCCATCATTGTATTACATACAAACATACAGTTACTTGTTACATACAGTTACTTGTTACATACAAACACTTACTTGTTACATTCAAACATACAGTTACTTGTTACATACAAACACTTACTTGTTACATACAAACATACAGTTACTTGTTACATTCAAACATACAGTTACTTGTTACATACAAACACTTACTTGTTACATACAAACATACAGCTACTTGTTACATACAAACATACAGTTACTTGTTACATACAAACATACAGTTACTTGTTACATACAAACATAGTTACTTATTACATACAAACACTTACTTGTTACATTCAAACATACAGTTACTTGTTCTACCCTATAAATCTAAACAGTTCTAAGCAATGCAATTACAACAAAGCATTATCCAATCACAAAAGCTACAACTAGAAAACAAGATAATCAAAAGCAAAGCAAACAATAACAACTAGAAATAACAACAGAATTGAGGAAAATTAAAATAAATTTGTCTACTCTTTTATTAAAGCTAATTTGTCTACTCTTTTATTAAAGCTAATTTGAGTACTCTTTTATTAAAGCTAATTTGTCTACTCTTTTATTAAAGCTAATTTGTCTACTCTTTTATTAAAGCTAATTTGTCTACTCTTTTATTAAAGCTAGTTTGTCTTCTCTTTTATTAAAGCTAATTTGTCTACTCTTTTATTAAAGCTAATTTGTCTACTCTTTTATCAAAGCTAGTTTGTCTACTCTTTAATTAAAGCTAATTTGTTTATTTTTATTAAAGCTAATTTGTCTACTCTTTTATTAAAGCTAATTTGTCTACTCTTTCATTAAAGCTAATTTGTCTACTCTTTTATTAAAGCTAGTTTGTCTTCTCTTTTATTAAAGCTAATTTGTCTACTCTTTTATTAAAGCTAATTTGTCTACTCTTTTATCAAAGCTAATTTGTCTACTCTTTTAATAGAGCTAATTTGTCTACTCTTTATTAAAGCTAATTCCATCGAGCCATTAAGCTTAAAAAGCCGGTGCTTATCCCGGTTTCCATGGGAAAGTGGATGAGAGTACATGACTCCCCCTGGACAAGACCCCAGTCCATCGCAGATTAACTCCCCAGCAGTGCTGGTACTCATTTTCACAGCTGAGTGGACTGAAGCAAGTAAAGTGTCTTGCTCAAGGACACAATGCAGCGCTCGCGACGGGAATCGAACCCGGTACCTTTTAAATACGAACTTGGCTTCTTTACCCCTGAACCCCTAGTCTTTTATAAAACCATAAAAATAGCAGGTAGCTCCCTTGTCACTGAAATGAAGCCTGTACTTGGGAAGTTTTGAAGAGATTTATGAGGAACTGAACTGGTAAGCACACCAACTTGAAGAACTGATAACCACACCAACTTGAAGAACTGGTAAGCACACCAACTTGAAGAACTGGTAACCACACCAACTCGAAGAACTGGTAAGCACACCAACTCGAAGAACTGGTAACCACACCAACTTGAAGAACTGGTAACCACACCAACTTGAAGAACTGGTAAGCACACCAACTTGAAGAACTGGTAACCACACAAACTTGAAGAAATGGTAAGCACATCTAACTCGAAGAACTAATACCCACACCAACTTGAAGAAGTGGTAACCACACCAATTGAAGAACTGATAACCACACCAACTTGAAGAACTGGTAACCACACCAACTCGAAGAACTGATAACCACACTAACTTGAAGAACTGGTAACCACACCAACTCGAAGAACTGGTAAGCACACCAACTCGAAGAACTAATACCCACACCAACTTGAAGAACTGGTAACCACACCAACTTGAAGAAATGGTAAGCACATCCAACTCGAAGAACTAATAAGCACACCAACTTGAAGAACTGGTAAGCACACCAACTTGAAGAACTGGTAACCACACCAACTTGAAGAAATGGTAAGCACATCTAACTCGAAGAACTAATACCCACACCAACTTGAAGAAGTGGTAACCACACAAACTTGAAGAAATGGTAACCACACCAACTTGAAGAACTGGTAAGCACACCAACTTGAAGAACTGGTAACCACACCAACTCGAAGAACTGGTAAGCACACCAACTCGAAGAACTAATACCCACACCAACTTGAAGAACTGGTAACCACACCAACTTGAAGAAATGGTAAGCACATCCAACTCGAAGAACTAATAACCACACCAACTTGAAGAAATGGTAAGCACATCCAACTCGAAGAACTAATAACCACACCAACTTGAAGAACTGGTAAGCACACCAACTTGAAGAACTGGTAACCACACCAACTTGAAGAAATGGTAAGCACATCTAACTCGAAGAACTAATACCCACACCAACTTGAAGAAGTGGTAACCACACCAATTGAAGAACTGATAACCACACCAACTTGAAGAACTGGTAACCACACCAACCTAAAGAACTGATAACCACACCAACTTGAAGAACTGGTAACCACACCAACTTGAAGAACTGGTAAGCACACCAACTCGAAGAACTGGTAACCACACCAACTCGAAGAACTGGTAACCACACCAACTCGAAGAACTGATAACCACACCAACTCGAAGAACTGGTAACTACACCAACTTGAAGAACTGGCTCATTGAAAAGTAAGTTAAGAAGGATTTGTGGCATTCTAAGATGTGTACACATTTGGAAATTGCTGCATTCATTAATATTTCAGCTCTTTTTAACAAATAAATACAAATCCATTGAAATGGGAGCATTAGCTTAAGTAGCACTCAAAACTCATCCTTCTTAATAGTCAAACATTTGGTTTAGTTTATCTGACATCAACATTTAAGCAGTTTCATTTTGTCATTAAGATTTAATTGTTTATATAAACAAAATTTGCTTGGGAAAAATGCTAATTTTTTATCAGATTAATTGACAATTGTAGCAAAAAAAAACTTTCTGCACTCGTGTTCTTCACACTATGCATCTTCAAATCTTAATATTTCCTGAATGGAGTACTTTTTTTTTTTTTTCCCCTAAAGATGGACATACCAAATGATCTAATTTATCCTAAATTACCAATGCAATGTTGTTACTTCATTACGTTTCAGAAACATTCAAAACTTCAAAAGCATCCCTAAATTGTGCTGTTTAAACAATGTTTTTGTCAAACTTCTTACCTTCCTCTTTGTATTGCAGAAAATGACAGCCTGGCTGATGGTGAGTGTGTCATACAAATCACATAACGTATCAAACTTCCACTCCTCTCTCTCAACAGCAACAAAGAACTGCTTGATTCCTTCCAGGGTCAATTCATCACTGTAGGAGTAGGAAAGCATCATCAACACTGCACATAGCAAAATAATCACAACACTGCACATAACAAAATATTCATGCACAATCAACTGGCCCAACTGTTGACTGACATACTGTACTTGGCTTTTTGCCTTCTCTAAAACTAATTTTATTTGGGGATTATTTTACCATATTTATTTTCTTAAATTGCTAGTTTCTTCAGAAGCAAAATACTGAATGTAAAGTATGAAGTATCTTTCCCAACACTTAACCTTATCCTGTTACCTTTAAATGGTAAATAGAATAATTCACACAGATTACTTGCAGGTGTGACAAGCTGAGGAAAGAGCTGCTGGCGGTTGGGGAGCTGTTTGCTGTCACAGACCGAGGATAGGGATCTAGGGTAGGGATGCCAAATGGCCTTTGCACACCTAATCCCATTAATTCCATTGAATAGAGAAATGGTTTTCAGTCTATGCTTATAAGTTTGTTATTCCATTCACCTTTTGATTGGGTGCGGCTCTTACTGAAAATGTTTAACGATGTAGGATTAATTATTATGCTTTAACAAATATAATGATTCCTCATAATAATACTAATAGATTAATCAGAAGCTTAGACGAGATATAAAAGAGTAATGTTGCCACCTTCTTCTAGACATAAATAGACTTACCGCTTTACAAGTATTCTGATGGGTTCTGTCATAAACTTTTTTGTCATCTCAAGAATGTCATGTGGGAGTGTGGCACTGAAGAGTAAGACCTGGGTAGCTGGTGGCAGATACCTGTACACATCATATATTTGCTCCTTAAAACCTGTCAAAACATAATTTAATATTTTCTTCAATCCCACTCAACCTTTTTAAAAATAAGAACAGATATCAGTTTGAATAAACATGACAGCACAGGATTACCACAGACCAAATATTACAACTTAACCTCTGTTAATGCAAATAAGTAAAAGGCACTACCTTAGGACCAGTAACATGCAAGGTTCTTTGATGCATTGAGTTCATGTATTTAAAATATATTCAGAAAAAGAAAGGTTTATATACATTTTTTATATTCAAAATCAATTTAATAGTTGTTAAATTTCAATAGCAGCCATAAATTTCAATGTTAAAAAGGTTTGAATTTTTTCAAATTCTTTAATGTAAATTTCTTAAATTTCTGTCGTGAATTTTAGTCACTGAAAATCACCAGACTGTTTTCTCCTGCTAATGTTTGATTGGGGATGTGATGGAGATTCAAAACTTCTTGGTCAAGTTTGATTGCTTGCATTCAACTAATGCTAGTGAAGGATAAAAACAATCAGTTAAAATAAGGAAATTCATAGGTCTTGTTATTATGATGTCACATAATTTGAATAAAATTTGCATACTTTTTTATAACAAGGTTTTAAAATTCAAAATGATGTAAAACGGGTCAATTTTTAAGCAATTTTGATGAAACCCTCTTGCAATTTTCATGATTAATAGCCTATTTTCATGTTTATAGCCTATTTTCATGGTTTATAGCCTATTTTCATGGTTTATAGCCTATTTTCATGGTTAATAGCCTATTTTCATGATTTATAGCATATTTTCAAGGTTTATAGTCTATTTTCATGGTTTATAGCCTATTTTCATGGTTTATAGTCTATTTTCATAAATTATAGCCTATTTCATAGATCTTTCAGTTTGACTCTCTCATTGTTTACCTTTATTTAACATTTCATCAGCTTCATCAAGAATCAGCATCTTTATGGATCTTGTTCTCAAATTTCTCCTTCTGATCATATCTGCAAATAGAACGAAGAAAAAAAAAATCATAAATTTTCTGCAATGCATGTTGTACAAACTACTAAAGATTTCAAAGCATTAACCAGATACATCTTATAACTTTACAATAAAATCATATTTCATCTTCCAAATTTTGACCACATCTTCTCCTTTTGCAATTTTATGTCAATTTACGGGGTCTGATGCAATATTTCTTCATTCTATGAACATTTTTAAATAAGTCCACAAAACATGCATTTGTTTCAAGTACAACTGGAAATGCTTACCAAATACCCTTCCTGGCGTCCCTGACACAACTTGTTGGCCAAAATCCAGTTTCCTCATATCCTCTCCAACGTTTGTACCTCCAATACAGGCATGACATTGAACGCTCATGTAATCACCTAATGCTAGGATAACCTGTTGTATAAATTGATATCCAAACTATTTATACCACATCTGAACTACCCTTGCGATGTTTTCTTAGTAAACAAACAAATTAAAACGTCAATCATGGTGAATGACATCTTAACGTCAATCACAATGAATGACATCTTAACGTCAATTATGGTGAATGACATCTTAACTTAAAAGAATTAAATTACCCCTTCTTGTACCAGTCTTGCTTATGTATAGTTTCTCTAATAACGTAAAAAAAAATAAAGAATTTTACTATAATTACAGTGATTCTATAACAGTAAATATATAAAAATGATATTGATGTAATAGTAATCTTGTATTTTAGAAGTGGGGTAGTTCTATGAAACACCAAAAACTTATCAAAAAATATATATAAGCCTTGCTTGCATACATATTTTATCAAATTATCATGATTCTAGTTTTAAGTGTCATATAATACTTACTTTTTGTATTTGAACTGCCAACTCCCTTGTTGGTGATAAGATTAAAGCCTGTGTTTCTTTGATCTAGGGTAAAAGGAGAGAAACTATCATTTCCACTTGCAAGAATATTTCCTTTAACTAAATCTGACATATAAAGAACATTTGTCTGATTGCCTAATACTAAGGATATTAACTTTTCAGTCAAATAATATTCAAACTTTGTAACCAGCTTGTTTTGTTGGAGCATTGACTTATCAAAATATCCAGGATTCTTTACTATTTAAATTTTGTAATGTGCTACCAAGTGTAAGATGTCAAAATATGTTACTTTTTTATTTCAATCATTGTTGATATTCAAAAATAACAATTCCACCTCAATGTCCATTGAAGTATACTTTCAAAAATGTCTTCAGAGTTTACTGTTTGCCTTCTATTTATTGTTACACAAGTTTCAAACATCATTTATCCACAATTTAAATCTGGTACAATTTCAAAAAATTTAGTTCATTGCACTCCAGGTTCAAGAAACTTTTCAAAAAACTTGAGAGTATCAAGACAAAATATAAATGTAAAAAAGTCAAACCTGTGTGTCCAAGCATTGTAAAATTGATATTGAAAAGGTTGCAGTTTTACCAGTTCCTGATTGTGCCCTGTGGAAAAGGAAACAAATATTATAAAATAACTCCCTCCATGAAGCCTTAGAAACACTACTATATTATTCTTAATGCCTTTAAAGAATAATGAAACAGTTAAAGTAAGAAGAAAAGCATAATTAAATGAAATATTCATGTAGTAATTTTAGGTCATTCAGTAATTGTGTTACAACAACACACCTACTAGCCATGGAGCACTTAAACCAAAATTAATATCATTTCTAAAAGGACTAGCGACACTTTGAACAGATGAAATATTTTCAGAACCACACTTGGCATTGCAGAATAACCATTTAGGATTAACTATCAAATGTACATCTTCATTCACCTTAATTATCTGCACTACCAACTACCATGACACCATGCATGTATGCACAATTTCTTGATTAATGATTATAAACCAGTCACCACACAGGCAACAATGGGGTATAGTGTAAGACTGCATACATCACAAAAACATAACCAGAAACAAAAGGTTTTGTGGTTCCGATGCTTTTTTTCATATGCTGATTGATTTGCAAGTTTCGTATTAACTGTCATGTCATTGCATATCATAAAATATTTGTTCCAGGATATTCATAAGTCACCACCACCATGGATGATGTAGATCAATGAAATAGACATACATGTACCTATTGACAACACTAGTGTGTACACAATAATTAACATCATTATCATAGCAAGTATGATGCAAAACAAGACATACAGCTGCTCATGTATTATATTTGAAGAATCTGATGGCACCACCACAACCAATAAGGCACATCCATAGACCATGGGCTATCTGTGTATCACATATGACTTGAATCCAGTTTATCATTCTTTAGATACAAGCTGATACGTGATTACAAGCTTTTTTCAACAAAATCATATTAAGCCCCGCCTACTATGCATACTAATAAATTTCAACAATTTGTATACCATGAACATGTACATATTAATTAGCAAACATCATAACTGTACCAAATATAAAACAAAACATATATGTGGTTAATATAATATGAGCATTTCAATTTTGTTTATATTAAGCCCGCCTACTAATTAACATGCATGACATTACCACCAAAACAATACAGCACATCTACGGACCATGGGCAATCTGTGTATGACAAATGACTTAAATCCAGTTTATCGTTCTTTAGATATTGTGTTTACAAGCTCTTTCCAGCAAAATCATACTAAGCCCCGCCACTATGCATATTAATGAAATTCAACGTTTTCATACCCTAAACATGTACACACTAGCTAACATCATAACTGTACCAAATATTAAAAAAACATATATACTATTGATAAAATATAGGCACCATGAGCTGTAGGTATAACACTTATCACATAAATCCACTGTACTGTTTTTGAGATATCGTGTTTACGAGCTGGCCATCACATACACACATACATACACACGCACACACCATCATGACCGCATAGGTTCCTGATGCTATCGCATCAGAACCAAAAAATTATAGATTCTTGCTTCTGTCTTAAAAATTCTTGCATTCCCGGTCATAAAACTCACAAGCTAATATTTCTTCTTTAAATCTATTTCCTACAAACAAACTTTTAAAAAATGTATTCCATACGACTGAAAACAGAACATTTGAAACACCTTTTGAAGGCACCAAAGTACCTTAAAAATAATATTTGACTTGTTTGCAATTAACAAAGTCAATTAAACCAGTTATTTACATTTGGCCATTCATTAATATGTCAATAAAATTTGATAGAGGCTGCAACCAAAGGGCTTATTTTACTTCTAACATGGCTTTCAAAATTCCTTTGTTTTGCTCATATTGAGGAAATGTTTTGAAAATTTCTTTCTGGGAACAGATTTGACAGGAATTTACCTTGCTATTTACGTTTCATGACCAGAGGTGGATGAATTTTCAAGAAAGAAGCAACAGTGAACTACATTTGAGGTTTCCCCTGTACAGTGGTATGACAATAAAAGTATCCCTATGGTTGCCAAATAAGAGACTTGAAAAAAAAAAAAAAAAAATTAAAAGAGCTTACTGAGCAATGACATCTCTTCCTTTTAAGATAGGTTTTACAGCTCTCTGCTGTATGGCTGAAGGCTTCTCAAATCCTGCAAAGACAGAACGAATATCATTATTGGAATGTAAATTAACTATGTGAATATTAAGACCTGATCGTATTATATTTATTATAAGTATTCAAACTTCAAATTGAGTTTCATCGGAAACTAACTTCCAGGTCTTAGTTTGTGAAAAGCTACATCAATTAACCTCTTTGGGTTTGATGATTGACAGCTTTTTCAACCAATCACTGCATGAATTTGCCTAGCAACAAAATCTGCATAACTAAGTGGGGCAAACATCCCACGTGGTTCTGGTACAGTACAACTAGCTAGCAGCCCGGCTCATGTAGTCCATGCAATTTACTGTACAAAACAAATTTCTCTACACACAGACTAAGTGACGGCAAAATAGTGAACAAAAATTGTGCTTATGGACCCGCTGCGGGCTTTGTAAATCTGATTGCTGTTACCCAAAACACTTACCAAACTGAATGTTGTTTATCCCCTTATGCTAAAAACTCTTAAAGATCTGGAGAAGTGCCATAAATGGATGAAAGCTTGCAGCAAGCTTGCGAACATCTAAATGTCAATGCATTGGTAATGCAGGATTGCGGATTTGAGGTTTGGATTTCCCCACCTAGTTACCACGTAGCTATGGTGGGTGTGGCTTATTCATAACTCAAGAGACATTAATTCTGCAGTGCTTTTTTTCTGAAATTACTTAAAATGGAAAATATAGGGGTCATTAATATCAGGCTGCATAGGAAAAAGCTCAAATCTGGTTTATTCCTTAACAACCCAGTCCCTGCAAAAAATGTTCAAAAACATTCCTCATTGGGTGCAAAATCGAGACAAGTGTGAAAAAACTCTGAAAGCCATGTTGGTGAAACTACTCTAAAAGTCATGTTGGTGAAACTACTCAGAAAGCCATGTTGGTGAAACTACTCAGAAAGCCATGTTGGTGAAACTACTCTGAAAGCCATGTTGGTAAAACTACTCTAAAAGCCATGTTGGTAAAACTACTCTAAAAGCCATGTTGGACTTCAATCAGCAGTTTATTTTCTCCAGCCTCCATCAAATTTATTGAAATATATTAATAAATGACCAAATAATTGTCAACATATTGTTGGAAGAATATTTTTACCTCAAATTTCAGATTTGTTGATGATCAGATGTACATGTAAATAGTGTGATTTGTTGATGATCAGATGTACATGTAAATAGTGTGATTTGTTGATGATCAGATGTACATGTAAATAGTGTGATTTGTTGATGATCAGATGTACATGTAAATAGTGTGATTTGTTGATGATCAGATGACATGTAAATAGTGTGATTTGTTGATGATCAGATGTACATATAAATAGTGTGATTTGTTGATGATCAGATGTACATGTAAATAGTGTGATTTGTTGATAATCAGATGTACATATAAATAGTGTGATTTGTTGATGATCAGATGTACATGTAAATAGTGTGATTTGTTGATGATCAGATGTACATGTAAATAGTGTGATTTGTTGATGATCAGATGTACATGTAAATAGTGTGATTTGTTGATGATCAGATGTACATGTAAATAGTGTGATTTGTTGATGATCAGATGTACATGTAAATAGTGTGATTTGTTGATGATCAGATGTACATGTAAATAGTGTGATTTGTTGATGATCAGATGTACATATAAATAGTGTGCTTTGTTGATGATCAGATGTACATGTAAATAGTGTGATTTGTTGATGATCAGATGTACATGTAAATAGTGTGATTTGTTGATGATTAGATGTACATGTAAATAGTGTGATTTGTTGATGATCAGATGTACATATAAATAGTGTGCTTTGTTGATGATCAGATGTACATGTAAATAGTGTGATTTGTTGATGATCAGATGTACATGTAAATAGTGTGATTTGTTGATGATCAGATGTACATGTAAATAGTGTGATTTGTTGATGATCAGATGTACATGTAAATAGTGTGATTTGTTGATGATCAGATGTGCATGTAAATAGTGTGATTTGTTGATGATCAGATGTACATATAAATAGTGTGATTTGTTGATGATCAGATGTGCATGTAAATAGTGTGGTTTGTTGATGATCAGATGTACATGTAAATAGTGTGGTTTGTTGATGATCAGATGTGCATGTAAATAGTGTGATTTTGCACCCAAGGAGGAAAGCCTTTGGATATTTTTTGCTGGGAACAGATCCCCAAGGAATTTATCTTGCAATTTTTAAGACGTTCATGACCAGGGAGGGATGCAGGCAAAGTTTTTAAATAAGAATCAAAAATCAACAAAATTTGAGGTTTTTCCCTATGCAGCCTAACACTAATGACCCCTATGTCATGACCCATATGGTTGCCAGTTCAAGGATAACACTAAAACAAATGACACGAATGACAATATACATTACACACAAACAGTCCAAAGAATCCGAATGACAGTTCATTCGTTTTGCAAAGCAAATGACATTGAGTTACACTCCAAGAAAACGAATGACAAATTAGGCTTAGAATAAGGTTAGGTTCAGTTGTCATTCATTTTAGTAGGATCCTCGCTGTCATTCGGTTTCATGATTTCATATTTTTACATTGAAGAGGTATTCTCATTCGCACTGTGGGCCCACAAGTAAGCTGTCATTCGGTTTAGTATGACTCCATTTCAAGTGTGGTCTTTTGACTATAGTAGAAAAACATATTGCCCTTTCTTTGTTAATATTCCCTTTTATTTTATGAGATATTTGAAAGTTGTTGTTGTTTTAACAACCATACAGTATATTTCATAGCATAACAAGATGACAGGCTATGAAGGGTTATAGTCATCCCAAAAAGCCCGAACTAACACCACCACCACAAAAAATAAATCAATAAATTCAAAGATACCCAGAGTTAGTAAAGAGTTTATCAATGATGACTTTGAAATTGTGAACAGAATTGGAGCTAAAAACCCACTCAGCAAATCATTCGTGAGGCTGAGGCGACACAAAGTATTCTCAAGAAGAACCCATTTACTGTAATAATAAAGTTTCCCTCCCAACTTGGCAGAACCATACTGAGCTCGTACACAGCTACATTGACTACAGCCGTGAGAATACTAATACAGCTGGCATCAGTTAGTGAGATTAACACCTCTCAGTAGGCACTACTATCAATAGTGGTGAGCACATGCTTGAGGTTTTGAGTGACTTTTTGTGTCTGTTTTAACTAAGGAGTCCCTTGCTGATGATGTTGTGGATTATCTTAAAGTACACTCTCCAGTTGATTTTTTAGTTGATGTTGTGTCTAAGAAGTTGAAGGGTTTGAATTCAAATAAAGCACCTGCTTCAGATGGTATACATCCTGCCATCTTATGTGAGTGTTCTGATGTTCTTTCTGTTCCCCTGAGTATCATCTTTTCAAGTGCTTTGATGTTGGTGTTGTTACTAGTGATTGGATAATTGCTAATAACACTCCTATTTTAAAAAGGGTAACCAAATTGCCCTGTAAATATAGGCCAGTGAGTCTTACTAGTGTTGTGTTCAAAGTCATGGAGTCCACTGTTAAGGATGTTGTACAAGATCATTTACTAGTCAATGGTTTGTTGAATTTCTCCCAGCATGGGTTCTTACCTAAGAGATCTTGTGTTTCTAATTTATTGGAGTTTCTTGATGATGTTACTAAACTAGTTCATTCTGGTCATAATGTGGATGTTATCTATTCAGATTTCCAAAAAGCATTTGATAAGGTTCCGTTAGACAGGTTTATGATGGAAACAAGAGCGCTTGGTGTGGAGGGAAAGTGTGCCAGTTGGATAAATTCTTGGTTAGTCGACAGGTCACAACGGGTTGTTCTTAATGGTAAGTATCTCCATTGAAGAAGATTATAAGTGGTGTTTCTCATGGTTCTGCATTCGGTCCACTTCTTTTCTTTGATGCTTCCCTTGACTCCAGGAATTGTAAATTTGCTGATGACACTAAGCTGTACAGGATTGTTGATGATGCTAGGGATTCTTCACTGTTGCAAACTGATCTGAACAAGTTAGTTTCTTGGCCTCAAACATGGCAGATGTCATTCAATGTTGATAAATGCAAAGTTATTCATTTTGGTCAGAGCAATTTGGCTTTTGATTACTTCATGAATGGTTCAAATCTTGGTTGTGTTGATCAAGAAAGGGATCTAGATTACTAGCATTTTGAAGCCTTCTAAACAGTGTGCTTTAGCAGCTGCAATGGCAAATAGGATGCTTGGTTTGATTGGAAGAATTTTTTAGTTTTCTTGGTAGAGAGGTTGTTCTTATTTTGTATATTAAAGCACTTAGTCAGGCCTCACCTTGAGTATGCTATACAGGCTTGGAGTCCCTTTATGAAAAGGATAAGTTCATTTTGGAGCAGGTTCAACGAAGAGTAACAAGACTAATTTACGAAGTAAGGAATCTTTCTTATGAATCTAAGGTTGCGAATTCTTGGTTTGACCACACTTGAGTTGAGAAGAGTATGTGGCGATATGATTCAGGTTTATAAATTTCTATCTGGTAGTGATGGTTTGACTTCCTGTAATTTCTTGCATGTTTCAGCTAATCCTCATGTGACACGTGGTAACAGTTTAAAGTTGACCAAAGAGTTCTAACCGATAGATATTCAGCATTTTAGTTTTTCACAAAGAGTTGTTAATGAGTAGAATGGTTTGCCTGATTGGGTAGTTAGCTCCAATTCTGTTCACAATTTCAAAGCCAACATCGACAAGTTCTTTACTAACTCTGGACATCTTTTGATTTTTTTTTGTAGTGGTGGTGGTGTTAGTTTGGACTTTTCAAGGGGCGACTCACCCTTCTTAGCTCGTCATCTTATTATGTTCTGTTAAGGCAATACTTGCATACTGAGTGAGACAATGCACAATACACTTGTAACATTAAAAACCACTCAGACAACAAATAACCTAATCATAAAATGAAAAGCCTTCTCAAAACTGACAAAATTACTTACGCGCTATGATTTTGATTTCATTAGCGTCTTGAAACTTTAAAGCAACTTTTAAACTAAGTTACAAATGAAATGATGAACACTTTGTACGTAAAAAAAACCCCATCTAAATTACAGAAAAAATGACATTCCGACCACTTTGTACTTCCCTCACTTTTGGAAACACGTACACAATTAGTCCGCCTATCACCCGAGTGCGCTAGCAACTGCCATTTTGAAAATGTTTGTCAGCAAATGCGCGCAGTGTTTGATTTAATGCTATACGCACGTTGACTTCACCGATACTCTTTTGTTCGATAACTTTTCAATTAATTGGATACATCCACCAAAGGGGCTGTTTGAAAACTTAGTCAGTAGTAAAGGCTCTCGCACAAAACGCAATTTTTAGTTTTCTTCATTAAACCCACACACAAAACGTAAGTGAACGGCTTAATATTGTATTATATATTGAATATATATTTACTTAGTATTACGTAAAAGTGTTCCACGATGATAAAAGGCATTGTCAAAAGTTGACCTGAGATCATCGTGAAAAGGCCTAACGAGTAATGTTAGTTATGCTAGCGTGTAGTCGAAATGGAAAAATCTGTAGCAGTAAATCGCTATAAGGGAATCAATTTCAACAATTTTTAATACTTATTGGTGACCAATTTTCTTGAAACTTTCAGGATTTATGAAGATTGATCAATCTTAAAACATCAATTTTAGTCATCAATCTAGGAATTTTAGGGCAAAAAATGGGCTTTTATTTCAATGCAATAAAATTTGGAGAAAAAATTTGAGGCTTCAAGACAATCATGCTTATGAGTCATTTTGAAAAATTTCTTACCTACAGTACCGATGCCAGCAGTTTGACACCGGCGAGTTTTTTCGACGTTCTACCGGCGCTTTACCGGCCGTTACAAGCGAGTTTGAAAATGATAAAATGGGGAGATATTTTGTTCACTTTCACAAGCCATTGCCACTTGAAACAAATTATATTAGTGTCATTAGAACAGTGTCATTATAACATCAAATTATTGCCGTGCCTGTTCAGTTAAGTAATCAATGAAAGGTCTGAATTGAGTTAAAACGTTTGACAATATCAGAAACGCAATGGGAGTTTGAAACATATCGGAGTATTATTAGGGCCTACATCAATAGTATTGAACATCACATCAGATTATTCACATCGGAATATTATTAGAACATCACATCGAAAAAATTCAATTCATTCATGAATTTAATAAGGACAAGTCGTAAATGGAAATAAAGTTTCTACTCTCCTTCGAGTTTAGTGTTTTCCTTTTCAATGTGCAGATTATTTTTAGTCGCTAGTGCAATATTGCTTGTACTTTTTTCCTTTTGTTATTTTTAATTCCAACATTTTGTAACCTACATTTGTGTATGTAAATTCAATTTCGGTGATATAGATACATGTATAACCAACAATTTTAAGCAAACATTTTTGCCATATAATTGATCCATGGAATATTACGAAAGCATGTCAAGTTAAAAAGTTTAGCAAAACTGTTTTCCAACCTCAAAAAATGCAATTCCTTAGACGAGACAGAAAATGATGCGAAGTGTTTATTGCAGCGAACGGCAACTTGTTAGGACTTTAAAATTCAGGAAAATATGTACAAATTGCACTTAAAAAAAGTATGGGAGAATACACAACAAAATTAACAACACCAATTTACTCAGATATTTATATTCCGAATATTAAAGTCCTGGTCCAAAAAAAATGTTTTAAACTCTAATAAAACAAGTTTCCAACAAGAAATTTTTATTGAAACTTCTCCATCATAGAAAATAAAAAAAATAAAAAATATAAAAGCTGTAAAACTGCAAACAAATGCTATTTTCTTGTTTGGGAAATGTATGTTTTACTTCCATCTTTGCACATAATAAAGAATGAAAAAAACTTCCATAAACCAGTGGTACATTCCTTCTGAGCAGGGAGCTGTCACCCCAGTTAATGGCAGCCAAGCTAATGTATAGCAAATTATTACCACACATCGCATCAGTATAAATTCTACTTTTAAATGCAAAATCATTAAAACTGTGTCAGAAAAACAACAAAATATCTCGTTCAATGATATGCCGCCGAGTCCCCCTTTACATGCTACTACTTCTGGGTGGTTTATAACCTGATGACAGGTTTCCTGAACTCCTGGGCCAGGCGGCGCCAAGTTGTTGAAAGACATACTGCATGCATGACACTTTTATGTAAACATTCAAAATGGAGGAAAGCCGTAAAAAAAAAATAAGACAACAATACCAAATCTGGAAGGGGGTTGTGGACATCTAGCATTTTGTGAAGTAAGAAATATGAGGAAATTCACTGAGCACGGGAGAGGAATGATGAAAGCATCGCCTTGTCTTCAATCGGAAAAACAAATGAAAATGGGGAGGGGGAAGGACAATATCATATACCAAGTATGTTTTCACAGTAAAAAGAATTCCCCCACCTTAAATTCAATGTTTGGTGATCAAATTTGCTGTTTGAAACCTGTAACGGGTAGATCTTAACAAAGAACCATCACACTGCCGCCCACACCCCGCCCCTACCCACCCCTTCTTTCTACTCGTAATGCTTCCATTTTTTGTGGAGAAATTTAAGAAAATTGGATGGGGACGATACAATCTACAAAATTTTGTTTTCATAAAAGAGAATGCCCCCACCCCAAATTCAATAGTTCAACAATCCCAGTTTGTCGCTTCAACTTGCAAACGAGCTAGGAGATCATAACAAAGATCCACTCCCCCGCCGCCCTTACCTTCTCCACCCCCATCCGCCCCCTCTTGCTGTCGTAATACTTTAATTTTTGTGGAGAAATTGAAGAAAATTGGAGAGGGGACGAGATAATCTACCAAATTACTGTATGTTTTCATAAAGGAGAATGCCCCCATCCTAAATTCTAGAGCCTGGTAATATTAAATTAAACATGTAGAAGAAGGAATCACTTTGGAGTACCCCTCCAAATCGCTATCAACCACTGTGATCCCCAATCCGTTACCCATAACCACTAAACTCAAGTTTATGTCTTTAGACTTCAAATATTTGGAAGACAACATGAAAATCGGGAGGGGGCATATACCTTTGTAAGTATTTCCCTTTAAATGTGAAAACCGTAAGTATTCCCTTTTAAATGTGCCAATCTTAATTAATTGGACCGCGCTAGGCCAAAGTCCAGACGCAGCTGGGTCAATTTGTAAACAAATCTGTCAAAGGTGCTGGGAATGGGGCAGCAGCATTATTTATAATTCTTTAGAAGTTTGCCGTATTTTTGCGGTATGTGTTTCATAGAGATTGATATTAATGGAGTTTAATGTTCGTAAGCTTCAGGTAAGAATTAGAATATATCTGTTGGAGGGAAAGACACTTTTGCACAATCTAATTTATGAAGAAATAATTTTGCACCTGGGCTCATCAAATAGTGGGAGCAACATGTATATTTCTGTTTACTTACAGTACGTGGCTAATTTCGGACATAGATTTTGATGCATTCTTTTCAACATGGAGGTCTACACTGAGCAAAGAGAGCTTAGTTCAGAATTGTATTTGTTCTCATTTTATTGTTTTTTTTCTATCCTTTTCTGTCGCGTTTCACTTTTACTGTATATGAAACTACATATTAAAACGTTTTTGACAACGTTTCTTAATATTTTGGTGGAAATATTTCACGAGTTAAAATTTTACTCGGCTATTTGGAATACTATATATTTCGGAATAAAACATGGAAATCTCTAGTAAGTTAAACTTGTTTTTTTTTATTACACCAATCTATTTTATTTCGCTTATCATTTTACTTTAGTTTATATTATTTTATTCAATTTTCATTTTAAGATTTATAAAAAAATGGCCATGCCCGCCCCGATAGTGCAGACACAAGTTGCGTTGCCACGGTTCCTTACTTTTCAGGTTGTAATTTTTTGTTGAACTTATCAAAAATAAATAATGATCGTAAAGCTCTGTGGTACACTCTGCATTGTCGTTACCAATTCATTGTGGGCTGATCTGTGTCCTTTGAAAAGACACGGGAAATGAAATACCTAATTTTGCCCAAAACGGCAATTTGCATCAGTTTAATCGTATCTGAACTAAAGAAATTTGCAGGTTCGGTACGTGTGCAGACGTTAAATATTACACACAGTAGACCGAGGACTATCCTCGCTGAAAGAAATAAGAGTTGTGATTGGAAAATAACTCTGTGATAGTATCTTTGTATTTAAAAATCAAATCGCAAGTTGCATGAAAATTAATACCACGTTTTTGGCTTTGAGAACGGGGTATTTTTTTTGCGCTTTCTTGGCGGCATTACCGGCGTTTCATCGGCGGCTTACTGGCGTTAAAATCACCGGCACAATTGTCAAACTGCTTGCATCAGTACTGTACTTTCAGCAATTTTATTGTTCTTTGTTTTCCCATTATTCCAAAATAATTTGAAATTTATACCTTTTTAAGCAAATTTTGTTAAAAAAGAATAAGAAATCACGAGCTCACAAATTTTGCATTCTTGTCGGCCATTTTGAACAAAACTAAAGAAAAAAAAGCTGAATAACAGTGCGGAGGAATTTTAACATTGTTGATAATGTCAAAATCCTAACACCTAATCTTAAAAACCAAACCCTAAACCATAACCCTAATTCTAAAACCTAATAGTAAACCTACAGTAATCCTAAAACCTAGCCTGAAAATGAGGATCTACATTAATTATGCGCATGTTTTTTTATTTTTTCATTTCACATAAACGGCAAAACGGCTGGCAGACTCCACTCGTCAGTACAGTAGGCTAGTAGTATACTAGTCAGATAAACATCTGACCGTAGTATACGCTATAGCCATTACATGACTGCAAATACTCGGTCAGTTATCATCCTATGCATTTAATGGTGAAAACCGCTACATTGACTCATCATAGTCGCATCGCAGAATATTTGCGATGCACTCCTGTTTTGCAAACATTTTCCAAGAAATTTGTACTTTTTTACCTCATTTAAACTGTCATGACTGTAATAGGGGTAAAAAATTCATCGTTTGTGCATCGCAACGGACAAAAATAATACATACTGTGGCTTTTAAACAACGAAGGGAGTCTTCGCCAAATGTGAGTTGATTCAAAAAATGTAATTAAGATTCGCGGGTGGTCCAAAAAAGGAATTTCCATAGACCTATACGGTTCGAAATTTGCGGTAGGTGGTGATCGACCTTGCTATATAGGCCTATATGTAATAAGTATATAGGTTGCCATAACGTTAGGAACACTGGTGCCCTAGGACACAGTGTTCCTAGCATTATGGCAACCTATATACTTAATACATATACAAAAAAAAAAAGTGGGTCACTTTCTAACGCGACTTTCGAACCGTAATAAAAATTCCTTTTTTTGACCACTCGCGAATTTTAATTACATTTTTTTACTCTATTCACATTTGCTGAGACTCCCTTCTTCGTTTATAAGCCACAGTATTTGTTAGTTTTTTCCAATTAGATGTAAAAACGAATAATTTTCTACCTAATTACCATCCCTACCACAGCTGTTCCTAGCGTTATGGCAACCTATTTACTTAGTACCTATATAAAAGAAAAAGGAAGGTCTCTTTTTAACGCGACTTTTAAACCGTACATGAAAATTCCTTTTTTTGACCACTCGCGAATCTTGATTACACTTTTTTACTCTACTCACATTTGCAGGAGACTCCCTTTTTCGTTTATAAACCAAAGTATTTGTAAGTTTTTTTCCGATTAGATGTACAAACGATGAATTTTCTACCCCATTACTGTCAAGACAGTGTAGATGCCCAACAATTTGCTGCAAACTAAAGAAACGTTGCGATGACGTCGTGAAAAAGCAGCACTTCAGTATCATTTTGACAAGAATGAACCGGGGATTACGATGACATTATGGTGAACACAAACGAAATTCAATCTGATTGGTCAAAAGTTGACAATTTAAACACGAGCTTTGAAATGTGTATATGATCTCGAAGAGAGCAATGGATTCTTTAGGAGCAATTGTCACCTGGTAAATTTTTTGTTGTTTACTGTTAGTTAGTATTTATGAACTTTAAGATATATTTGTCTAAAGTAAAGTGCAACACTTGACTTTCTTGTTAACTAAATGAGTAGTAGATACAGCCTACAATTGTTGGTGTCGCTTACTGCACACACCAATTCAAATTATTTTTTGAATACTAGGCTCATATATGTTACCAATACAGAAATGAAGGCCAATTCTATATATCTTTTTTTGGTGGGCTCAACATATGATTTAACAATGTCATGCATTATGATAGCAAGGGACAGAAAGGAACGACCTATTTATCTCTTTTTGGTGGGCTCTATACTTATAATTGACAGGGCCCTTTTATAAATATGAATTATGACTTCGTAATGACATTATCCTTGATGTATGCTTCGTTATATTTCCGCAAACTCGACTGTCAGGAAATTATGAATGACTTTGCAAACCAAAATGTTGGAAATTGTAATTTTGAATTTTGTTTTTCTCGTAGATATTTGTACTTATCTTTTTCAAAATGATTTTTAGAGCATGCATTTCATTTAACACACCTTCTTTTGATGGGCCCCAAAGACCCGGGGCCATATGACTAAGCCTTTGCTATATAGGCAATGATACCGGGATCACTGGGGCAAGGGGGGCCACGTCCCCTTGTCATAGAGTATGGGGCAATGGTGGGAAGGAGGTGCCCATATGAAAGTTGAGGGTGGACCAGGACAGGAGGTGCCCTTTTGAAAGTTTTAAGAAACTATTGTAAGTTTGAAGTTTGAAAATGAATAGAAATACCCATAGTTGTCAAAAGATGTAACAAACATTTTGTATTTATTTGAAGAATTAAAAAGTGATATTTTCCATGGGCCGTGGGAGCCGTGGTGGGAAAAGCATGGCCTCCAAAAATATTTTAAAATAGGCCTAGGCCTTTGATCTATTCGCCCAATGGGCAATTGCCAACATTGGTCCTGACTCCTAATTCTAAAACACACAGGTTGAATTACAAATTCACGTTAAGGTACAAAAAATCTACCTTTAAATAAAAGTATAAATTTGGAAAAAAGTGGTGGAAAAATCACGCCTATATAGATATATTCTCAAAACATATGTGTATAGGAACAGAAAGCCAGGAGGAGGGAAAGCCCCCTCTCCTACTTTTTCAAAAACGGAAGAAAATGTCAATTTTGAAAATGAAAAGTGTCCCTCAATTAATGTCAAACAAGTGCCCTCATTTCATTTTCTGCCCCGTGGTCATAGCTCCTTCCGATATAGGGTTTTCTGCCCATCTGCCCATGTGCTTAGGCCTATATGTTATTCAAAGCTACAATATCATTGAGATATATTGATAAGAAATTGGAAAATATATGTTGTCTCCACTGCAAACTTCAGGTAAAATAACAAAATGTAAGGGATCGTCGTCAGTTCTTGCTCTGACAGTCTGATTATCGTTTTATCCTGCTTCTTATATAGCATCGCAAGACAATTTTATGAATATGAGACGGGTGAAGACATCTTTCGAAACTTTTAAGAAGAATGTCAACGAAGTATGCCTGCTTGCCAAATAAGTAGAGCTGAATTAGCTGTCATTTTGAAACAAATCTTTCCTAAATTAAGCAAAAAGCGAAAACGTTAAGATAAAGGATGAAGCTGTGACCACAAAGGCAAATCCTAAACCAAAAAGCTTTAAGGGATCTGAAGGGGGGTCAGGGACTTTAAGATACATTGGTGCGTGGTGTGTTGGATCAACAATTTATGGTAAGAAGAAAGTTGTTTCATCTAATCTCTTTAGTGAGAAGAAAAGAGATCTTGTAAATTCAATGATGTTATTTTTCTTAAGAATTTACTTTCAAATGAAGCATCACTTTTTGCTAATTCGACTGCAAAGGGGTCCCTTAATGAAATCAAGCGAAGGAAAACAGAAAATGGTAATCTTTGCCATATCACAGATACTGCATTTCATCTTTTTAAATTGTTGGATAGTACAATACAAAACTATGAAACAGAGGAGAACCTTAATATTCATGGCAAAGATGTATACAATATTATTTGTGAATCAGTTAAGGTTGATAAGCAACTTAATGGCGTATGGGAAAATTTGTATTTAGGTGATGTTTTGGAAGTTAAAGGAAGAGCAGCATCGATAAAAATAGAGATTATTCATAAGTATCTAAAAATGTCTGTGGGACAATTCCGAAAAGAGTATCTAAGAAGGTTGAAGGTCACAAAGAGGGATGCCCATAGGAAGCAGATCAGAATAGAGGATCCACAAAAGGTATGTGAAATTACAAAGAGACAACCATCAAATGTTGAAGAAAATTCTGTTGCACCACCTTCCTCCTCAAAATCCAAGGGAGGGAAAAGTAAGGCACAAGGTCAAAAAGGGAAAGGAAAAAGCAAACAAAAAAAGCAAAAAGTGCTAGAATGGCGTTGCAGAGAATGTGGTCACGACTGTACCACTGCTTGTGTCTGCTGTGACAAGTGTGACATATGGTTTTATTTCAAGTGCATAGGGTTTAATGGGGATAAGGAAGAGCTAGGGGAAGAGCAGTGGTTTTGTTCTCACTGCCAAAAGTAACTGTTTGAAAGAGTATATAGTAAGTAGGGTGAGCACAAGTGTCAAAAACCAAAGTAATTCATGCATGCTATGGAGAATATGTCCCTTAATAAAGCTATATATTCTTCATCTGCAGGAGACAAAGAAGTGAATATATGCAAATGTGTTTACATTTGCATACATTCACTTTGTAGTAAGCTTTCAAATAGTATGTATCATGTATACTACATCCCAAGACAATATCATTTAGTTAAAATAGTCTCTTCAAAACATAAAGAAAGAAATATATCCTTTAAGTAACTCTTCTCTGTAATTTCAATAGTTACATATATGTTATCAAGTTGAAATAGTGTCTTCAAAATCTGAAGAAATAAACACTTAAATAACTCTTCTTTGAAATTCACTTGACACTGTGGCAGTTAACATAGATAATCACCATCTAAACACTAAACTTTGAAAACTTGGGAATACCCATGTTATCATAGTTACTATATATATCATACATATAGTAATGTTATCCACAATGTAAATTTGTTTAAAACATAAAGAAATACAAAATTTCTTTCAGAAACTCTTCTTTGTAATTACCAAATAGTACAGTCATCTTATATTTCTGAAACTCTTTGCACTTGTTCTATTCTTTCATTGGATAAGGACATTGGGAATATTACAAGTGCAGACAAGAGTTTGGTTTAAGATGTTGATTAACTTTCAACTGCCACAGTATACAGTGAATTACAGAGAAGAGTTACCTAATTATATATTGATTTATTTATAATTGAACATACTATTTTAACTGGATGATACTGGCATGAGATGTGGGTGTCTTACCACCAACTTAGAGGTAGACATGTGATTAATGTATGATTCCTTATCAGTAGCTTCATCATATCATATCACTCATGTCACACAGAGTAATTTGGATAAATATTCTCCTGTGAGAAAATAAATTATTTGAAACATATATTTTTTGTACTTTTTTGTTGTTGCTAATATTGACGCAAGATACATCACAATCAAAATTTAAAAAAAAGAAGACAACACAAGTATTGTTCTTATTCGTATTTTAAAAAGTATAGGTCACGAAAATGTGTATGTCAAGGAAGTGGATGGTATCCCAAAAGTGGAACAGGATCTAAAGCATATGTAGTCTGCCAATTGTTGGGCTTGTCATCTGGAAATGAATTTTGCTGTATTTTACCTTCTGTTAGCATGTCCCAAATTATTTTAACATCAATGAAATAAATACAATTCGATTATAAGGTTTGATGACCTTTGCCACTGCACTCAGTTTGATATGCATTTTATACAAGGATCCAACTGCATGGGGGTGGTATAAGCGCATAATACTACTCATCCAAACATTTGGTCAAATGGGAAAAATTTACCCTAAAAGTGTACTTTTTCTGCATGAACAAATGCCAGATATTCTAAAATCATTATCCTTGGGCCCTAGTAAGTACATCTAACAAACTTTCACAGAATTTATTCAATGTCATATTAATAATGGCTTGTTATCATAGCCCGGCTACGTTTCCTTATGCCCACTGATGACCAGAAGCTGGTTTGCCTTTGTGCAAATCCATATAGCAATAAAAAAAGAGATTATCTTTGTGGACTTACTTTTTTTAAAAAAGATATATAATTAGTACAAGATGTTGCTAGTCCATATTTATACAAATTTATTTGCTAACTCCATGAAAAAGAAGCACATGTCCTCCAATACAATGTCTTTAATTTTTGTGTACATGTAATCCCTCTTCCATCAGTATTGAATGTCTGAATTTTATGACACCAATGTTTTCTTACCCCAGAACAAATATCACCATGAATTTTCATCTGGTGATAAATGATACATAACCAGTTCGTTCTTGTCAAAATAATACTGAAGTGCTGCTTCTTCATGACGTCATCGCAACATTTCTTAGTTTGCAGCAAATTGTTGGGCATCTACACTGTCTTGACGGTAATGGGTAGAAAATTCATCGTTTATACATTTAATCGGAAAAAAACTAAGAAATACTGTGGTTTATAAACGAAAAAGGGAGTCTCCAGCAAATGTGAGTAGAGTCAAAAAGTGTAATTAAGATTCGCGAGTGGTTAAAAAAAGGAATTTTCATATTCGGTTTGAAAGTCACGTTGGAAAAGACCTACCTTTCTTTTATATAGGTATTAAGTAGGCGCCTATATAGCTTGCCATAACGCTAGGAACAGCTGTGGCTAGGGGGCCTACCGGTACGGCGATATGCCTAAATCTGAATCTAAATCGGTTAACTTGGCAAAAATCCTTCAAGAGGACATGAACGCCAACCGAGCGTAAAAAGTATGAGTAAAAAAAAAAAAAAAAAACTAGTTAGCAATACAAGTGTTAGTAAGTTCAGCTTTGAAACAGTTGAGACTTGGTGCATGTACAATGTCTGACGGTAAAGCATTCCAATCCAGGCTTTAGTGTGTGAGGGAAAAAAGAGTCTTTATATACATTCTTTTTAGCATGGGGAACCTGGAAATTAAGGTCATGATTATTTCTTATATTAGTTCTGACGGTGGGAATAAGTTCATCTTTATTGATGGCGACAAGATTGCTATTGATTTTATATAGCATATGTAGCCGGTGTTGTATCTTCTTGTTTTAAGCAAGGGCCAATCTAATTTATGAAGCATGTTTGTTACACTAGATTTAGAAGAGTAGTCTGCCATACAGAACCTGGCTGCTCTCCTTTGAATAGATTCAAGTTTATCCACATTGCACTGGTGATGAGGGTCCCAGACTGCAGATGCGTACTTATGTACAGGCCTGACTAGAGCTTTATAAGCAGTGGATTTAACGTCGGTGGGACAGTCTGAGAGGTAACGTTTTAATAGGCCAAGTATAGAGTTAGCTTTCTTGGTTATGTTATGTATATGTTTATCCCATCTAACTTTATCATCAATTTCAACACCTAGGTATGGGTGGGAGTTGACATGTTATAGTGGCTGATTGCATAAGGTATAAACAGGTGATTTAAAGCATTTTTTAGAGGAAATTGACAAGATGTAGCATTTAGAGGATTAAAATTCATTTGCCATTTGTTTTGTCATTGTTCAAGTTTGTTAAGATTATCTTGGAGGATTTGTTGGTCAGAGGGGTTATCAATTGTTCTGTACATAAGGCAGTCATCAGCAAACAGTCTAACTGTGCTGTTTACATTATCAGGGATGTCATTTACATATAAAAGGAAAAGTAATGGACCCAAGACAGTACCTTGTGGTACACTGGATAAAACCTGTTTAAAATCAGAGATTCACCATCACAGACAACACGCTGGATGCGGTTGTTGAGGAATAATGCAAACCAGGCCAGGAGATTTCCATCAATGCCATAGGCGGAAAGTTCAGATAACAGGCGCTGGTGTGGGACTTTATCAAAGGCTTTCGGATGTAAAGAATAGCAATAAAGACGTTAATGTTTTGGTCAATTTGTTTAGAGATATCATTTATTGTTAAGAGGAATTGTGTTTCAGTCGATCTTTTTGCACGGAAGCCATGTTGTAAATCAGTTAAGATATTATGCTCATCAAGGAATTTCATCACATGTGAGTGGATTATATGCTCAAGGATTTTACTACAAACGCAGGTGAGGGAAATAGGTCCATAATTAGCTGGGTTTTGTTTATCACCTTTTTTAAAAACGCTAAATATGTTTACTTCTTTCCACTTGTTAGGGATAGTACCATTATCGACAGAGGCTTGATCAGTTAGAATTTCATAGAGGTCATCAGCCTGTGTTTTTAGAAACCATGGTGGTATTTGGTCAGGACCTAAAGCTTTGTTGGGGTCTAGGTTATGCAGTTGCTTTTTGACACCTGGGGTAATTATAAGTTGGTTTATTTTGCTGTTGGTGAGTGGTTTAGTTACAGGGATTTGGGAGGTGTTTTCTTCTGTGAAAACACTGAAAAACTGGTCATTTAGAATGTTAGCTTTAGTTTTACTGTCACTGCAGAGTTTACCATTATTTAGTAGATCAGACACACCTACAGAGTTACTTCTCAATCTTTTGATATAGAACCAGAATGCCTTTGGGTTTTCGTTAAGTGCGTTTTTAATTTTATAACAGATAAAGGTGTTTCTAGCTTCTTTGAGGTTTTAACGGACAGCTTTCCTAAAGCTTTTATAGGTAATCCAGTCATTGGCTTGTTGATTAGTCTTAGCTTTTTTAAATAGTTTATATTTTTTCCTGCAGAGACGGCGTTGGATACGGGTGAATCGGGGCAGATATAGTTTAGTCGAGGTGAATTTGTGAGGCGTGTTTTTATCAATAATCAATTTAATTTCCTGTTCAAAGAAATTCCATTTTTCAGCAACATCAATGGAGTTATTAAATTGAGTATAATATTGCACTTTAAATTTGGTCAGGTCTTCTTTTATTCGTTTTATGTTAGCTTTTTTCTTTAAATAGATCTTACGTTTAGGCAACTTTTTATGAGGAGGGGAGATATTTAGGGTCAGTTCAACAATATCATGGTCACTTATACCAGGAATGACATTAGCTGAGGTAACAGCTGGTAAATTGTTAGTAAAACTAAAATCAAGGATGTTGTTATCTCTGGTGGGTGACTGCACTATTTGAGCGAGATTGAATGAATTGGTCACTTCAAGAAGAATTTTGGCTGCTTCGGAAGCGTTAGTTCCTGAAATAATGTTTTGACTCCAGTCAATGTTAGGTTGGTTGAAATCACCAGCAAGAATAACATTGTTTTTGTCAGCATTTTTACCAAGCTTTTGGTGGGATTTTTTCAACTCAAGTAGGCTAGTGAGATCATTGTGTAGGCTAGTGAGATCATTGTTATTTTACTGTCGAAATTCATGATTTAGGTCTAGGCCCGCCTACGCTAATTTTCTAACTGCAGCAGTTTCAACGTTATACAGTGGGAGATCTGACCTCGCTATACCGCTGTTATCCCATGTTGATTAAACATTTACAGCTGACCCGGAAGTCGTTTTGCAGTAACTCCGAAGATGCAGTTTTGAGCTACCTAGAATTACCAGTCAGTTTTTTGGAACTGAATATTCAGATTTAGTGACGTCAAATCAAAATTACATGGCTACCTGTAGAAAGTAGAGGTGTTGAATATGTAGTGCGTGTAGAGATATGGATATTCAGCACATTTTTGCGATCAAACAGGTGCATTTAACTGCAATCCCATTTCCATCGGATGCTTTAGAGGTGAGTGGCGAGTCTGCACTTTTGGTTTTGTGAATTTCTCATAGACAGCCAGATATGGACTTGCATATAGTACCATGTAATGGCCGAAAGTTTAAATTATCGTTCAATCTTACTTTCCCACTTGTTGAGTGTGATGTTTCTTGTAAATTTGATATTTTTGTGGAACTTCCGGTTTGGGGCTCCTTATCGCAGCCTAACGTGTTGTAGTACCTACAGCATTTTTTATCGTACCTATTAATACAGGAGCTTAGGGTCGAGAAGGTGCAATACTAATCATCATGCAATTTTATGCCAGTTGATATTTATATAGAGCCTAGTCTAATATTCGGGCTTAGTTTTTCTTCTTCCTGTTTTGTTATTCTTACAAATCACTCAGTTCTGTATTCAGTGTTTGTTCCCTAACGAATACTAGTCTAGTAGTAGGCCTACTTAGTACGCTTATCATTTAGCCAGGCTGTAATGACATTAGGCCTACAAGTGCATGCTAACTCTTCTTAAGACAGATTTTACATTGGCAATTTGCCATTGGGCATAGTATTACTATCATAGTATCAGTACTAATGAATTGTCTATAGCAGTTGTTTATTTCTTGTCCTGTACATGCAGCAAGGGGTATGCCTCAGTTTCACAATGTGTCTTTTTAAATTTACATTAGAAAAAACAAATTATCTGTTTTTAGACCTAGGCCTAATAGTAGTACTTCCCGTAGTACCGTCGAGCTGATGTCAGCCGTGTTAGTATGACTGCCGTTAGTGGTGGCTGGCCGTATGGCAATCCCAATGTCAACCCGTGCTGAGGATGTGTATAATAACTACGTAAGACCTAGTACTCCCTGTAGTACCGCCGGACTGATGCCAGCGTGTTAGTATGGCTGCGCTGCAGTTAGTGATGGCTGGCCATCCGAGGGTGCTACAAAATCCTATACCCTCCTGTACTATTTTAAGCGAGGTGTTAAAAGTATAGGAAAATCTCAGTTTTAAGATCTTAATGAAAACAAAACCATTCTATCTTCTTTTTCGCCACAATGATTAGAATCAATGTTCAAGCCCATTCATGTCTTCAAAAACTGTTTTTAAGGTAATTTTAGTTATTTTTATTAAATTATTTTGGATTACCTTTCTTTCCGTAAAAATTGCTGATGAGCTCTTTAAAGTACAGTCACTTCAAAACACTGTCATCGTGGCTATAATATTTTAGCAGGGGTATTAAATTTTAGATTATTTAAGGGAAAAAATTAAGATAATACTTATAAAGTACAATTATATAATCTAAACATTTCTTGATGTTTTATATGTTTTCGCACACAGTTTTTTTTTTAGCAAAATTATTTAATAAAATTATATGAACAAAGATTTAAATGTTGTCGGTGAAAAATCAACTTGCAGTTTAGTGGAACATTCTAAAAATTTTTTGCAAACATTGAATAGTTAATCACAAACGTGCGGTGAAAATGACGACCAAAATATGAATCTCAGAGAACTTTATCCCGTTGTGGTGCTAAATAGGTAAATATTTAGGGAAAGTTTTTATTGAAAAAGTGTATTATTAATCTAAGTGATATAAATATATCCAAAAAGTAAGTTATTTTTCAATCATCAATTTTATACAACGTGTGAATTTAAAAAAAACAGGAATTGTACCTAATCTATAACAACCCTTGTCAGTCAGGGAGAATCCTGGACTTTTGGTGTAGTTAGAAAATACACCAAAACTTGGAGCTTCGTAGTATTCATTAAGATCCATGAAGGCCGCCATTTTAACTTGTGATAACGTTATATGAATAGGATTTTTACTAAGAGAACGGTAGTAATTGTGTAATGTAACGTATGATATATGTACATGGTATCAGCGATGACTGAGCCATCATGAAATCCTGTGTCGAGAGGGTTGTTCAAAAGGTCAACGGAAGTCTTTTGTTATTCTATCGCGGAGTCCACAATGAAATTGAAAAGTCTGCGGTTAAATCTAATGAATATTCATTTAATATTGGTTTTTCGTTTTAAAAATACCCCCTACGTTCTCATTAAAAATCCCCATTGACTTAACGTTATCACTACAATTAAAATGGCGGCCTCCATGGATCTTAATGAATACGAAGCTCCAAATTTTGGTGTATTTATTATTACACCAAAGGTCCAGTATTCTCCCCTGTCGTACGGCAATCCCAATGTCAACCTGCACTGAGGGATGTGTATAATAACTAGTAAGACCTACAAGCTTTTACTCTCAGATGATTCCCAAGTTACCTTAGATGAATCTTATTTCAGTTCCAATGAATCAGATTATGGTCCCAATGTTTTGGGAGATATCAGTGTGGCTGACAATGATGATTGGGAGGAACAAAATGACTTTGAAGAGGGAGTTGAAGTTGAGATGATTATTGATTCTGGTGGTCTTTACAGTATCATCTAAGAGTTTCCCATGAGTTAGAACCTAAATATTATATTTTGGAAGACTTATTTTGTACATGCAATTCATGGTTTACATTTTAAAATTTTATTTAAATGTTACTGTATCAGGTAACAATTTTATAAAACTCTAGATTAATGGAAACCATGAATTTTAGTATTGAAATTGTATTAAAATGTTAATGTGTATATATGATGGGCAATGCAAAATGGAGCCCATCAGAAATTATTTTCCTATGAAGTAGAAAGCCCAGATTAAAAGTACTTGCCTGCCTTTTATTGACTTTCAGTTGCCTTTGTTTGAAGACACTGTATTGTGAGGCTTACTAAGTGTTTTTAATTTTGCCATGAAGCTGCTATTTACAAGTGCTAAAGCTTTTACTTCCTTTTTTATTTTAAAAAGCTTTACCATACCAGTAACTGTGTACTTCTAGAGACATATAACATTTACCACTTTTTGGGATCCCTATCTTTTACTTTTATATATCATGTGTGTGCCAAAGATCAGTATGTTTTTCATTTGCCATATCTGATGCCAGTACAAATGCCTGCCTTAATGTACAGTGTATTCATTTTCTTTGTTTAAAGAATGCATGTGTGTGATACAAATTTAGAAAGAATAAAGTTTTTTTTAAAACATTCATTATATTAATTTATTATTTTTACAGGTACCAAAGTCTTTTCTTGCTGTTTTCTTTATATATAGAACAAGTTAACAATTCCAGCAAGCAGTAACTTACGTGCCAATGATGACTTGTATTCTTTTCACTTAATCCCTTGAGCACTTTCAAGTTTGGCTCACATATATAGTATATAATAGTTTATGTACAGTATGATTTTTTTCTCATGATTACTCAAACATTTTTTTTATTTTCACAGGTACATATGCATCAGTACAGTGATGGATGAATGCTAAATACTAAATGGTTTTTTTATATTATTTTTAACCAAAAAACTATTACGAACTCTTTTTAGCAGCCATTGGTAAGTATGTCAAAAGTGATAATGTCATGACGCCTTTCATTTCATTAACCATTGCTGGGCTTTTATTGAATGCCACTCTGCCCCCTCCCTCCCTCCCCAAGATATTGTATGATCTGCTACTGTTTTTCATTGAGTGATTAGTTAGTAGCATTGAAGATAAGTGATGTCCAGTTTAAATCCTGAAAGTGAATTTACTAACACCAGGGGCCATCCAGATAGTGCATTCACAAATGAGTGGCATGGGTCCTGCAAGTGGCTATGGGCATGGACAAATTTAACCAGTGCTGGAGAGCAGTTAGCCTAAAAGACTATTGTTTGCCATATACATTCAGTTGGATTAGCAATGATGTCTTCATTATTTATCATTGAATTGCGAATGATTGTGGAGAAGATGTAAAAAGTACAAAGAAGTTTGTCTCTCCAAATGTAATTGGCTGGTAAAGAAACACATGTTATTCAAGTGATAAAGATGTTACAATCAGTGTCTTTCTTTCTTACTTGTACCTTGAGAGGACATAATTGATTACTTTTCTATGGACAGGCTTTAAGTTGTTTACAAAGAGCTGTAAATTCAGAATACAACAACTTTTAAATTTTCTTGTACCTGACCTGACCTGCCCATAAATTAATTGGTCACAATAAAGCCCATAATGTTATTTTTTTAAAATTTTGTAATGCAGCTGTGTAAAAAAAAAAAAAGCTGTGTAAAACTGTAGTATGTTTGAAGTGTTGGTAGCGACTAACAGCATAATATTTGTGCTCTTCATGTTTGTACCTTTTAAACTGTACAGTTTATTTTTTGACATATACTAGCTATGTACAGTTTTACAACTATAAATGTACATATAAACAGTAAAGAATGAGAAAATGTGTCTATTTTCTAAGAAGTACCAGGATTTATCACTTGTGAGCTTCCTGTGCAAAGTAGTCATAGTATAAAGTTTTGCCTTGTTTGTATCTGTCTGGTTTTCTATTTGTGTAAGGTGGAAAGTCCATTATATTGTATGTATTAAAGACTGACTATTAAAGCCGGTTTGACATATATTGTTTTATTAAAGACTGTCTGGGTGACATATACTGTATATATCTAAGGCTTTCTGGGTGACATATTGTATTTATTAAAGACTGGGTGACATTGTATATATCTAAGGCTGTCTGGGTGACATTGGTTTTATTAAAGACTGTCTGGGTGACATACTGTATATTGTCTGGGTGACATATACTGTATATATCTAAGGCTGTCTGTGTGAAACGAGGAAGTGCCATTCATTTCAATGTTATAGAAGTGTCAGATTTGTTATATTTATAACAAATAATATCAAAGAAACTTACAGTAATACACACTTGATGTGGAGTTTTTTGGCCAGCTGTTTATATTTATATTGTGTATTGATAGACTTACATAAGCACTACCCTTTATTCAGGTTAACTTGATAAAGATGTATTTTTATTGGTTCTTATTTTGTTGCATTTGAAGATAACAAGAGTTATTATTGTTTAATCTGTCTCCATTGTGTCTTATTTATTGCTTTTCTTAAATTAAAGTATTCCAAAGGTGGATGTAAGGATGGTCAATCGAGGTCATTAAGTCATTGAAGGTATTGGTGTGCTAATTTTACTTCTGTATTGTTTGAATCAATTTCCAGTGCACCCATTGTGGTTAACCTCATCCTGAATTCACCTTTGAAGTATTTTGAGTTTTTTCTGTAGCTGTTTTAGCATTGTGTTGGCAACCTTGTTTAAACTATAAACTGACTGGAAAAAAAAAAAGATAATTCTTTTGGAACTAATTAAACTGATTTAAAACTTCTTTTTGAAAGTTCCCATCCTCATTGATTTTTCAGATGGTTATTTAGCCCAAAGATTCAGGGTCAAGCCTGAACCAAATCACACCACAGACTAAAAAATGATACCTGGTGCTTCATTGTCTTGTGGTGGGCATCCCAAGGAAAGTGGGTGTATATGCAAAGGTTTATGGGGAGAATGTATTTGTTCTATGTGAAGTATTGCCAAGTAATATTTCCTCTCCTTTGTTTCACCTATTTCCCACCATTGCAACAAGGAACTTCCCTCTCAACCTCTCAAAAAGGACTTGGCTGAAACCCTTTTTCCTTGTGTTTCTGGACCTTGACATCACAGTTCGACCCTTCTCACAATTGTCCCCCTCACCTTTCCCTCCTCACTCCTTCCCCCCCCCATCCCCATAACCCCTCCTTTATCACCCTTTCCCCCTCCCCCATCACCGCCACACTCATTTTTTTTTTAAGGCTGGCTGTGTCATTTGCTCCTGATGTTATCCATTCGTTACTATTTTGCAAGAGGAAAAGATAATGTATCCAGTGGACCAAGTACTGAAGGACAACACCATGGATTACTTTGACGTTACATTTTGTGTTTTATGAACAAATACCGAACACAGTGGAGGAATTGAATGGGAGATGAGAAGCAATATCTACTCCCTGCCTCAGTTGGACTTCATTTCCACACCCACTTTTGATCTAACAATTTTTGCTAAACTGCCAAAATGCATTTGTGTACCATATATGAGGGTCGAATCCAGGCGCGGACTGACACATAAAAATATACCGGTCTAGGGTAAAATGAGCGGTGCCTTCGTCTGACCTTACCACGCAAAAAATGATAAGTGTCATAATGTTTATTCGTTCATTTGCATGAAGCATACAAATATTTTTGTTTTATTTCCTGAATTTTTTTTACATTAGCTAGTCCAATGGGCCAGCGGCCAAACTCAAGTTATGGGGTAAAAGTCGATCAGCGTGTTGGGACCGGCGTCTTGGACCACTGGTCCAGGGTCAGTTGACCAATCTGCCCCTGGTCGAATCCATAAGTTCATAATTATTGCAAGCCCAGTTGGAAATAACACATTAGGGGCAAACTATGAACTGTTTCCCTTCTCGTCATGTTGTTAAACCCAGTCTTCTCTTTTTTTATTTAATATCTCATCCAATTTTTCTTAACCCCACCGACTGAACCCCCATATAACCTCCAACCCAAATTTACCCAACCTTTATTATGTCTTTTTTATTTTATTTAAAAGCTTAGCTTATTTGTAAAGTTTTCACCATACTTCTAAAATGTACCAGGAAAGTGTCATTTAAGATGTACTGTTTTATCCGAACTTAATTTGCCCTTCTCAATCGTTTTCAAATAATTGAATCTCCCAAATTGAATGTTGGAACCAGGCTGCTCCCGCAATTGCACTGATAGAACCAGTGTACTCCCGCAACTGCACTGATAGAACCAGTGTAATGATGATTAATATTCAAATACCTGGTCATATATGTTGAATATTCAGCGTTCAAAATGGCGACCATCACACGCGTGTTTAACATTCGAAATCTGCATGCAAACGTTTTGTGAACTACCGTTCACAGCGTAACTGTCTAGTATCGATTACTTTTTTGAAGTAAATTTCCTACAATTTTAGCTATGAAATTCTTTTGTTGATTTTGAAAAAGTCAATTAGGCCTAATTTTCGACCATCGGCCGATACGTTCGATCGGACTAGTGGTAGGTCTTGACCTTATTTTTTCCACTTTTACATCAGTATACATAAGGGTTAGGCTGTTCTGTGTTTGCTTTGATGATATTTCTCCATAAAGTTGAAATCATTTAAGTTAATTTGACTTATAAAGGGTGAAATTTTGCTCAATGTTGTGCCGTACATTGCATTTGAATTTCGAGCCAATTCAAAATTGTACGACGTCCGCAATGTTTAAAGTTTTCAGGTCAAACGAGGTCAGATTTCCGACTGTATAGGCTATAGGGTTTTTCTGACTGTGTACAGCCATGTTGGCCTAGGCTAGTGGCTATGTATGTCAGATGCTTTTAATATCAATTATCACACTAGACGGTGGACCTGCAATCAGTCCGACTACCCTATAAGTCTGGCTACATATACTAATATAAAATCAATATGAATCTTGTCGCCATCAATTAAGATGAACTTATCCCCACTGTCAGAACTAATACAAGAAATAATCAAGACCTTAATTTCCAGGTTCCCTATGCTAAAAAGAATGTATATAATTTAAGACTCTTTCTCCCTCACACACTAAAGCCTGAATTGGAATGCTTTACCGTCAGACATTGTACATGCACCAAGTCTCAACTCTTTCAAAGCTAAACTTACTAACACTTGTATTGCTAACTAGTTTTTATTAGATTTTCATTTTTTACTCATACTTTTTACGCTCGGTTGGCGTTCATGTCCTCTTGAAGGATTTTTGCCGACTTAACCGATTCAGATACCCTAGCGTTACTTTGCCTACCATTCAAAAAATGTAATACATAGCTCACCGTAAGCGTAAACTCCTCTTAAAAGTTCTTCTTTTAAACCGAGAGAATCAAAAGTTGGCATTACTTCTATTCCTTCACTTGTTTCAAAATCTATGTTTGCATCACTCGGAACGACCCTTCTAGCCATTCTGTGCGACATTTGTGAGAATCAATCTGCGAGAAGTTACGATACAATACAGAAATTGAACACCTAATGTATGCGATCCACTTTACCAATTTAGCACGCAATGAGGCAAACGGTATCCATAACATGAATACAAAAGTTAATTTCTCAAAGTGATTTTCTTTATGTTATGTTTCTTTATGTTATAAAAATTAAATTTATATTTCGTCTCAAAATTTAAAATATACTATCTCATTACTCATAGATTTTATCAATACTTGATAAATTTTTCCTTTTTATAACTTTTATTTTAAGGTAAGGTACTTTGCTTAATAAACGCTCGCGGAACGCATGCAACACACTTCACAAGTAAGTAGCCTACGTCAGTTTCCACTTTTCGCGAGTTATATTTTCAATAAACTAACTTTGTGATAAAATCAAAGACAGGAAAAGTAGCTGAAAAATCCTCATGCAACATTTTTAAAGTTATTTCCTAAAATGAAATTGATGAAGTGCGTGCTGCGGGGTACGGCGCCAGACACCACTAACTAAGAAGGGAAGGGGCGGGTGAAGGGTGGGGAGGGGGAGGGGGATTATTTGGCCCAAAAAGTTTCGTGGGATCACGTCCTTGTCATACGAAAGTGAATGTAGTGCGTTTTGTTTCCGCCATTAAATCGTGCGGAAAAACGCACGGTCTTTATGGCGGAAAGAGATTTTCTTAAACTTAACTTTTTTTTACACAATAGGCCTATGATTTGAAAACTTTTGATTATCTTGATTATAAGTTTTAATTTTGTCCTGTTTAATTCCTTGTTTAATCCACTGTCAATCAGGATTTATTCCGAAGTGGTCACAAAAGACCTTCACAGAATGCGGGTAATCTTTCTGATGTGTTTGAGAGCTTATAGTTTTCCTACTGTCTGACAGACTGTACCTTATTTATATGTGTCAAACGGTTTCCGCGGCAACCCATGAGAGTCATGCGAAAATGGTTTACGTTTTGAGGACAATTTTTGTTTCACCACTGACTGGAGTAAAGTTTTCCAGATGCTTGCATATACGTAAATATGAGGTCCCATGAAACAAATTCTTGGTTTAACCATGGAGATACTATTTGGGAATATTATACTATAATAATATAATATAATATACTATTCCCAAATAGTATCTCCATGGTTTGACCACGATTGAGTTGAGAAGAGTAGGCTACGTGGCGATATGATTCAGGTTTTTAAATTCCTATCTGGTACTGATGTTTTGACTTCCTGTTATTTCTTGCATGTTTCATCTGCAGCTAATCCTCATGTGCCACATGGTAACAGTTTGAAGCTGACCAAAGAGTTCTCACGGATAGATATTCGGCGTTTTAGCTTTTCGCAAAGAGTTGGTAATGAGTGGAATGGTTTGCCTGAGTGGGTAGCTAGCTCCAATTCTTCTCACAATTTCAAGGTCAACATTGATCAGTTTTTTACTAACTCTGGGCGTCTTTGATTTTTTTTTTTTTGTGGAGGTGGTGGTGGTGGTGGTGGTGGGCTTTTTATGGGGTGACTAACCCTTCTTAGCCCGTATTCTTGTTATGTTATATGCTATGTGAATTATCTTATGTTATTTTTTGGTTATAATTGTAGGCCTATTCTTTCACAGACAACCGTTTATGTTCCATTTTATACATCTGATTACAAATAGGCCTATATGAAAAACTCTTTAAATATTTCATGTCCACCACTTTTTCCAAATTTGTGGTATGATATCGAATGGTGGGACAACATATTGTTACAACCATGAAACGATTTTTTTTCTTGTATCATGATATATTTATATGATCTATTCATAAAAGTCAGTATAAAGTCAGTATTTTTTTTTCCTTAATACTTTCTTGCACTTAGTAGACTTTTTGTTGTCTTTACAAGCATACAGAAAAATTCATATAAGTAAAACGATTGTTTCCGCCATAAAAACCGTGCGTTATCCGCCATGACGGAAACGCACGGCTTTTATGACGGAAACAACCGTTTTTCTATGGCGGTTAACTGATTGAATTGTGTGCCTGTCCCAATATTGATATACTACACAAGTGATTCTGCAATGACCTGAAATTGCACGAAAATTGGAGCAAATTTCACGATAATGAAGGAAATTTTACGAAAATTGAAGATTTCTTGAAAATTAAAGATTTTCAGAGGAAAAGAAGCCTTCTAATCTGACTCTTCAAAATCAATTCGTTAGACCTTCATTATTGGACGGCTGAGATGGTACTTGACCCCCTTCCGAAAAATTATTGGGGGCCACGGCCCCGTCCCCCTTCCTACTCCCCTGTGGCTTCCTTACTACTATCATGATAAAAAAAAAAAAAAAAATTATAATGGGTGCGAGTGTATGAAGACATTTCTTGGTTCTTATGGCAAAGAATATGGTAACTGCATGGAAGAGGCAAACCGCAAAGATTGTAGTATCATTTAAATCGTTTTATGTTTGGAAACTTGAGAAAATAAGAATTGAAACAATTTAAAAATAATAATAATGATAATAACAATAATGATAATAACAATAATGATAATAATAATAATAATAATAATAATAATAATAATAATAATAATAATAATAATAATAATAATAATAATAATAATAATAATAATAATAATAATAATAATAATAATAATAATAATAATAATAATAATAATAATAATAATAACAATAACAATAATAATAATAATAACAATAACAATAATAATAATAATAATAATAATAATAATAATAATAATAATAATAATAATGATGATGATGATGATGATGATGATGATGATGATGATGATGATGATGATGATGATGACGACGACGACGACGACGACGACGACGACGACAACAACAACAACAACAACAACAACAACAACAACAACAATAACAATAATAATAATAATAATAATAATAATAATAATAATAATAATAATAATAATAATAATAATAATAATAATAATAATAATAATAATAATAATAATAATAATAATAATAATAATAATAATAATAATAATAATAATAACAATAACAATAACAATAATAATAACAATAACAATAACAATAACAATAATAATAATGATATGATGATGATTGATGATGATGATGATGATGATGATGATGATGATGATGATGATGATGATGATGATGATATTTTTTAACAATAAACAATAATAATAATAATAATAATAATAATAATAATAATAATAATAATAATAATAATAATAATAATAATAATAATTTGATATTTAATATCTATATATAAACATTTTTGTTTAATGAATGCATTTTTTTTCAAACATACACAGCAATTTTCAAAACATGGAAGAAATAAAAACATATTACAAAAACATATATAGAAACATTCATATAGATAAATACATTTGGATTCGTGAAATTCATAAACGAGTATCATAACATTTTAACTATACTAAATAACTACCATAACAAAGTATAGTGAAATATCGAGAACATAATGTGTATTATTTGAAATAGTTAAAGAATTTAGCATTAGCTTTGATTCTTTTAGAGATTCATACAGTCACATTGTTATACATATAATTATATATATATATATATATATATATATATATATATATATATATATATATATATATATATATATATATATATATATATATATATATATATATATATATATATATATATATATATATATATATATATATATATATATATATATATATATATATATATATATATATATATATATATATATATATTTATATATATACACTGATTTTCTAATACATTAGCATAATAACATGAGCTGTAAGATCTGCATATCTTAAATACATATCGTATATATAAGCATATAATGATTTCAAATTACAATGTAACAAAAACTGCATTCAGCAATTGCTGTCGAAATTTAGGAACCAATAAGGTCCCTACTTAAATTATTGGAAAAAAGCAGCTCTATTACTAGAACTAATAATGTTATCATCCATACATTTTTCAACCTTAAGATTGAAAGAAAGAACACGTTGAAAATGATTCAATTGTGGTAGAGACTTCTCTACCCTACAGGCATAAATGTAGTTTTTCGCATGAATAACGATATAATTGAATGGTAAACTAATAGTTCTTAGGTCCCCAAAGAAGACCAACTCTTTTGTTGAGCTACATTGCTATTAAATGTATAAATAACCGCCTTACTTAGAAGACTATCAAAAATAGGGCAATCCCAGAAGAGATGCATAACGTCTCTTCATACATACCACAAAACGTACATAAGGGAGAATCCACAAGGCCTATTTTAAACAAAAAGTTATTTACAGCTAGAATGCGATGAATGAAGCGATACTGAAAATATTGAAGTTTGGAATGTTTAACTGACTTCAAAGGGAGCAAGAAAATTTTCTTCCAATGAGTTCGCAAGAGAATTTGCCTTCCCATTTCGTAACACAAGTAGGTATGCATACATGATTCTGAAGTAAAGAAGAATAGATGCTTCTTTTCGCGGCAGGTTTTGAATTAATTAACAACAACCGTGACTCATTACGATTTAAACTTACAGAAGTGGTGCCATTGGTATGTAAATAAGCCTTCCAAGTTGAGGGCATGGAGGATAAAATACCAACATATGTTGTGAATGGGAAAGCAGTTAAATTAAACTCGCTCACAAAGGTATGATAATCTTTGGTAGAACCATCACGGTTAAAGAAAGTATGGACTCTATATGCACCAGTACTAAAAAGATAACGATTGAAAAAAGTCCTATGTTCAATTTTCACTAAAGAATTATTTAAAACAATTTGATTATGAAAATCCACATTAGGTACATTGAAATTATAAATAAACCATGCCTCGCAAACTTGTTTTACAAAAAACATTGCAAATGTCAGAAAGATCACCATGCTGCATATTGCATTTGAAATAAAAGAACCACCATATCTCCTTAAAGCAATATCAAAAAACAATTTCCAATTATGACTACACGGGGAACAAAAACGGCGATCCCAAGAGCACTTAAGACGTTTGATAAAAGACACTATATGAAAAATTCTCAATTCAACACTATTTAAATCATTAATAAGAGCAGAGCGTTTTATTTAATGTCTTTTATAACTCCAAATAAAATTAAATTAAACAAATTATAAATCATTAAGAAAGTCTTGATAAGGAGTGGGTAAAACCGTGAAGAGATAAATAAGTTTGGACAAAGCAAATGTTTTTATAATGGTGATTTTACCTATCGACGTGAGATTACGCATAGACCATAAATTTTGTGCATTCTTGAGTCGAGACAATTTGAGGAGATAATTTAAATGAAAAAAGTCGTCTTTATGGTGTATGAAAGAAATACCGAGGTACTGAATGGGACCCTGTGAGATATTGAATATACAGTCTTGAAAAAATCAGGGGGCGAATCAATTTAATGACCAACAGGAAAAAAAAAGAGACTTTTCAAAATTAATCACGATAAATTACATTGTCAACCGATGAGCTGGAGCCATCTGTAAATAAAACCGTACCATCAGCGTATTGTGTGATTTTAACTTCAGTATCCCCTATAACAATACCTTTAATATTATGATTACATTTTATACGAGGACATAAGATTTCTTAACATATTATACGAGGACTATAAGATTTTCGCATCTAAAGAAATAATTTGTACAATACCTATTGTTAATTACACATGAACTAGCATTAGAATAATATAAGTAGGGACTAAGGGGGCAACCTTTTCGCATTCCACGCAAAATAAAGAAATAATTTGTACAATACCTATTGTTAATTACACATGAACTAGCATTAGAATAAAGTGTACTAACCCAATGTCTGAAACTTTGACCAAAGTTAAAATAGGAAAGAACCTTATCTATAAAGGAATGACTTAACGAATCAAAGGCTTTTTTAAAATCTAGAAAAATAAAAGAACCAGGTACTGAATTATTTATACAATGATCAATCATATCTAATACTAAGCGTACATTTTCTCCAATGTACCTGCTTTTCAAAAATCCTGTTTGTTCCGGGTTTATAAAATCGGTAAAATATTCTTTAAACGACTAGATAAACATTTAGCTGCAATTTTATAATCAATATTTAAAAGGGCAATGGGTCTCCAATTTTTCAAAATGCAAGAGTCTTTGCCGGGTTTAGGGATTAAAGAAATAACAGCCTGACTTTGTAGGGGGGGTCAATTGACCTTTCTTATAGGCAAAATTGAGGGAGTTCACAACTAAATGACCCACGTTTTCCCAGAAAAATTTGTAGAAGTCTGATGAAAGGCCATCAGTTCCGGGAGATTTATTTGAAGCCATAAAAAAAAGTGCATCACTACACTCAGATAGGGTTAATAAACCTTCTGTAGTGAGGGCGTTGTTATTTAAAATACATTTATGAGTTTTTAAGTGAGCGAAAAAAATAGAAGGGTCCACAATAGAATGATCAGAGTAAAGGGTACGATAGAAATGTTCCACCTCCCTTAAGATATTCTGTCTGTCAACAATAGTAGCACCTTCATTATCAATAAGTTTAGTAATATAATTAGTGGCCCTATTCCTACCTTCAAGATTTAAGAAGTAACGAGTGTTCTTCTCCCCTGCCTCGACCCACCTTGCCCGAGAACGAATAAAGATACCTTGCAATTTGTAATCGTAAATTATATCTAGCTCAATCTTAAATTCTTAAGAATGTTACAGTTATCACAGGTGGCCTGCAAGGAGCAAAGTTGTTCATAATAAGAGATACGACGTATCAGGTCACGTTCATAGACCAATCTTTCACGTGCCTTGCGCTTAGAATAAACAATAGTAACAGAACGGATTTGCATTTTAATATATTTCCACAAAAGAGATGGGTTCAAATCTGAATGACTGGTTAAAATGTTGGAAATACTTTCTTTAATAAAGTTTACGTACACATTATCGTTGGGTAAAGAGGCGTTAAACTTCCATAAAGCTGGGCCACGATCATTAGATGTAAGTAATGCTAGGACAACAATGTCATGATCAGAACTAAAGAGAGATTGAGTGAATACATTATCTACAAGGTTTAAGAAGTATTAATAATATAACAATAATATTAATAATAATGATAATAAAAATAATATGATAATAATAATAATAATAATAATAATAATAATAATAATAATAATAATAATAATAATAATAATAATAATAATAATAATAATAATAATAATAATAATAATAATAATAATAATAATAATAATAATAATAATAATAATAATAATAATAATAATAATAATAATAATAATAATAATAATAATAATAATAATAATAATAATAATAATAATAAATAATAATAATAATAATAATAAATAATAATAATAATAATAATAATAATAATAATAGTAATAATAATAGGCTAATAATGATAATAATAATAATCATAATAATAATAATAATAATATCAATAATATTAATAGTAATATAATAATACAAACAATGATAATACTAGAAAAGGGGAGTTTTTGAACTTGAAAAAATGCAAGTCCATCTAGAATCTCTCCTCTAAAATAGTGGTAGTTTTGTCATGCTTGAATAGGGCGTGCTACTTGGTTCCTACACCTATTGTTTCAATCCACACGATGATATTTTATCATTACTTTCACCTGTTTTAATCTGTTTCAATTGTTCTCGCGGGCCTCATATCAACACATATAGTAAACAAAGACTGGAGATTTTCAGTTTAAAATACGTTGAATAAACCTAGACCTATGGCTGACCATTGACAAAATGTCTTTTAAAAGTTTTAAATATACACAAATAATATGATATACACAAAGTGTGGGTACCATTCTTTTTACATGCACTAAAGATTTTGCAATTACACATCCTAACTTGGACTGTACAAGTTTAATTTGTATACATTGGATCGAGCCCATAGTATTTTCCGTAACTTTATTTATCATAGGAAGCTTTGGTTGAATTGGTGAAAACTTAGAATGGAACAAAAATAGGAGAAATTAAGCCTAAAATCTCTAAAACTTCAAAAATGATATAGGCCTACATAGATTATGAACACTATATTGAAAGTTTTCCTGAGAGCGGAACGAACCTCATCGGTCTGTCACATAGTGGGCATGATCATAGAATGGACATGGACGTATAGTGGACATGGACGTATAGTGGGCATGGACGTATAGTGGGCATGGACGTACAGTGGGCATGGACGTATGGTGGACATGGACGTATGGTGGGCATGGACGTACAGTGGGCATCGACGTACAGTGGGCATGGACGCATAGTGGGCATGGACGTATAGTGGGCATGGACGTATAGTGGGCATGGACGTATAGTGGGCATGGACGTATAGTGGGCATGGACGTACAATGGACATGGAGGTATAGTGGGCATGGAGGTATAGTGGGCATGGACGTATAGTGGGCATGGACGTATAGTGGGCATGGACGTATAGTGGGCATGGACGTACAGTGGGCATGGACGTACAGTGGGCATGGACGTACAGTGGGCATGGACGTATAGTGGGCATGGACGTATAGTGGGCATGGACGTATAGTGGACATGGACGTATAGTGGGCATCGACGTACAGTGGGCATGGACGTACAGTGGGCATGGACGTATAGTGGACATGGACGTATGGTGGGCATGGACGTACAGTGGGCATGGACGTACAGTGGGCATGGACGGTGGGCATGGACGTATAGTGGCATGGACGTATAGTGGGCATGGACGTATAGTGGGCATCGACGTACAGTGGGCATGGACGTACAGTGGGCATGGACGTATAGTGGGCATGGAGGTATAGTGGGCATGGACGTACAGTGGGCATGGACGTACAGTGGGCATGGACGTACAATGGACATGGAGGTATAGTGGGCATGGAGGTATAGTGGGCATGGACGTATAGTGGGCATGAACGTATAGTGGGCATGGACGTATAGTGGGCATGGACGTACAGTGGGCATGGACGTACAGTGGGCATGGACGTATAGTGGGCATGGACGTATAGTGGGCATGGACGTATAGTGGGCATGGACGTATAGTGGGCATGGACGTATAGTGGGCATGGACGTATAGTGGGCATGGACGTATAGTGGGCATGGACGTAATGTGGGCATGGAGGTATAGTGGGCATGGAGGTATATTGGGCATGGACGTATAGTGGGCATGGACGTATAGTGGGCATGGACGTATAGTGGGCATGGACGTAGTGGGCATGGACGTATAGTGGGCATGGACGTATGTGGGCATGGACGTACAGTGGGCATGGACGTATAGTGGGCATGGACGTACAGCATGGACGTATAGTGGGCATGGACGTACAGTGGGCATGGACGTATAGTGGGCATGGACGTATAGTGGGCATGGACGTATAGTGGGCATGGACGTGGGACGTATGGCATGGACGTGGTGGGCATGGACGTATAGTGGGCATGGACGTATAGTGTAGTGGGCATGGACGTATAGTGGGCATGGACGTATAGTGGGCATGGACGTATGTGGGCATGGACGTATAGTATGGACGTGGGCATGGACGTATAGTGGACATGGACGTACGTACAGTGGGTATAGTGGGCATGGACGCATAGTGGGCATAGACGTACAGTGGGTATGGACGTACAGTGGGCATGGACGTATAATAGTTACTGTATGGTAGTTCGGTGGCTTGAACTTTATTTTTACGTATTTAATCAGAAGCTGAGAAAAAATTGCGAGCTGACAAGAAAAGTACATGCCTTTTTACTGGTGGGTCAATTGATGACTAAAGTAGCATCGGCATAGACCATGAAACACTAAAGCATGAGCCTACCCATCGGGTTGGGCAAGTTCTGAAAAAGACAGCTTTGCCACTTATTTAATTTTAATAAGAAAATAATGAAAAGTATGGATACAAATATACCTTCAAAGTGAAATGTAAACATTTGGTAATGAACGTTAACCTTGTCCCAGAATTGCTATTTTTGCATGTTTTTATTATTCCAAGCTCAGAATTTCAGACAAAGAGGTATATGTAGGGTCCCGGGCATAACTAAAGGGGTAGGTCTGGTCTGTTGGAAAATTGATAGGACCCGTCGAAAAGTCAAGACTGACTGAGGTCCAAGAGGCAAACAATATCACTAAATAAATGTGAAATCGTATTTGCAAATGATTGCACAGAGATTTATATCACTAAATGGATTTCGAAGGATGCTTTTCCAACCTGTATTGGCTAAAACGTTTCCATTTTCTTCAGAAAAGGATAACTCTGTAAATCCTTTAGAGTTTGGCCCCTGGACCCCTTCAAGCGGGATTCACCCTATATCCCATGCCGACTGCTCTCTGGACCCCTTCAAGCGGGATTCACCTTATCCCATGCCGACTGCTTCGTGTTCCGACACCAGCACCGTTAGAAACCGTACAAAATAGTTCAAAATTGCATTTGACACAAATTTGTTGCAGTTAATCATTTCGTTTGAAAAATCATTTCTTTGAAATCATATTTACTACTGCTTGGTCCATTGAAAGATATATTGCTCGTGACATCAAGAAAGAAACCCCATTGTGGCCATAAAAAATGTTTTGAAAAAAACAGGGTTAGAGTTAGTTAGGTGAGGGTTAAGAGTAACCATACCTTAAACTAACCCTGAAAATCGTCCCTTTATGAACCTCTACGAGAATTGTCAGTAGGCAGTAAGCGTTTGAATTTAACAAGCGTTAAGAAAAACTTCCCTTAAACTTTTTTTACTGCCCTAGGGGCTTTCGTAAAACATTGTTTACCATTGATTGATGAACAATTTCCAAAATTTAATATCTAAACGAATTAGAGCTAGAATTTCCTTCAGAAACATAATAAAATGGTAAAACTTTTCTCTTGGTTCATAACTGTACCAAGCGAAATTTCAAGCTCAGGTGGGCCAACTTTTAAACGGTTTCCAAATTTAGCTTTGAAAAGAAACGGAATTTTGGAGAAAGGTTTGGGACTAAAGTGCATCACAACATCTAGTATTATTTATACCTATCCCCCGGAGGCGGAAGAAATTTGATTCTGTATGGAGGGCCGGGACATAAGATTTTAGGGGCAATTTCCGACTGACGTATTTTGAAAGTATGTATACGACAGCAGTTTAGGGTTAATCTTACTCCAACCCCAACCCCTCTCGAAAAATTTATAAACTTAGGGTTAATCTTACTCCAACCCCAACCCCTCTCAAAAAATTTATAAACTTTTGTTGGTCTGAAAATTACTGGTGACCTTTTTTTTTTTTTTTTTTGTAGCGCGTTGAAATTTTAGATTAAGGTATTTAGTATCACAATTCTGGAAAATTGGAAAAATTGATATCAAGATCTGATAAAATGGAATTGATACCAAGATCTGATAAGATTGAATTGATACCAAGATCTAATAAGATTGAATTGATACCAAGATCTGATAATCTGATAATATAGAATGTATACCAAGATCTAACAAGATGGAAATTTATACCAAGATCTAATAAGATGGAATTGATACCAAAGATCTAAAAAGATGGAATTTATACCAAGATCTAATAAGAAGGAATTGTAAAGATCTCGAAATTGGAAAGATTAAGATCTTGATTTTTCAGTTGCATTGTTTATTGATCAGAATATTCAATGTCTCAAATAACAAGGAAATAAGGGTCCTTATACTGTTATATGCATTATGGTAGTAATGATTTAGAGGCATTGTCATCATTTTCTTGCTGAAAATGAATTAAGCTCGAGAAATCAGTACCTATTAGTCAAGATATCCCAAATTCACACTTTAGTCTTCGGCTGATCATGTGACAATGGTCCCCACTGTAAGTTTTCCCTGGTTCCCAAATGAATGGTGCCTCACCAGTTAAATTTGCATGCACAAAGTAAATGATGTTTGTGTCATTTTAATCTGTCAATAAAAAGAAAGAATATTAAAGTCTCTCTGAATGGGCACTTTTTGAACTTTACATGTGGGAAATGCAGTTTCAATGCAGTGGCGTATTTTTTTAGTGGGGGCGAGAACCAATTTGTTTTGTCTGGCAGAGGCGCAGAAGCGTATAAGGGGGAGTAAGGGGTGGGGAGGGGGCGGGAGCAAACTTACATCGAAATTTTAAAATAAAAAAATGAAGATACTTTCCCGAACATTGATGGAAATCTTCCCAAAATTGCAGGAGATTTCCTAAATTACTAGCAACAACGCTTGATGGAAACTTAACTTACTAGTGTAAATTCATCCGCTTATGTATGTATAGACAATTGAGGATTTTATTGCTGCTCCCCTCCCTGGGGTGACCTTTCTTACGCAGGCGCAGATCGAGGGGTACACGCGGGACGCCCCCTTTCAGACCACATATACCCTTCGCACCTAGTCTCACTTTGCTCAAAGTTCCTATTCTAGCAGTCTAGTTGAAATTATGATTGATATCTGCTTAAGTCTAGAGCTAGAGTGAGAAGAATAACGTCTTTGCAAGTTTTGCACAAACAGACAAAGGAGTATCAAATCTCATGCACAACATAACAAAAGTTAGTCAGATCTGATGTCCGCCCCCTCCCCCTTCGGAAATTTCTAGATCCACGCCTGCTACGCCCCTGATGTCTGGAGTGGGGTTCAAACCAAGGATGTTCCGCTGGCAGCGAGGAATATCAATGGCATTGCATAACCATCTGAACCTTTTTCCATTGGTCAGTTGGTAGTCAAAATAGTCAATTGCTTCTTATGATTTACAGGTTATATTTTGCTTAGAGCACAATTTTCCGACAAAACAAAACTCTGACTGAGGCATGATTTCCCCTCGCACCAGTGCAGTGGTGGATTTAGGATTTGTAAGAGGGGGGTGGCAAGCAAGAGCATGAAGGGGTGATTTGAAGTTGTGGGAAGATATTGCCGTGTTAGCGGAAATCCGAGCGCGAAGCACGAGACGTTGGGCGTGGGGTTAAGGGCCCGATAAAGGGCCACTGGTGGGTTTTAGGGCCAAAGCCCCAGTGGGGGTCCAGGGGGCGAAGACCCCGGAAGCTCCTGGAATATCAAATATTTCAGGGTTAAAATTGGCCGCAAAATGACTCAAAACATGTTCAAACACATTTTACTCTTAATTTGTCAAAAAGTGTGGAATGTATACCCCTACCCCAGTGATCTACGTTCATGGTGGCCGAGGTGTGTTTCTTTAATAATAATTATTGAAAGGCTAAGTTCCTATCTATAACCGTGGATGTAAATCCCTGTGTGAAAGGTGAAAGACTCTTTCTTTCTACTGAGGCTTGTCACACAATTGTTCTCGGGCTTGTAATTAGCCATCTTGATTATGCAACTCCCTCTACATAAACCTACCTGATGTTGATACAAAAAAAAATATAAAAAGAAAATAAATAATAAAAACTGCAAAGAATTCAAATTTTAGTTGCAAAGTTGGTTTTAAGGGGAGGCAAACGGAAAAGCGCATCCCTGGCCCTGAAAGCGCATCCCTAGCCTTGAAAGAGTTGCATTGGCTGCCAATTAAACTCAGGATAAAACACAAAATACTAACCCTGGTCTATAAATGTATCGTTGAGAAGTCAGCCCCTGATTACCTTTCTGATAAATTCACTCTAGCCCCACGTTTACAAAGATCCACGCGCTATGACAATGTCAGTTAATCATTTTTAGAGCCCATTTGCCCATAGACAGACTTTCGCTTCTAGAGCAAGAAGTGTAACTGGTGCTGAGTTGTAGAACAAGTTACCCAATCAAATTAAGCAATCTGCCAATGTTAGCATTTTTAAGAGAAAACTTAAAACTTACCTTTTTCGATCCTAATTTTTTCTTACCATATTGTATATGATTCATTGATATGATATACATTTTGTACACTTTTACCACTTTTGTACTTATCTGTATGTATGTATATATATATATATATATATATATATATATATATATATATATATATATATATATATATATATATATATATATATATATATATATATATATATATATATATATATATATATATATATATATATATATATATATATATATAACAACTTATATACTAAAGCAATTGATAATATTACATGAATATTAACAAAGAAAGAGTATGTTAAATCTAATCGCAATTTGTAATTAGTATATACATAAATTAACTTAACGGGTATCCAAGTAAAGTGTTCGACTACGCTTACGTATAAACGTTGGCTATCTCGTAATACACAACAGAGAAATAATTATATTTAAAACGTAGATTATAATGCCTATGTGTTCGGTTGAACTGTACTGCAAAGTAATGTACACCTTAATTCTACTAAAAAGACGGACATACAGCATTAAGCACAGTTTAAGCTGTGCAGTCTCATATAAAGATGCAAAGGGAACTAAGACGGAAGAAAAAACCCAACAACAACAGCGAGGCGATGAAGCAAAGCCAACATGTGGCTTTTTTACAATGAAAAGTTCAAATCTATTTACAGCATGGAGATCTAGTCATATATCTCCATGGTTACAGGTGAGTACAGTAACTACACACAATAGCTTAAATTGGAAAAGGGGACTTAAATTGAAGTGACTATTGCAAAACAGATAAATAAAAATTTATTTTTTCAAATTAAAAAACATAGAGACAAAGGAATCTAAAAATCGCGTAAAGTACCATAACTAAAAAGTCTAAAACGTAGGTTAGTGACAAACTGTACCAAGGACAAAAAAGGAGGAAACCACCCTACAACCCAAGACCTATGGATCAAGGGATGCAGAGGTCAATGTGTCAACTACAACACCTAAAAGAATACTCTAGCAACCCCTCTCCCCTCCCCTGGATCCGCCCATACAGTGCACCGCGTTAATCACACCACTGCGTCGATTGATGACAATGGCTGGTCCAACTAGGCGAAGTGCCATTTCAGAAAGATGCCCCACCACAGCAATTTGAGGTTGCGGGCATACTCTACAAACAACGTATTATAAAGATGCTTTACAAAGCGGGGAAACAAAGGTAGGCAGATGTGAAGGCTTTTTTCAGTAGGCATAGGAATGGATCAACTTTCCAATGTAGGGCTGTAAGATCACAACTTTTTATTATAAGAACTTTATAAAGTAAATATATGCATAGAGATTTAGGAAAATTCATGTTGGACTCCATTAATCATTTCACTTTCTTTTTTACAGACACGGTTTTAATTTTGGACTACGGGCAGAACCCTTCTGAATTTCAGAACGAGAGTCGAAGACCCTCTCTAAACCCTCTGCCCCGTATAGGTAGCGTATAGTATGCGTATGTCTGTAGACTGTCAGTTGCTATCCTTACCGCCTAATGCATTCCCAATTTTATACCACGTGCTGCCAACGTAAAATCCCCGCATTTCTGGTGCGCGCTAATTAGGGCAAAATCATCATAATTATGTATCTACCTACTGTGGTGTAGCATTTCTGCATTGTGCGCGCTACAGAAAACTGTTATAATCTGAAAATTAGACGTTTACGTCATGTACCTATAAAAAGGCATATAATCATCATAATTATGTGCTTGGAACAGGGAAGTGCCATTTTAGAATGACACGTCCCTGCTTGGATACCAGGCTGCAGTTCTAAATCACTGATGCAAGGCTTTTCGTGTGGACAGATGGTACAACTGCAGAAGACATCTATCTATTATACTGCAGATCAAATGACTGATACAATCAATCTTTCTACAAATATTGTTACTTTACGTTTTTGCACTTTGATCTGAGAACTATGTATTGATAGATTACGGACAGTTTTACGATAGCGATTATACTGACAGGCAAACTAGGGGTGTTATCAATGGCAGCTATTGGAATGGACACAAAGGTGAGTAGCTTTTGTGTTGCTTTATTATAATTCTTTGAGAATATTTAATGCTAGAAGAAGGAAATATTTTGCTCGAAGGCTGGCAAGTCTGAAAGTAAGAGACACCAAAATATGGTTGTATAGTGAGGTATAATACTGCAGTATACACATCGTGAAGTTTTTGTGGTTCCAATGTTTTTATTTAAAAGCCGCTGTTGTGACGTTGGTAATGCACATTAGAAGATTTTGGGCCCTAACTTCCAATAGTTTTTTTTTTTTCTCCAAAGATGAGGATTTTTTCTCTCCCTAATTGAAGATTGTTAGTCCACAATTGCAGAGGTTCGGTCTGAAGATTGCTGGTGCAAAGATGGGAGAGTTTGTAGATTTAGATTTAACAATGATTGACATCTCACATGTTTTCTATGATTAATTTGATATTTTGGTTAATTTATTTTTATCGCTTTGTCATATATACTTTGTTCCTGTGTCGGCATGTTCAAAGCAAAATTTTGATTTGCTTTTCCCAGCAAACCGTCATGTTTTCTCAACAGCATGAAAATGTTTGTAACAATAGTTATCCTTTCTTTCTTTCTTTTGAGAAGGAACTATAGGCCTAATACTATATAGTAAAATGATTAAATAGATTGTGATTCTGGAGTGGCTTTTTCATTTATAAAAAGAAAATACATGAGGCAGCATTTGATTCTTTTAAGATCTATGAACATGTTGCAACAACGTGCTTGAGCTAAAAAAAATTGTGCTCTAAATTAATTAAAATAGAGAAAAGTTTCATGAAAATCGATTTTAATGGCTTATTTTACAGCATTTTGAATTTAAAGGTCTTATTATAACTTAATTGAATTTGTGTGACATCACAAGAAGAAAGCCTATTTGTCCTTATGATAACTCATTGTTTTTAATCCTCCACCAATGTTATTTAAATAGCAGCATGGATATGACCAGTAGTTGTTGAATCTCCATCAGACCCAAAGTTTGAGAAAAATATATTTTGTTTGTTTATGATCCTCCCTTACGGGAACTCGGCAAGATTCCTACGGAGCATAGACGCCAAGCTATAACCTGCAGATGCCAGTCTCAAGCGACCGGGACGGAAGTGGATGAACACCAGGTTTTCACCCTACTCTTTTCGAGAAGTGTTCAGAGAACCAGGTACAGTAGGGTGTGACTGTCCTACCATTAGAACCGACGGCTTAACGTCCTTCCCGAAGAACGGCGAGCACCATTCAACCATTGCCACTTTTCTCAACAGCTGATGAGGAGCAGGAGCTGAAAACGACGTAACTTCCGCTTTTGTGATCGGCGTATCTGTCTGCATAGCTGTGGAAAAACTGGTTAGACCAGGGAGCTGTTCCTTTGTAACAGCTCCCTGGTTAGACCTGTCCGAGGCTTGAACTGGGTACCTCAAGCATCTCAGTCGTGCGCTTTACCAACTGAGCTACCTGACTACTTATCAATGTAAATATACTATCAATGTAAATATACTTTTCTTTGACTTGACACCTTGAATAGAAACTCTATTCCGGGTCAACATGTGATCGAGGACTGGTTTGATATCAGAGAACGTCGTGACCCGAGGTCATCAGACCGCAGTACACAGTAAACCCATACGGTAGCACGGACCTAATAAGGTATCACTCAGCCATCCAAAAATGAGAACCCTCATAGAAAAGGCTGATACAAATATTTTCAAGTGGTCCCATGTCATGAGACAGCAAGCTAAGAAATTGAAAATTTTAGGATTGGTAGAGAAAGAATAGGTCTTAATTATGCATATCTAAACTTGACAAGATTTGTTTCAGTAAAAGTTTCATGGGGAACTATTTTACAATGGACCCATACCCAAATTTGAGTGATTTGGTGAGGGTGTATAACACCTCTTTACTACTTCAGTTAAAAAAAGGGCCAAAACCTCTGGTGACCTCTGGTAAGTACCCTCATCCGAGAGATATTAGATTTTACTTTTTTGGAAAACATCACAAAAGATCTCAAATCTATAACATTCTGGTACAAAAGGGACCCCGAACTTGACTCTTTCATTATAGGCTTCAATAGGGCAAATAATTAGTTCTGTGCTACCTGTAGCGAGACTGTGTATATATATGTATATATATATGTACTTCTTTTAAGAAGGAAAGTGACAATTTTAAAACATTTGATAGAAATTTCATTAAATAAGCACAAAAAGTGAAAAGTTTGGCTCAGATGACCCAGATTGAGTAGAAAATTTGCCATATCATTGGTCCACTTGATCAATTCGCAAATGTTGGCAGGTAAACATGGTAAGGTAAGCTTCAAAAGCATGCTAAGCAATTAAGGCCTAAATCGCATAGCCATTAGATGATTATTCATGCAAAGAACCATTATATTTCTCCTAAAGTAGTGTGCTTCAGGAAACTAAAAGGAAGGGGGTGGAGGAGGGGAGAGGAGGGGGAGGGGGAGGGGGAACATTAGTTTTTTTTTTTCTATGGGCCTGATGTAAATAACTTTCCTTTATGGGAATAGTCATTTGCTGAGGGAAATTGACCCTAGATTTCATGGAAAGTCTGAATCAGTGATTAATTTTTAGTATACAAAATGGTATTTTCCTTGAAAATGAGTCCTTTATGATGTATTTTAAGTTTTTCGCAGTAGGTCTGGCGAATTGTAGCATTTAATTTTCATGAAAATGTATTTGGTTGGTCTGATAAATGTTTATATCTTCTTTTGGGCTGAACTCTGTTAGTCAGATTGACATAGGTCATCACGGATCACTAATTTACATTGTTTTGATTGACAAAGGTCCTGACTTTGCACTTAAAAGTTGTCATAAAAGTTAGATAACAGTCATTTTTCATGGTCCAGCAAAGAGAGACTAAATTTGCACTAAATTGACTTGTTTTGGGGGGCATAGTATAGTTGTCGCTGAATTTTAGGGGGAGAGGGGCATGGTTTTTAAGTTATTGACCTCAATTGAATGGCAAAAGTTTTTTTTGAATGGGAAACTGTGCTTCCATGCTATAGAAAAGTGAAATTAATGGATCCAATCATATTTTCATGCAAATTTGCCAATTTCTTGGTTATTAGCTATATTCTCAAAGGTACGCTTCAAATTTAGCCCTTATAACATACGTTAATGTCTATAGGAACCACCCTTGAATCATTGTTTAAGGAAATATTATTTTCTTACTGTTTTTGTTGGTTTAAATGATAGACCATTATGAGCACATTTTTCATATGTTACACATTGCACAGTCAAATGCTAGCTGTTTTTGGGGGACCCAAATGGTCCAGTGGAATTTGGGTCATACAAGGTTGGTGGAAGTTTAGTACTGGATGCAGTGATATAAATCTTAAAAAGATAGGAAGAAGTTTGTGCTACTATTTTTAGCATGGAACTAATAAGATATCACTCAGCCATCCAAATATGAGAACCCTCAGAGAAAAGGCTGATAAGTATATTTTCAAGTCGTCTCATGTCATGGGACAGGAAGCTGAGAAGTTGAAAATTTTAGGAATGGTAGAGAAAGGATAGGTCTTGACTATGCATATCCAAACTTGACGAAATTTGTTTCAGTTTCATAAGGAACTATTTTACCATGGATCCATACTTAATTTTGAGTGATTGGGTGAGGGTGTATAACACCTCTTCACTTTAGCCAAAAAAAAAGGCCAAAACCTCTGGTGACCCCTCATTGAAAGTACAATCATCCGAGAGATATCAGATGTTACTTTTTGGAAAACATCACAAAAGATCCCAAATCTATAACATTCTGGTACAAAAAGGACCCCGAACTTGACTCTTTCATCATAGGCTTCAATGGGGCAAGTAATTAGTTTTGTACTACCATACTGTCTTGCCCACTTGTATCGCGCAAAACTTGTTTTCACTCCAACAAAAGACGTCATCTTTCAGAAGTGACGTGTACCAACCAAAATACACTACTTTTTATTCATTCACAATCTGACAATGGGACCTCAAGTTCAGTAGATAAAAAGTCACATGTGCTCAGGTGCTGCGTGTAGATGATTGTCAAATAGGCCTAAACCGATAAACAATTAAGTTGAGCAACAAATCAAGGATGACTTGAACATATTACATTCCAGCTCAAAGTGCATTGTTATGTAAATTGTTCTGTATTCTCGCAGTCTATAAAAACATAACCGTCGATTCATGTTATACCATATCTACCTACTGTGGTGTAGCGGTTATCATACCTGTCTACAGACCACGAGGCCCCGGGTTCAAGCCTGGGGTGGGTAGACACGCCAGTGCACCACAACTGGTTATCAAAGGCCGTGGACATTGACTTGGTTGTCGATGTTATGTCTGTCCGCACGTCATTGTTCTCATTTATAGCATTTGTACTATCATAACCGAATAACTTTGTAATTGTGTGTTCAACTCTCTCTCTCTCTCATGTTATACCATGTGGCTTATACATTGTCTCATTTAGGAGATAACCTGAAAGACTTAACAAGGAAACCCTGAAATAGTTAATAAGGAAACCCTGAAAGAGTTAACAAGGAAACCCTGAAAGAGTTAACAAGGAAACCCTGAAAGAGTTAACAAGGAAACCCTGAAAGAGTTAACAAGGAAACCCTGAAAGAGTTAACAAGGACACCCTGAAATAGTTAACAAGGAAACCCTGAAAGAGTTAACAAGGAAACCCTGAAAGAGTTAACAAGGACACCCTGAAAGAGTTAACAAGGAAACCCTGAAAGAGTTAACAAGGAAACCCTGAAAGAGTTAACAAGGAAACCCTGAAAGAGTTAACAAGGAAACCCTGAAAGAGTTAACAAGGAAACCCTGAAAGAGTTAACAAGGAAGCCCTGAAAGAGTTAACAAGGAAACCCTGAAAGAGTTAACAAGGAAACCCTGAAAGAGTTAACAAAGAAAGCCTGAAAGACTTAACATTTCCCTAAAATGCACTGGTTTTTTCAATTTTACGAAAATGTAGGGGGGGCATGTCTACCCTGTCCCCCGGGAATTACGGCCCTGGCCATAACTCCCAATAAGCTCAGCCATACATATAGAGACAAAATAATTTTATCGAATTTTCTGTTAACAAAATTTTCCTTTCAAGTTTATTGTTATTAAAAAAACAAATTAACCCCCCACCCTCACCCCTCCCTCACGCTCCAGGCCTTGTGAAACTGTACTAAGGCCGGTCAGTGTGCCACTTTATCTTTCATGGATAAAAATCACAATCCAAGAAAACAGGAATGGAGTAAAACTAAAGGGCGGATCTTGAATTGCAAAATTGAAGATTTGTGACCCAAAATTTGAGATTTTTCGTCCCAATCCAAAAGTGTTTGGTCCATAATTGAAGATAACTTTAGCCTATTTGGAGGAGTAGTGAGACAGGACAAGAATTTTCATTGGTGGTCAATTGATGACAAAATAAGGGTCCAGGGGGCGAAGCCTCAGGAAGCTGATGCAGTTTAACCCATGCATTTGTGATCCGGTGTGATAGTAAATTGTGCCCCCTGTAAATTTGGGCCCCAGTCCTTATTTCCTAAGTAATGTCTAGTAAATTTGTTTCCCCCCCCCGGACTGATTTTACTAGGTAATTTACTGGTGTGTCTATACGGTTTCTTCAATTAATTTTGTGTACTGAAGTGATAAGCTAAAACTGAGGTTAGTGATATTTATGTACCGCGAATTACAGCGACGTTGTGCTCGTAGAATTTGCCAACGAACAGAGATAGCTTTCAGTAAGCAGGTAAGTTCTTCGGTGAAAAAGAGATATAATCTTTTTTTCAATCTGGGCAGTATCCACCGGGATACATTAAAGAAAAAAAACGTGCTTTACGCAAAACGGCAGTGAAAATTACCGTAAAGGGAGAAGACGTGAAGGGAGAAGGCGTGAAGGGAGAAGGCGTGAAGGGAGAAGGCGTGAAGGGGGAAGGCGTGAAGGGAGAAGGACGTGGAGGGAGAGGACGTGGAGGGAGAGGACGTGGAGGGAGAGGACGTGGAGGGAGAGGACGTGGAGGGAGAGGACGTGGAGGGAGAGGACGTGAAGGGAGAGGACGTGAAGGGAGAGGACGTGAAGGGAGAGGACGTGAAGGGAGAGGGAGGAAGGGAGAGGACGTGAAGGGAGAGAAGACGTGAAGGGAGAGGGGCGTGAAGGGAGAGGACGTGAAGGGAGAAGGCGTGAAGGGAGAAGGACGTGAAGGGAGAGGACGTGAAGGGAGAGGACGTGAAGGGAGAGGACGTGAAGGGAGAGGACGTGAAGGGAAAGGACGGGAAGGGAGGAAGGGAGAGGACGTGAAGGGAGAAGACGTGAAGGGAGAGGACGTGAAGGGAGAAGACGTGAAGGGAGAGGACGTGAAGGGAGAGGACGTGAAGGGAGAGGACGTGAAGGGAGAGGACGTGAAGGGAGAGGACGTGGAGGGAGAGGACGTGGAGGGAGAGGACGTGGAGGGAGAGGACGTGAAGGGAGAGGACGTGAAGGGAGAGGACGTGAAGGGAGAGGACGTGAAGGGAGAGGACGTGAAGGGAGAGGGCAGGGAAGGGAGGGACGTGGAGGGAGAGGACGTGGAGGGAGAGGGCGTGAAGGGAGAGGACGTGAAGGGAGAGGACGTGAATTAGGGAGAGGACGTGAATTAGGGAGAGGACGTGAAGGGAGAGGACGTGAAGGGAGAGGACGTGAAGGGAGAGGACGTGAAGGGAGAGGACGTGAATTAGGGAGAGGACGTGAATTAGGAGAGGACGGCGGGAGAAGACGATGAAGGGAGAGGACGTGAAGGCAGAGGGACGTGAAGGGAGAGGACGTGCAGGGAGAGGACGTGCAGGGAGAGGACGTGCAGGAGAAGACGTGAAGGGAGAAGGCGTGAAGGGAGAGGACGTGAAGGGAGAGACGTGAATTAGGGAGAGGACGTGAAGGGAGAGGACGTGAAGGGAGAGGACGTGAAGGGAGAGGACGTGAAGGGAGAGAGGACGTGCAGGAGAAGACGTGAAGGGAGAGGGCGTGAAGGGAGAGGACGTGAAGGGAGAGGCGTGAGGGAGAGGGCGTGAAGGAGAGGACGTGAAGGGAGAAGGCGTGAAGGGAGAAGACGTGAAGGAGAGGGTGAATTAGTGGAGGAGAAGACGTGCAGGAGAAGACGTGCAGGGAGAGACGAATGCAGGAGAAGACGTGAAGGGAGAGGACGTGAAGGGAGAGGACGTGAAGGGAGAGGACGTGAAGGGAGAGGACGTGAAGGGAGAGGACGTGCAGGGAGAGGACGTGCAGGGAGAGGACGTGCAGGGAGAGGACGTGCAGGGAGAGGACGTGCAGGGAGAAGACGTGCAGGGAGAAGACGTGCAGGGAGAAGACGTGCAGGGAGAAGACGTGCAGGGAGAAGACGTGCAGGGAGAAGACGTGCAGGGAGAAGACGTGCAGGGAGAAGACGTGCAGGGAGAAGACGTGCAGGGAGAAGACGTGCAGGGAGAAGACGTGCAGGAGAAGGGGGAGAAGACGTGCAGGAGAAGACGCGTGCAGGGAGAAGACGTGCAGGGAGAAGACGTGCAGGGAGAAGACGTGCAGGGAGAAGACGTGCAGGGAGAAGACGTGCAGGGAGAAGATGTGAAGGGATTTTAAAAAAACATTTTATAAAAGTACCCCTTAAAATAATTTTCCCTTCAAATCATAGCAAAGGAACCTGATTAACATTTTGTACGTCAGGCCGGGGTCAGGCCCTCAAACATGCAGGCCAGTAGGCCTATATACATATGTAGAAAAGGCTTGTAATGAGATGATACCACTGGGGATATACAAGGAACCCTCAACTTAATCTTATCAGGTATTTACAAAAAAACAAATGGCGCTGTATAAAATTGTAATAATAATAATTTGAAAGTATACGGCAGCATACGGCAGCATCTGAAAGGGCGAATCCCCATCTCCTGCACCCCACCTGAAATTTAACAATTTTAAGGCGGCGACTCTTGTTAATTTGAAAATTTTAGAGGAAAGGTATCGTCTTATATACATAAAGAATAAACGCCGCCTTGCTTGTAATGTTACCTTCGGTTTTTAATTCTCAACATTGATTGCGAGGAATCGATAACATGTTGGCCCTTATGTTCGGTCCGGCGGATATTTTTTTTTGCCCCATACAGCCCAAGGGCCGGGCTCCAAATCAAAGGTATATGGAAAGGTGCGCTTTGATTTTTTGCCCATGTGAGCATGGTGAGCCCAAATATTTACATTGACCCTCTTCAAAACACCCGTGGGAAGGGAAAGGGGTTATCTTCAAGGTTGAGGTTGTTTGCATCATACAACAATTTCTTACATGGGCGGCCTACTTAATGTCAGAATGTGGGGCAAATGGGAACAATTCAGCATTGAAATGGAAATACTGGTAGGAGAGGAATTCTCCCCGTAACTTCCCGCCCCCTCCGAATACTTGAGTCCAGAGCATACGTCTCTGGTAGGATCAGGAGGCAAAGCCCCGGAAACTTTCTAAAGATTTCTAGTTTTTGATGCCCCAAAATGGCCCATGAGAGCTATGTATAAAAATTGTCCGCCCACACATGTTTAAAACCCAAGTCGGGAGGACATGATTCTGAGATCTATAGACGATTCGGACGTGATTAAGATACCTGATACATCCGATGATTCTACATCTCAAAACAACTATAGGTGTCCGGCCAACAAAACAATATTATCCAGAACATTTTCAAGTATTTTGTCTTTTTGCGAAGAAACAAAAACATAAAGGTATAACCATATTTTGCTACAATTTTTTCTTTCAATATTTAAATATTGGGCCATTGTTTTTCACGACGAAATAGTCAAACTTGGAATTTCCCGACAAACAAATTGTTTCTAAGGTGTAACACCCCCTCAACCCTCTTAAGTAACGCTGTATATAGCCTACGCCCTATACTTGAAAAAAAGAGGGCCCATTTTACGAGCTACAAGTAAAATGACATAATTGCATTTTCACCAGTTAAAATGCATATTCATATGACCACTGGCGCAAAATGCGTACAAAAAGTGCGCACTGGGAAAAGTATGACAGAAACTGAAAACCGACGCAACGCCACTGCTATGCATGATGGCAATCCTCATAGTGTGAGGGAAAAGTTTGGGTGCCAAATCTGGGGAATTCATAACTGTAATTAGATGTTGGGAACATTTTGTTATTATTTTTTTCATGGCGATTTTTTAAAAACCGCCTTGAATTTTGGAAACTGAATTTCTTATTTTATAATGTGATCTCTCTCAAAACTTCTCTTTCAGAGGGGGTATGGGGGAGAGAGAGAGAGAGAGGGGGGGTATTACCCACATTAAACAACAATGATCCTTCAGATTATTTCAAAAACATTGTATTGTTAACTTTTCTCTTTAAATAGACATGATTGCCTACTACAAGATATTAAATATTCATATTGTTACCCCCCTCCCTCCACCCACCCACGCGCGCATGACACATACTTTACCATAGCCACGCCACTGCTCTCTTTACCATGTTGATGTAAATTTCATCCACCTTTGCATGAAGTTCGAAAATTCACCTGATTTATATACAGAATAAACACAACGTTATAAGTTGATGTTTATGAATTAATGGAAAGTTTCGATTGTGTAAGTTCAAATAAGATATTCAGAGGAGTTTTCAGTTTCGGAGAATTAAAAACTACACATATTTAGCTATAATAATGAATCTTTGTTTGTTTAATGAGGGCTTAAGGGCACCACGACAACGAGGGTCAAATTGTGCCTGAGGGGCCAGATCATTCTAAAGTTAGGAAGGAAAGAAAACAAGGGAGAATGAAAGAAATACAAGAATTGAAAGTCAGAAAGCTGGCATCGAGAGAGGAGGTGCATGGGTGAAAAAAACAAAGCAGAGAGAGGGAGATAGGAGAGGGGGGTTAAATGATTGTAGAGGGAAGCATGATGAAGGAAGGAGATAATTTTATCCGAAGGGTTTTTCTGGAAAACTCAGCAATTGAGTTGTGGGGAATGAGGGAAGCCCTGGGAAGGTTGTACAGTGGGCAAGCAAGGAGAATGTGATGGACTGTGGGGGTGCAATGGCAATTGTTGCAGAGGGGTTAGGGGGAGCCAATAAAAAGGTGGGAATGAGTGAGGTGGGTGTGACCTATTCTAACACGAGTAATATAAACGTTGTCGACACGAGAGAGGTTGTTGATGGTGGGTTTAATCGGAATGGTGGGCTGGATGACGTGGAGTTTGTATCAATTTGGGAGTCCCATGAGGTTTGCCAGCGGTCACAAACAAGGGGAAGCGATAAGGGCTTGATGTCAGAAAGGATTTTGGGAAATGGGGTAGGGGGATGTTGAGGGCAAGCTTAGGGATGCCAACATGGCTGGGTATCCAGAAGAAAAGAATCCTTTTTCTGCAAAGGGTGGGCGAAAGGAATTTTCGGATGAGAGTAAAGAAGTTAAAACAGCCTTGGAGTCGGAGAAGATGGCGAAGTGGCTGAGCGGAGAGTACTCAGTAAATGTGAGGGCGAGGAGGATGGCCTTAGCCTCAGCTGAAAAAATGGACGAGTAGTCAGGAAGCCTGCTACTGAGGGTGATGTCCTGGATGACGGCAGCAGCAGCTGTCTTGTCGCCTTCCTTGAGCCATCAGTATAGATGAAGGTGTAGTTTGAGAGTTGGTCTTTGATTTGCTTGTGGAGATTGATAAAGAGGTTAGTGTGAGTTTGGGTTTTGTGATGAGTGGAGAGGCCCAGGTGGATAGAAGGGAGGGGCGTGACCCAAGGAGGAAAAGTGGGCCAGGAGGTGCCAAGAGTGGCGGGGTTGATGCCGAAATGGAGGAGGTCTGATTTAATGCGTTAGCCAAAGGGAGGGGATTGGGTTTAGTCCTCTTAAAGAGAGTGGAGAAATTGGGGTACCTACCGTACATATAATAAAGTTGTAAACAGGGTTCTGGATGTTGGTGAGGACTCTCACCAAAGCAAAGAGAGGCTAAGCTTTCTACACTTTAGCAGAAAGGAGGTTCGTTGGCTTCAACATTAAGGCTGGTGATTGGGAAGGTCCTGTAAGCACCCAGACACAACCTAAGGGCTTCATTTTGGATGTGGGTGAGGTATGAGTTGTGAGCGACACAGTAGACAATATTGCCGTAGTCAAGCTTGGCACGAATGGTGAGCCTAAAGATTTTGAGGAGCGCATGGAAGTTTGCACCCCAAGTGGTGTTGGAGAGAGGCGGAGAAAGTTAATGGGAGCTGTTGCATTTTAGTTTCAAGTTGGTGATATGTTGCTTGTAGGAGAGCTTGGGGTCTAGAGTTAAACCCAGGATCTTCGTGTGTTCAACTTTAGGGATGCGATTGCCATTGAGCACGAGCTTCGAGGTGGGGTGAAGGTTTTTGAATTGACAGAAGTGCATGCAGACTATCTTGTCTTTGGAGAATTTAAAACCGTTATTGTTGCACCAGACTTGCAGCTGGTTGATGCTGAGGTGGATCTTATTTTTGACAAGAGGAAAGCTAGGGGATGAGTAGAAGATGGTGAAGTCATCCACGTAAAGGGTCGTTTGATGTTGGGGCCAAGGTTGTCCATGATGCCATTAATGCTCAGGTTGAAGAGAGTGGGGAAGAGGATGCTACCCTGGGGGATGCCCTCTCATTGGGGGTAGGGCTTGGAGAGGGTGTGGCCAATATGAACTTGGAACTTCCTGGGTGAGAGGAAGTTTTGAATAAAGATCTGAAGATGGGGAGGTGGCCTCTGAGGCCGATAATGTAAAGTTTGCGGATAATGCCATATTTCCAAGTAGTATCGAAAGCTTTCTCGAGGTCAAAAAAGATGACAATGAAGTGTTCCTTTTTTGCAAAGGATTCCCGGATAGCGGTGTCTAGCGTAATTAACTGGCCTCGCTTATTGCGACGTTTCTGGAAGCCGCTTTGGTGAGGGGAGAGGATTATGTTGGTCTCAAGGAACCAGTTTAGTCTCTGATTAATGATCCTTTAAATAATTTTACAGAGACAGCAGGTGAGGGCAATGAAGCGGTAGCTGGAGGGGTCGTTACTGTGCTTCCCAGTTTAGGGACGGGGTGACAATAGCTGTCCTCCAGATAAGGGGAAAGGATTATGAGGACCAAATGTGGTTGAGGATGGTAAGTAGGTCAGTGGTGGCCTTGTTGGGGAGGTGTTTCAGGAACTGGTAGGGGATGTTATCTGGGCCCTTGGAGGTGCAGCCAGCGTCGTATATGGCTTGGTTTAATTCAGAAAGGGTGAAAGGGTTGTTGTAGCTCTTGGAGTTGTCGGAGATAAAGGTGATACCCCGGGCTTCATCGCGAGCTTTTGGGGGTTTGAAAGCATTGGGGTAGTTGGCCGAGGACGAGATGTTGCTGAAAGAGGCGGCAAGGTGGTTGACGATGTCTTTTTTCGCGGTGAGAAGATTACCATTCCAGGAGAGATGGGAGATGGGAGACTTGCCCACCCTGCTGTGGAAGCTGTTAACCATTCTCCAAATTTTCTTAGTGGGGTTGTTGTTGGTGAGAGAAGAGATGAAGTTGTTCTATATGTTTGGTTTACTGTCCTTGGTAGTGCGCCTGGCCTTGGCACGATTGATGCGAAAGAGGTTGAGCTTGTGGGTGGTCGGGTTAGTTTTGAAATTCCTGAAAACCCTTTTCCTGTTCTTGATGGCGGTTTTGCAGTCATCAGAGAAGCAGGGGTTGGAGGGATGGGGGGGAGGTGATTAGGGGGTTTACAAGTTTTGGGAATAGAGCAGGTGGTGATGTTGATAAGGATGTTACTGAAGTTTGACATAGGATCCTTACTCTCGAGGAGATAGGGGGAGAGGTGCGAGTCACAGAGGGTTTCGAAAAGGGGCCAGTCAGCCTTCTCGAGCTTCCATTTGGGGGTGTGGTCAGTGGGGCTTTGAAGGTTGGAGCATATAAGAAGAGGGTAATAGTAACTACCACAGAGATCAGCCAGTGGCAGGATGAAGGTAGTTTGGAGAGTAAGTCTTGAGCAAGGAGAGGCTGTGCTGTCGAAGAAGAGTGTTTTCAATGAACTTGCCTCTGGGGGTGGTGGTATTGTAGCCCCACAGAGGGTTGTGGGCGTTGAAGTCACGAAGAAGGATGAAAAGGGGATGGGAGCTGAGAGACGAGATCGTTAAGGCTGGTTGGCTAAACGTTGGCCTTGGGGGTGGGGGGGGGGTAGATATTGCAAAGAGTGAAGGTTTTGTGGAGGAAGATAGATATACAGATGGCCTGAAGGTCAGTGTTCACATGAACAGGGCTGTGTGAGATATCTTGTTTAACAAAAATCGAGCACCCCCACAGGCCATGTCGGCGTCCACTTGATGTTCGTGATAACAAGCGAAGTTGTTGAGGGAATAATGGTCAGTGGTTTTCAATGGTTTCTTGTAGGCAGAAGACGACCGGGTTGAAGGTGGTGGCCAGAAGGTCAATTTCTTCAGAATTGGCCTTAAGGCTCCTTATGTTCCATTGTATGATGTTGTAAATGTTATTGTAGTTGTTTATGTTGCACGCCATAAGAAGGCAGGGGATTATCTTGAGGAAGATCTGTTGGGTCTGAGTGCAGAGTTGGTGTAAAAAAAAACATGAAGATGGTATTGGTAGGTGTTTCGGCACTGTCTCACTTTATGACGAGACGACGGGCTTTAGTAACGTGCTGATTGGTAAGTTCCTCTACGAGGTCTTCATCGGTCAGGTAGGCTAGCTCTGACCACACCTTTGCTGGAGTTTAGGGAACGGCGGAGGGGGCGACTGTAATGTCAATGCCGGTATTGGCTAGGGTTTTGTTGGTGTGGAGGGTGGTGGCTTGAGTGTCCCTGGTGCAGTGCACCAGGAGATTGCCGGATCTGAGGGTGGAGACTTGGGGAGGGTACCGACAAGGCTTTGGAGCGCTTTGTGAATTAGAAAAGGGGAAATTCTTTTTAAACTAAGGTAGCAGGTGGGTCACGGTGAGGGGAGGGAGGGTCAAGGTCAAAGTCAAGGTAGAAGAGTTTTGTCATGATGAAAAACAAATGAAAACAACCGTAAGAGGAAGTGAAACAAAGCTGTGTAAATGAGGAAAAATACATTTTTGACCTGTTCAAAAGTGAAAGATATTCTTGATATACGTTTTTTTTTTTTTTGTAGCTGTGTAGGACAGAAGGACTTCATATCATCAGAAGCGCCCATAACCTGATAACACAAAGCGCCGCCATGTCTACAGCATCCATAGAACCGTCCAAAGAGTGTAATTCCTTGTCAACGGCAGGTAGATATATACTCTTTTAAATTTTTAACAGTTTACTATCAAGAGAGTCAGGGACTCTCCACTTGACTATTATACAAAATGATTCATGTGCATTCAATAAATGTATATGCCATTGATGCAAAATTGTTATAGTTTCAAACGAAGTCGCATCATGTATGATCCTCAGTAACGTGTATCAATGGTGGGGTATAGTTTATATGATACAAACAGGTAAAATCAAAGGAGTACACAGGTAAAGCTAAGCATCCACACCAATATTTAAAGGCGGCGGAAGTTGTTTGAATTTGGGGTACTGGGGCACAGGATCTCTGGGGCACTTTTCGACTCTCGTGTTTTTAAAGCATGTAGTACAACAGTATAGCTTTGTACTGTCCACCTTGACCCCTGGCCGCAGCCCCCCCCCACTGGAAAATTACCCATTTTCCTTTCTTTTTTTAATTTGCAGCTTCACAAATGTAAGATATTTTTGTTCAAAATTCAGTCGGTAAAGTAGAACAATTTTCTACCCGCAAATCTGCAAAAATGGAAATAGATCGTGAAATCGGAAGAATTTAGACTGAAAGGTCTGTAGATCCTGATTAGCCAATTGTATTGGTTATGAATCGGAAGAAATTTGATGTCTAAACTAATGTGAAAAGCAAATAAGGGGTCCTTAGAAATATTCCGGAGGCCATCATTTTCTTGCTGAGAATAAATATAACTCGGTATATCAGTCTGTCAGACAGTGAGTATCAATTTTGCAGTTAGATCAGATTGCCCAACTTCACAGCCAGTCTTCAGCGAGTCAGTGGCAGGGGTCCCAATTGTATGTTTTTTCTTCTTTCCAGAACCAAAATTAAAGGTGCTCCACGAGTGAAATTTGGAGTATTTTGTTTAGTGTGTTTGCATTACTTTCATAATTCTGTCAATAAAAAGATCAATTATGATAATGGGGACTTATAATTTTATTATGATATATTTTAATATCATACACTTTTTTATCTCTGTAAAGGGACACCTTTTAAACTTTACACAGAATATGGGGAAGGCACATCAGATTATAATATGGCAATGGCCTGGGTCCAAGTAAGTTTTGTCTTGCATGGCCCATTTCAAAGATGCCCCACTAATTGAAAATTGGGGTGGCTCACACACTATAGAAAGGCCCTTTTTAGAAAAGTTTTTACAATTGTAAGCTGGGAAACAAAGGTAAGCCCATATGCAGAGACCATAGGCAAGTATGAAAAACTCCAATTTGAAGGACTGCAGTTCAACCCCCAACTTCGTCTTCAGAATATTTTATATGCTATGCGCGTGAAATTTCACATTTTGAGTCTTTTTTGTGTTACTTTGGCAGGTATTTAAAGAAAAAGTTTTTCAATGTTTGAAAGGTCATATTTCTTCTCCAAAGGAGGCACTTGTCCCCTTTGAAAGGGCAGTTTTCCTTCTAAAAATGGGCACTTTTTCCTCAAAAAAGTGAGGGGAGTGGCACGTGCCCCTGGTTCCACAACCTTTGTCAATAGTCACTATCTGTGAAGCAGATAGGTCTATATGTATGCAATATCCATTTTTTAAATATTTTAATCTGCACTCAGTGGTGAATCCTAAACATGAATAACAAGGGCTCTGATTAAGCAAATGAGGGAGGTGTCCATGATAGAAAGTCCATCTTATGCCACAAAACATTGAAAATATCCATTCTTAACTGAGGGGGGAATATAAAATGTTTAATGTGGGCATTGCATGAATATGAATATGTTGCAATTTTTTCAAATAGGTTCAACTAAGCAGTATAGTTTTTCTTTTAATTTTGAAAATCAGAAAATAGCACTTTCAGTTGTTGATTTATGGCTGCTCAAAGTTTGACCATTTTTGAAATTTTGAAGACAGTTCTAAAACTCATATTTTAGTAGGTGCACTATTTGCCTATCATAAGGATTTCTTACACACTCAGAGCTTATCGATTTGCGATTATTTAGGATTAATAAAACAGTGATATACAAAACAGTGGCTATGACAGTATGGAATAATGAAAAGTGTGTCGATCTTGCATGCACATGACTTGAAAAAGCGTGAAAAGTGAACATAAAACAATTTGTCGAAAATATGTGTCACAAGGACAGGAATGCTGGAAAAGGAAAGTTAAGATTTGGCAAAAATTTATCAATTTCATTCAGTAAAAGCTATTTCCCTTAGACATTTATGGACCCATATACGTTTATTTGCTTCTGATAATACATTTGGTCTATGCGGCATACCAGTGTAAAATAAGTGTGTGTGTGTGTGCTTGACAATCACGGCAGATGCATTTGAAGAGAAGGCTTAACATTATCGTATACTGCTTAAATGGCTTTACTTAAGCAAACTTGATCTGTTTAAGCAGTAATGTAGACTGAATAATAACATAAGAATCTGATTTACCATTACCAAAGTGTGGGGGAACTATATCTAACCTAATGCCCCCTGCATGGCTACGCCACTGTATTAGATTTGCAAAAAATGGCGGCGCGCCAGGAAACACTAACTTGCGGTGACACTGAAACAGACAAAGGCCCCCGAAGGAAATTTTATTAGTTACGCAGGATTTTCAGAGCGATGAAATACGCTATAGTTGGATCATCTGGTCATGACACCGTAGTCGACAAAACTTGATAAGGTATTTTGATAGTAGATACAATACAATGATCTCATTCACCCAACCTTCCCCCTCTATATTTTCTTGTCGGATTTGAACGAATTCGAATTTGATCTCAGAGAGAAGTGGGAGGAACGGGTCCCCCCCCCCCCTTCCCAGTCCTTCTCTGACGCCGCTATTCATTCTAATTGTGTGTGTATCAATAATGTCGTCAAAAACTTCAAGAAGATTCCATTCAGGCAGGAAATCATATATCGATCAAATTGAAGGCTTCGAGTTCTGTCACCTTTTAACATTGATAACTATATAATGGGAAATATTTATTATACAGTTATACGCCGCAGCAGTTTCCCAATTAGTTCCTCATAAGCTTTTTATCTTGCAGTCATACACAATTTGGGTTTGAGTTGTCGATGATGTATTTCTATTTTCTATGACCAGCAAACAAAATGTAAACTTCCCATATGACACTGCGGGTTTATTTGCATTGGTCGTATACCACGGGCAGCGGCCCTATTTTGTTGGTCAACTAGTGACGTGTAGCAATATCTATATTGGTTGAAAGAGCATTAGAATCTGAGCAGATCAGTGTTTGATAGCACTTAAGCTTTTCACAATGCCTGAGTTTTTTCAAATTCAGGCAAACATTGTTTAATTGTTTTGTATGGTCAGATGACTGGGAGAACAGCGCAAAATGTGTATGTTATTCTTTAAATTGATTTCTAAAATCTTAGTCAATGAAGATGCTGGGAAAGCCTATTTTTGATAGAAGTTTATTGGACATAGCAAAGACTCAAAAACGGTTGGCCAGAATTTGCTGCACTACTTCAAAGAATTATGGCAGACACTTAAAGAATGATGGTGGACACTCAAAAAGAATTATGGTAGACACTTAAAAAGAATTATGGTAGACACTTAAAGAATTATGGTAGACACTCAAAAAAAATTATGGTAGAAAATTCAAAAGAATTATGGTAGACACTTAAAAAGAATTACGGTAGACACTTAAAAAGAATTATGGTAGACACTTAAAAAGAATTATGGTAGACACTTAAAAAGAATTATGGTAGACACTTAAAAAGAATAATGGTAGAGACCTAAAACGAATTACAGTAGACACTTAAAAGAATTATGGGAGACACTTAAAAGAATTATGGTAGACACTTATTTTTTTGGTAGACACTAAAAGAATTACAGTAGACACTTAAAAAAAGTATAAAAAGAATTTTGGTAGACACATAAAAAGAATTATGGTAGACACTTAAAAAAGAATTATGGTAGACACTTAAAAAGAATTATGGTAGACACGTAATTTTTTTTATGGCAGACACTTGAAAAGAATAATGGTAAATACTTAAAAAGAATTATGGTAGACACTTAAAGAATTATGGTAGACACTTAATTTTTTTTCATGGTAGACACTTAAAAAAGAATTATGGTAGACACTTAAAAAGCAGCCATGGTCGCCCCGTAATACACCACAAAAATTGCATGGAATATGCAAATTTATGCCCAAGATTGAAAAACACTGTAAAATGGTCAATTTTGAACGAATCTTGATATAATTTGTTGTTGGTATGGTTTCTGGTAGATTTTGAAGTAATTTATCTAGTGTTGCCTCTATGATATACCTGTAACATGTTAGCATCATCCGGTTATTTTGTTGCTAAGTAGGTCATGCATAATCGTTGCATCATCAAACCTGCATACTTCAATGATTTTGTATGCATGCATGAATTTTTAAACGAAATTTTTGAGTCGTGTGTGCAATATTATAAATTTGATCTGTTTAATGGCTTAGGAGTGACCTAGACATAGGCAGCTGTAAGATATCTTATTTGGGAGGGGCGGGAGGGGGGAGGGGGCGAAATGTCTGACCAATTGTAGGCCACGTCTTGAACATATAATTTAATACAAAAACAATGATTAGGAAATCTTTAGAAGGAGTGCCCCACCGCTGCCCCTAAGGCGGGCAGCCCAATTCCCAACTTAACTGCAGGTATATTCAAAAACTGTTAACTATCATTGGTTGTACATTTGCCACCAGCTGTGTTCGTACCAAACTTTGTGATATCGTCCACGTCACTGTTTTTTTCAGTTTTTGACAACTATCCATTTTTTTAAATATACTTCGATGATAACTTGCTTACATTTTGTTGGTGGAACTATAGGACCAATTTTATTTCGAATAATTGATAATCATTCATTTTTCATCCACTGCTTTCAGATCTGCTCCATTTCCCAGAGATGTGTCACAACCTCCACGATGTGTTGTCTTGCTCTGCTGATGGTCGCCTCATTGAAGGAGGTACGTGCTCGTTTAATGTAATAAGATGGTGAGGGCAAGGGTCATCATGCATGGAGCTACTACATAATTCCAGATTATTTTCACCTATACAGGGGTGTTGTAATGTGGTTTAAATGGGGCGGGCATTAGTGGGGTGAATTCACTTCGAAACACCGTTGAGGAAATAAATGCTACTGACCTTTCCCCGTAAGGCAAACTAGAATAGGTGTTAAATTTAAATTCTGAATTCTTGCCATTTGTAAATGCACAAATAAAACTGTTAATTGCAGACCTATGATTTGGTATTGTTAATTATTTCATTTTAATCTATTGAACTTATGCAAGATGATATGGTAAATTTTGCTTTCTATTTTTGGTTGAAATAGCAAATCGTGATAACCAGGGAGGTAATATACATGCCTTTGCAAGAAATGAACATCAGATTGAGTGGTAACGCTCGTGGCCCTTGCCGACTAGAGCGGTGGGCCCCCGACCTCTCGGGTCCCCTAATCAAACAACAAACATTGATTTTACCATCTTCAGAAGTCTCTCAGAATCCTATTTTGAGACTTCAAATCCGCTAACAACGAGCCACCTCCACCACACACGATCCCTGGCCCAAGCGTACGTTACGCCACTGATCAGATTATGCTGTTATAAACAGCCATGTCATATCATTTGACGATGCTCCCCGAGACCCAAGTGACGTCATCACTGGTATCAAAGTTAAAATGAAGATCATGAAATTAATGATTGAAAAGGTGTGGAATGTTTCAAAGATGACAGCTTTACTTCATGACTTTTGTTTCAACTGGGGAGGGGTTAATTTTCCGTGATAATTAATGTAAATCGGACAATTGTAACTTTTTAACTGGTCAGTAGGAATTTTTGCTTTTTCGGACGTAGAGATAGCGTGAAAAGCTGCAGAAGATCTAAGATAACGAATGATTTTATATTTTGATTGTCATAAGTTGAATTTTTTGGTGGGGAGGCGACATCAACATGTTTATTTCGGTACTGGATACCCCTGTTCTTCCCTCTTTCACCCTATGTATATTTCTATAAGTTTTTATGTTAGCTGATGTGTTCTCATTTGTTATAGCCCTTTTGATGGATGAAACAAAGAGTAATAGGAACACAAACTATAAATTGTTTTTACAAGAGCTGATTGATCTATGGCAGGATCTTCATTCGGATTTGGTAAGCCTCAGTTCAGATTCTGTTACCTGGAGCCTCTATAGTTGTTATAAAGTATCATTGAAAGTTGATTTACTAAGCCCAAGCTCAGTTCGATTTACTTGAAAACTCTTCAAGCGTTGTTTACAATCTAATTGAAGTTGAATTTTGGGTGTAAATATGTTATGGAAATGATTTATACAACGGTGATAGTTTATTTACAGAACATGTGACTAGAGCAAGGATAGGTTTATTTTTGTTCTCTTTTACCGATTTTTTACAGGAGCGCAGCAGTAGCCACTTCATTGAAATTTGTAATAGAGGATTAAGAATTAACGATTAAATTCTAATGGAAGTAATACAGAAAAAAAAAGGATTATGAAAAATAATAATTTCTAACATATACCCATTAGATATAACTGACTACACAGGATCCCAATCCCACAAAGGGAGGAGCCTAACATATAACCATGATCGATGTAACAATGCGTTTAAACAATGCTACAATTGCCAGAATTGTAAGTTTGATCAGGTGATTATGTTGATCATATAAATAAAGGCCTATATTTAGTTTGCTATATCCCAATATTCGCGAATCTTTAAATGAGTCATTTAAGAAAACGCCTTATATCTAATATAAAGTGTATTACTTCAAACTAAAACCAGCTTGATTTTCTGTTCAGATCACAGATACACCATGTACACGGCACCCAATGAAACGTGAGGGTAAGCGTTCGAAATAGCATATACTAATTACCTTTACAATTCTTTTAAGAGGTTTATGTGATGCAGTCGGTCGAAATTGGTTGTATAATCATGTAATGAACTCATGACACGTACCAGGCTACTTTTATACATAGATATTGCACTTGTATTCTGGAAAGAAAATAAAACAACTGCTCAAACTTGAAGACATCAAATTATTCAAACACTTGCAACTGAAATAAGTTTCACAATATTTTTATGCGAATATAATCTCTCTCTTTCCCTCTCCCTCCCTTCCTCCCCTATTCCCTCCCTCACTTCCTCCCTCCCTTCCTCCCTCCCTCCCTCCCTCCCTCCATCCCTCCCTCCCTCCCTTCCTCCCTCCCTCCTTCCCTCCCTCCTCCCCTCTCTCCTTCCCTTCCTTCCTCCCTCCTTCCTACCTCCCTCCCTCTCTACCTCCCTTCCTCCCTTCCTCCCTTCCTCCCTTCTTCCCTCCTTTTCTTCCTCCCTCCCTCCCTCCCTTCCTTTTCTCCCTCCCTCACTCCTTCCCTTCCTCCCTCCCTCACTCCTTCCCTTCCTCCCTCCCTCCCTCCTTCCCCTCCCCTCTCTCTCCTCCCTCCCTCCCTCCCTCTCCCCCTTCCTCCCTCGCTGGGTATCCAGAGAAAAAAATAATACTTTTCCTGCAAAGGGAAGGGGAGGGGGGAGGTAAAAGGAATTTACAGAGGAGGAGGTGAGACGTAGGGCTGTTCCGCTCAAGTTTGAGAAAAGAAGTAAGGACAGACTTCGGAGTCTGAGACGATGGCAAAGTGGCTGAGCGTGTAGCACTCAATATAGTTGAGGGCAAGCAGGATGGTCTTGGTCTCGTCCGAGAAAATTGACGAGTAATTGGGAAGCCTGCTACTGAGGGTGATGTCTTGAATGATGGCAGCAGCAGCTGTCTTGTCGCCTTCCTTGGAGCCATCAGTATAGATTGAGGTGTAGTTGGAGAGTTGGTTTTTGATTGGATGTGGAGGTTGATGAAGAGGTTGGCGTGGGTTTGGGTTTTGTGATGAGTGGAGAGGCCCAGGTTGATGGAAGGGAGGGGAGGGGTGACCCAGGGAGAAAAGTGGGACAGTGGTGGGGTTTATGCCGAGATGGTGGGGGTAGGGTTTGATGCGTAAGCTAAAGGGAGGGAATAGGGGTTTCCTCCTATCAAAGAGGGTGGAGAAATTAGGATACCTAATGAGGTTGTAGACAGGGTTTTGGGTGTTTGTCTAAAAGCGTATTAGCGTAGGAAAGGCTAAGCTTTCTACACCTTAGGCGGAAGGGCGGGGAAGCGGTAGTGGGAGGGGGGTCGTTGGCTTCAATGTCAAGGCCTGTGATGGGGGAGGTCCTGTAGGCACACAGGCAAAGGTATTGCGACGTTTTCGGAAGCCGCTTTAATGAGGGGAGAATATTCTGTTGGTCTCAAGGAACCAGTTAAGTCTCTGGTTGATGATCTTTTCCAAATTTTACAGATAACAGCAGATAAGGTCGATTGGGAGGTAGCCCGAGGGGTCGGTGCTGTCCTTCTCCGGTTTGGGGACGGGGATGACAATAGCTGTCCTCCAGATAAAGGAAAAGGAGTATGAGGACCAAATGTGGTTGAGGATGGTGAGAAGGGTAGCGGTGGCCTTGTTGGGGAGGTGTTTCAGGAACTGATAAGAAAGCTTATCTGGGCCTTTGTAGGTGCAGCCAGCGTGTATGTATGTATATATATATATATATATATATATATATATATATATATATATATATATATATATATATATATATATATATATATATATATATATATATATATATATATATATATATATATATATATATATATATATATATATATATATATATATATATATATATATATATATATATATATATATATATATATATATATATATATATATATATATATATATATATATATATATATATATATATATATATATATATATATATATATATATATATATATATATATATATATATATATATATATATATATATATATATATATATATATATATATATATATATATATATATATATATATATATATATATATATATATATATATATATATATATATATATATATGAATATATATATACATATATATATATATATATATATATATATATATATATATATATATATACATATATATATGTATATATATATATATATATATATATATATATATATATATATATATATATATACATATATATATATATATGTATATATATATATATATATATATATATATATATATATATATATATATATATTCATATATATATATATATATATATATATATATATATATATATATATATATATATATTATTTATATATATATATATATATATATATATACATCGATTACCTATTGATTGCTTTTATATGTGTTTTATAAACCTGTAAAATTGATTCTTTACTTATTGTTGCAACTTATTGAGAATTTCTTTACTTCTTCATCAGATGCTCTTTGTGAAATCAAGAGGTTATTGGATGTCACAACTGTAAGTTTGAGTGAGAAAACACTCCAGACTTTTCAGATGTATTATTTCATGTACTATTTGTTTACAATAGTTTCAAGTTTAGCAACAACTAATATACCTTTTAAGTTCGATTCATAGATTTCCGATTTCCTATCAGAACAAGCATGACAAAACTTCCAGGCCAATCCCATCGAATAGAACGTTTGAAACTTAATCAAGACATATTAGGACTGAATGCGAAATATTTTCAATTGGACCAGGTCCAGGTTTGAAAACTACATGCAATGGGACTGAATTGAACCTTTTGGACCCTTTTAAAAAGTCTCATTGAATCTGTATTATATTAAAAGTGTTGTTGAAAGCAACACAGTGATCACATTCTGCTAATTGGAAATAATAGAGTTAATCTGAGAGGTGAGAAGAAAAGCAGCCACACATCAAGACCCATTTTTTGAGTCGAACAGACTAAAATATGCAAAAGACATGACTACAACAAAGAGTTGAACAAGAATATGAGGAGAAACAGGACTGAGAGAATAAACCAAAATGGATAAACATTGAAACAGCACATATCAATGCTGCAAAGAAGGTATTAGGGAAAAAGAAAGGCATAAGTAAACCATGAATTTCGGCTAACCCATTAAGAGCTATTGAAGAAAGGAAAAATCTTAAATGTTAAATAGATGAAGCAAAATCTGAAAGAATAAGACAGCTAAAAGACCAATACGAGAAGAAAGGCAAAGAAGTAAAGAAAAGAGTTCGATCAGATAAAAGAAAGATGGTGGATGATATGGCACAAGAAGCAGAAGATCAGCATCGCGTAGATATATTAGTGGTCTATACAAAAATTGCAAAGCAGATATGTTATAAAGGAATCTTGGAGTAAGGAATGGAAATGGAAAGCTTTTTACTGGAGAAGATGAGACGAGACAAAGATGGAAAGAACACTTCGAATCAAGTTTAAAGCAACCTATACCAGAGCTAACCAACCAAAGTATAAAGGCAAACGAAGATGAAATTGGTGTCGAGATGGGTGAGATCTAAGTCGAAGAAATAGATAATGCTGTGTCAAAGATGAAAAATGGAAAAGCATCAGGAGTGGATGGAATAAGCATTAAGATGTGGAAAGGTAGTATGGATTTGACGGAGGAGACCTTAACTACAACATTATTCAACCAAATTTTAGATGCAGAAGAAGTGCCAAATGGGAAAAAAGGCATTATAACTACTATACCAAAGAAAGGTCACCTGACAATTGGTGACAACTACAGAGGTATATCCTTATTACCAACAGCAAGTAAGATATTTGGAAGGATATTGATTGACAGGCTACGCAGCGCAATAGACACCAAATTTCATTATGAGCAAGCTGGCATTAGGAGTGGCAGAGAAACTACGGAACAAATATTCACCCTTAGAAAAATAAAAGAACAATACTTAGAATAGAAAGCCACAGTATACCTCAACTTCATTGTTTTTTAGAAAGTGTTAATTCGACAGTCTAGACAGAAGCATGATGTGGAAGATTAAGGCATACCCATGAAATACACAAATATTATACAGAACTGGGTATGATGGCAGCAAATGCTGAAATGTGTAGTGTTAAGCGATGGAAAACTATCTGACTGGTTTTCTATGAAAACTGCTCTGAAGCAAGGATGTGTAATGTCTGGTTTCCTCCTTATACTTGCTATTGATTGGATTATGAGAACCAGTACACAAGGCAGAAGGAATGGAATCCGGTGGAACTTATTTACTGCTCAGCTATGCTGATGACATTGCACTTATTTCTAGCACCAAAGAACAACTCCAAGACAAAACAAGCAATCTACATGAAACAAGTAAAACGATTGGTCTGAAGGTTAATGAAAAAAGCCAAAGATCATGCGCATTAACAAAGTTGCAAATACAGAGCTTGAAGCTGTTGATAGCTTTGTCTAATATTTCAATAAAATGTAATCTCAGTACTCCTCTATAGATGTGAAACCTGGAAGCTGACAAAAACTGATGAGAACAAACTAGATATGTTCCAAAGTATGTTCCAAGGGAGAAACCTGAGAATTATTTTGAAAATTATATGACCAGTGAAAGTCAGCAATGAAGAACAGGCACAGTAGAGATAAACAAGGAGATATTTAAGAAAAATATGGAGATGCTTGGGTCATGTATTAAGAATGGACGAAGAAAACCAGCGAAAGTCACCAATGAAAGAACTGGCACAGTAGAGATAAGCAAGGAGATATTTAAGGAAAGATGGAGATGGTTGGGTCATGTATTAAAAAAAGGACGAAGAAAACTGTGCTAGAATAGCCATCACTTGGACACCAGAAGGTAGAAGAGAGAATAGAAGACCTAAGACTACATGGAGAAGAGTGGCAGAAAAGGAGAGAAAGAGTTTTGGATGGAAGAGCTGGGGAGAAGCTGCATTGGTAGCAAGAGACAGAGCTTCGATCTCTATACCCAGGAGAAGGGAGCGGTAAGGTAAGGTTGTTGAAAGCCCCCATCGTATAGAAGTGTCTCTTTAGTGATATTGCCAGACATAGGCTTCTGTGGTTCTTGGAAGAAAGGATCCCCCGAAGCAATAACATTTTCTGTACCCTTAAGATTTACATTTTACTCAAGTATGATTAAAAATCTTCAGAGAACTATATCCATTGATTCTACATTTTCACCTTTATAAGTCAGTATGTAGACTGATAGAAATATGTAAGGCGAGATTTGTCAATCTTGAAATGAAACTATCATATGTCTGAAATAAGAATCGATTATGCTACTTAATATATTAATATGACTTCCATGCTTTTCGATACTACAGAAGGCGCAAAAAACCCTCAACGATCTCTACGCTAGTAACTACCAAGATATATATGATACATTGTCAAAGGTAAGATAACAAAATATTTCGTTAATTTTTTCCAGTTACTCAGGTATATATAGCGCGAATCGACAATTGGGATCTTCAAAATAAATCTTAAACAGATCCAGACATACCTACCTCTAAGCTTGGCATAAAACGTTAACCAAATGTAACAAGAACATGATATACATCAAGAGTTCAAACTTAGATGGTTAATAATGTGACTTATATCCTAATGCAATTTCGATGTTTAGAGCAAAAAATTGAATTTGACCGTTTGCCTTCCTATGTTCTTTGCCTTCGGAATGCGGAGGTTGGAAAGATAAGAGATTGTATTCATGTCGCATAATAAGAAAAGTCTGATATAGGACAAAATAAAACAACAAAACGTTTGAATACTCTAAATTAGAATCAAAACATAAATTGATTATCTAAACCCATGACTTGTTCTTCTCCTTAAAAACTTGTTCCAGCAAATCAAAACCACAAACGTAACTGTGGCAAATAATGAGGCCACTTAGCTTAATTAGCAAATGTTTTGTGCCTTAAATAGAACATGTTTGAATGTACAATACCAACAAAAATGTATTATTTCCTTATCATATTCATCTTCTTTCATTGTAGCTGAATTCATGTGTCTGTGTGCTCTATGAAAAGTTATGGTATCCGGACAAGTCGTTGATAGCTACCAAAAGGCTGAACAATAAGAGAAAAGTGAAGATACATCAAGCAGGCGGAAAGAAAACAACAACTTCGTTTGACAATGCAACTACTAAGTATATTGATCATCACTACCCAGACGCGGGTGTTTACCGAATACCGGCAGTGATCTTCAGGAAAGATTATGTACGAAAAGGTCGACATAGAAATCTGACTCTCCGTGATCCAGATGATTGTTGGCGACCGCAAGGTCTCTCTGAAAATGACGACAAGGAGATACGACAGAAGTGGGACGCTGACCAAGCAGTTGAGATAGTCGCGAAGTCATTGGAGCAATGGACAAGATCGAAGAAGTATAACGCATTTATATTCACAGATTATGAATTTCAAGATTATCTGGCAAATTTGGATTTAGGTAATTGTTCAGGAAAGGTTACAAAGCAAATTGGAGATCATGATGTTGTGGCGCTGATTCAAGAGGTTGGCATTATCTTTATTCAGGTCAAATGCTGCAACTCAGTTAAATTGAAAGCAATAGCAAATAATATAAGTGAGGCTTTTACACAACTAATGAAAGATCAGTATGTGTTTCTTGAAAGTAACAGAGACTTGTCTCATTTCATTAACTTAAAGTTGCCGATGTATGGTTTAATAGCTCTTCCATGTACAGAAGATGAAAGTCTGAAGAAAATATTTCTTTGTGGGGAACACAGAAAGATAATATTGTCAAAGCAGAGTTTCCAATGTGATAAACTTTTAATAGTTTACGATGAATACCTTCTCCGGGCGAAACCACAGCATAAGGGGCCTGTTTTCTCCGATGCACATTTCCGCCAGTTGTGCGCCCGATACGTCGGACAAGCATCAACTGTATCTTTCCCAACGTTCAGGGATGCCATCAGCCAAACGGACAGAAAATTAAGCTTTGCTTTCTTAACTCCTCGGCAAAAAGACATACTGGATAGACGTTCGCAGTTTCAAGTTATTGCTGGAGCTACTGGTACGGGCAAGAGCGTGTTGTTGATTAAAAGAGCTGAGACCCTTGCTCAGGGGACGACACTTTGCAGGGTCATGTTGGTCACATGTGCTGAGATTGACAATGATCTCATATGTGACGAAAATGGATGTTATCAGACAAGTAAACACATGCAGAAATCTATTTCTGATAGGGCAATTATGAAAAGCGTGGAAATAATGTCATATCTTGAGTTACCAGAACGTAAAACCAGTGATAAAAAGCAAATCCACATTTCGTTCATGGATACGATTGAGAGTATTCTGCTTGACAACGGCGGTCCAGTACATTTGCTGATGGACGAGGTTCCTATGGGGCTTTTTACGGATGAAAATAACAAAAGATTGCAACGCATTATTTCAAGACTATCAGAGCAGTCATCGGAGTCCTCTCTTTGGATATCTGTGGCCGTCTATTCGTATTACATCAGTCATAGTTTCCAAGAGGATGCCGAAGCAAAGGTGAGTGAACGAGTTCCCGCTGAATTTGATTATGATTATTTGGAGCACGTCATGAGAGTTCCTCGTTGTATTTACCGCATCAAAGAATTCATCTCCACCTTTACGGGATCTGGACATCACAAAGCAAAATGTGGACACGTGATTGAAGGTACAACACCTTTGTTGTACAGACTACCAGACTGCAGTTGTTTTGCAGGACATAAAACGATACACACTGTGCGCGACCCATCTTCTTGCTTGTGTATTCAAAAAAGGCTGAAGATGGCATTACATGCAGTATTCAAAAAGCTGAAAGGTGTTCAGCATAAAGATATTACCATTCTTTGCGATTTTTTGTGGGGAAAACAGAACTACTTCAAAATGTACCAAGTTATTCAAGACGTGTTTGATTCTCTCTGTATCAAATTGAGGTGGTGCACTGCTTACCATGATCAAAGCAACAACAGTGATGGTATTCTTGTAAATGATTCAAACACAGCAATTGGCTGTGAAAGCAAAGTTATTATAGGGATAGACCCATTCGCGATGCACCAATATACTAGCGAAACTGCGAAATGTGAATGGAGCTGGCATGCTTGTCAAATAGATCGGTGCTTATCTCAATTCATTTACATTACATGGCCTAAACGTGAGGCTGCTAAATTATGGCAAATTAATTTAGATGATTACGAAAAGGACACCTTGAGGAGAAGCTACGACGTTCAGAGTGAGGAGAACAGAGAGAAGAGATTGCACCGTATTCAATGCGGGAAACAGAGCCAAGGTAAATGCCTGGAAGAATTGATTAGAAGAAAGTATTTTCTGGTTGAAGATGACTGGTATCATCCAGATTCGTCAAATATGAAGAGTGCGGCCACGAATAGCATTAAGTAAAACCACAATATTGGACAAAAGTCGGTGGAACACTTCCTGTATTGTTTTTACCACACTACGTCTATGCTATTTAGCATTTTTAAATGATGGCAATTTTTAATATAAGCTATTTAATCCGTCTTCTATCATTTTAGTTAGTTTTTAATTATATCATATGACATTGTTATAATTTAATTTCTCTCAGAGTCCACTTACCCTACCTTTGATAGTATCCTAACCTCTCTCATCTCTTCCCCACACATTCACTGTAGTTGTATAGTAAGATGGGAGTATTGACTCCTGATTAATGTAACTAAAATTTACTGTTAAATTTACAGAGAGATTTAAAGAGAAGATCATCACTAATTGGCATTATTACTGATCTCCCCTTGATCCCCCACCCTCTTCAATTTAACAACAAAGTTTAGTTACATTTATCAGGCGATTAATACTCCCATCTTACTATACTAACTCTGGCTGAAAAATAGAGTTCAAACATTAATTTTATTTGTGGTGAGAAGAGGATGAAAAATAAGTCTTCTTTTTCTTTACTAAACATTGTTTTAAGCTACATTTCCCTGGCAAGTATAAATAATACAATAATCGGTTGGTTGATCTGTTTAATTTTGAATGTTTTGTTTTTCTCAGTACACCGGCAATTTTATCTTGGGTATACGCATCAGGAATAATATCATTTTTTTCGCAAGCAGTTTTGAAATGACTCTGAGAAATTGGGGGTCAAATTTTATTTTACATTTTAAAACAAAACCCCCGTGGGAGAAAAGCAGGAGCCACTCGTAACTTCAACCTCTGTCCGCTCCTGCCTTTTTTCCTGTCACAGGTTATTTAGGTGCTCCGATATACCACTCTCTAACACGCTAAGTAAATTTTGCCAGGTTGAATCAACAGTATACCGCTGCTGAGATTTCGCACAACATTACCTCTAAGATTTTATTTATAACCTACTATTATACAATACTAAAATTAGCAGTGTACATATTTGTGGTTATTTAGAAACATCAGTTTAACTGTCTATCAATATTTAACACTTAAAAATTGTTGATTTTGCAAAGGACATTGATTAATTATTTTTTTGCATCCAAATATTAACTTATATTTACAGTAAATTTTAAAAGGGTATTCTGTATACCTTATTTGCATATAAAATTTATTTTCACACTCGTACAATGAATATTTACTTACATTTCACACACACAAAGGTTACCATAGAAACTGTTTGTTTAATATCTTGATTCGATGTTGTGAAATGGCTCTAAAGTTCAGGGGTGTATTCAGAATTTCAAATATTGCTTAAAGATTTGTTTTCTCTAATAAAAATAAATGGCTTAATTAATTAGCCTAGAGACCAAAAAATTCATAGTATCTATAATAAATTTATCAATAATACTACACAAGATTTTATAAACAAGAAAATAACATAAACTCAGTTGCGTGAAAAGATAATCAAGCTTACTACAGATAAAAAAAAAGCTTTAGAAAAACTTTAAAAGAGAATTGATAAATCCTCACAACCCCTTGAAGACATTTTTGATCCTTCTTTATTTGCAGAGGTGAAGACTGCTAAGACTGCTACTGTTAACTCTAGACTAACTTTGGTTAAAATTAAATCGAGAAATCAAAATTATAGAGAATCAGTTTTTTCTTATAAGGGAAATCCAAAAATAATGAGTAAATTTATCCATAATAAATTGGTTTTCCCCAAAACCATTGAGATTTTTTTTGCAGAGAATAGGCAAAAGTTTGAAGACACCCTCTCTAAACAATATGATAAATTAGGAGTATTTCAAACACAATTTACATTAAAATTTGTAGAAGGAAAAAAAGATTGTAGACACAGATGGAATAAAACAAATTCGGAAAAAAGATTTCTATCTCAGAACAAAGTTTGTGGAAATGCTTACTAAAGAATCAGCTCCTGAAACAATGATTAAACCTATGAAATATATTGAGGAAAAATATGAATATAATTTTAAACAGTCTGGCAGTATATTTCTTGATATCACAAATATGTATATAAATGTTGCACACTTTAGAACAAAATGAAAACAAAAAAGGTACTCGGTAAAATGAAAGATGATTAGCAGACTTATTCAGGAATATGTGGGCATCAGACGTAAGATGTCTAGTGTTCCTGTTGGAGCCTCGCGACTCCAGGGAGCCCAGGGAACGGATAACCTCAAGAAAGCAAAAGGACTTAAAGAATGCGTAGTCGATAAAGATCTTACGCATGAAATGTACAAAGATTGTATCTTTAATTCAAAACAATTCACAAACAAACAAAAAATAAAATAAGATCAAGTAATCATAATCTTCAGACAGTAGAAGTTGATAAAGTCTCTCTCAACCCATTTGATAATAAACGCTTTATTTCAGTATTTACGAAGACAAAATAACTACACTACCATTCAGATCACCCCTTGCGACTCATCGCCACAAAATGTAATAATACCTAAACCCAATGAAATAAAAATAATTTCTTTAATTTTTTGGTCAGTATAAAAATCACTCACTTTTGGTTCATTCTTTGTTTGAAGTTGAGGTGGAAAATCAAATTGATTACGTCATTATATAATATTCTTTTAAGGAGGTATCAATATCAGCAAAAGTTTGTTTTGCCTGAGCTTCTTTTTGCAATCTATCATTTAAATAATCGAGATATTCTGTTCTTTTTCTACTCCATTCATTTCTTTCTTTGGTTAATTGTTCTAATGCTAAATCATGTGTCTTTTTTTCCTCATCTGCTTGTTTTGAACGGAAACTGCTAAATAAATGATTAGAACCGGTAAAGGCAAGTGCATTGAAAATTGCACCTCCTACCATCATAGCTGTTGTCGTTGTCATTGTCTGTTATAAAAAAAAAAAAAAAAAAATCTTTTTTAAAATGTTGTTTTTTACGAGGCTCCGCTTACTTATCATTTACTATGCTTGGCGGTAAAATTCCTTGATTAACAAGCCAGTTCTGTGTCATTAAGGCAGAAGCAGTTATAAGGGCCAGCTTAATGCTTTCTTCAACATCAAATTTTTCGAGATCCGGGAGGTTTCATTTTGAGCAGCTTCTTGGAAAGAATGCTATATGCTACACTTATTCCACCAATAGCAGCGCCATGATATGCGGTATTCACAATATTATTTGTATCCATTTTTATCTTTATGGGAACAAATTTATTCATATATAAAAGATTTTGCTTTTCCTTCGGTTTTGTTTGAGTTGTATCGGGTTGCCTGTCAACTACCTGGGGTCGCATAGCTCCCTCGAGTCGCATGGCTCCCTCGAGTCGCATGGCTCTCTCGAGTCGCATGGCTCCCTCGAGTCGCATGGCTCTCTCGAGACGCATGGCTCCCTCGAGCCGCATGGCTCTCTCGAGTCGCATGGCTCTCTGGGGTCGCATGGCTCCCTGGGTCGCATGGTCCACTGGGGTCGCATGGCCCCCTGAGGTCGCGTGGCTCCCTGGGGTCGCATGGCTCCCTGGGGTCGCATGGCTTCCTGGGGTCGCATGGCTTCCTGGGGTCGCATGGCTTCCTGGGGTCGAATTGCTCCCTGGGGTCACATGGCTCCCTGGGGTCGAATGGCTCCCTGGGGTCGCATGGCTCTCTGGGGTCGCACGGCTCCATAGGGTCGCATGGCTCCCTGGGGTTGCATGGCTCCCCAGGGTCGCATGGCTCCCCAGGGTTTCATGGATCCCCAGATGTCGCCTGTTCTTTAAGAATTTAAATCATCTCTTCCATGTTTTTACTTATTAATTATTTTCTTCAAAACGTTGAATTTTTTTTCTAGTCTAGTTTTGAATTTCCTATACTGGTAATAACCGTACAATGTATACCCGCCGAAGAAAATAATAATAACAACAGAACTTAAAGTATGCAGTATGACCGTTGCTGGCATAATAATTTCCATTGTGAAGATCTTTATTACATATACATGAATACTAATTTGCAGGTTACTTGTAGGTTACTTGCAGGTTACTTGTATGTTACTTGCAGGTTACTTGTATGTTACTTGCAGGTTACTTGTAGGTTACTTGCAGGTTACTTGTATGTTACTTGCAGGTTACTTGTAGGTTACTTGCAGGTTACTTGTATGTTACTTGCAGGCTACTTGTATGTTACTTGCATGGTACTTGCAAGTTACTGTAGGTTACTTGCAGGTTACCTGTATGTTACTTGCAGGTTACTTGTATGTTACTTACAGGTTACTTGTATGTTACTTGCAGGTTACTTGTAGTTTACTTGCAGGTTACTTGTAGGTTACTTGTATGTTACTTACAGGTTACTTGTATGTTACTTGCAGGTTACTTGTATGTTACTTGCAGGTTACTTGTAGGTTACTTGCAGGTTACTTGCAGGTTGCTTGTAGGTTACTCGTATGTTACTTGCAGGTTACTTGTAGGTTACTTGCAGGTTACTTGTATGTTACTTGCAGGTTACTTGTAGGTTACGTGTATGTTACTTGCAGGTTACTTGTAGGTTACTTGCAGGTTACTTGTAGGTTACTTGCAGCTTACTTGTAGCTTACTTAGGTAACTTAGTATCAACGGGTACAATTTGTAGCTCCTCTCTTACAAATGATCTTTTTGGACAACCATTTCCTGGACAATCTAAATGATACAGTACAGATTGATTTCTCTTAATAGAATATGTTCTGATGTTGCATGTTTTGATAGACCAAATAGGATCTGTGGCTCTTTTTCTCGTATAGTTTTCAGCTTCCCCCGGAGCACATAGATATATTACTAGGGCTGTGGGTGGGGTAGTTTCTCCTTCATAAGCTACTTTACTTTCTTTCTGAGGGGGTAGCGATGGGCTTTGGTTCACTGATTTCATTTTAATTGCATATTTAGGTTTAGAGTCAATTAATCTAGTTTCGTCGTTGTTTAATGCTTTTACAAGTTCAGGTAACCTTTTACCCCACTCTGTTGACCTCCCCTGAGTCACCATTTGCTTGGCATACTGATGGGTGAATAACCGTTCAGCTAAAGTCCTATTAAATCGCTCTACAATCGCTTGCGCTCTATGATTTCCAACTTCACTCTGAGTAATAACATTGTGGTTTTTCATTAAGTGTTCACACTAGCCATAAATTCTTTCCCCGGGTCAATCTTGAATATTTTTGGAAAACCCAACAACCCCCTTTTGTAGATTTTCTCAAAGGCATTAGCCAATTGAACTGCTGTTTTATCAGTAAGGGGTTCAGCTTCCTAAGTTATACTTGCTCGCCACATCGACGACTGTAAGTGCATATATTTTGGTTTTTCTACCAATTTTGTCATGTGGTAAAAATGATAGATCGGCTTCATGCAAGTCATTAGGTTTTGCGCTGTTACTATTTACAATCGTTGGCCGTGGAATATATTTTGGAGGAGCCCTATAATTTTGCCACAAAACTTGTTTGGTTCAATATTCCTTAGCGACTTTATCTGAAACTTGCTTGTTTAGCTAGTTTCTTTATTGCGGCATCTCCGTCCTACATTCCAGTATTGCTATAGTAAATGTTATTAATTTCTTCATGGTTCTGTGATCCATTCTCTTTACTCTTCACAAACATATTACCATGAATAAATTATCATGATTTTGTATTCCGAGTATACGTACGGAGGAGGCATAATGCGGGCATTCCGACTCGAGGGAGGCGACTTTATGTTTTCTAAAATAAGATCCACATGTAATCTCAGCTTGTAAGTTTTTGTAGATTTTTTTTGGTCTTCTCAATTAATTCGTCTTTTTCTTCCTGCAACAATTGAGCTGGGGCCATGAGACTCTAGGAGCAAATTTATGCCTCATTTCTTCCTTCATTTCACCGATTCCCCAAGGATTAATTCGAGTTCTTCTTGACTTATAACACCATCTTGTAACACCATCTTGTAAGGCTTCTGAAATATAACTTAAAATAGCAATCAGTTTAGTCCGGGCTAGAACTGTAATCTCATTATGCTTTTTAGCTTTCTTTACTAATTTTCGCGAATTTTTTTTAGAGAACATTACTTCGATACCGCAACTAATTGCAACTCATTCTAGGATGATAAATATGAGCGCTGTTACAACACCTGATGAAGAGGCGATTCCAATTGAACCGCTAGTCTACCAACTGTGGTGTAGCGGTTATCATACCTGTCTACAGACCACGAGGCCCTGGCTTCAAGCCTGGGTTGGGTAGACACGCCAGTGCACCACAACTGGTTATCAAAGGCCGTGGACATTGACTTGGTTGTCGATGTTACGTCTGTCCGTACGTCGTACCTGTGCTCTCGTCTGGGTCGTATTAAGCGTTTCGTGATAGCATTGTTACTATCGTAGCCGAATACGCAGGCGACGACCCCGTCATTGTAATTGTGTGTTCACTTGTCGTCGTCGTTGAACCGCTAGCAATGGCTGCCACTTTTGCAGCAGATTCTGTATAGTTAAATATATTAATAATCCTACAATACTTTTTATGTAATGACTCTCGCCTAAATTTTTCCATTTCAATATTCTTTTGAATACGGTCAATTTTTTGCAACCTGTATGCGTTTACATCGGTTGGATTTTCTGACAATTTGATAAATATTGGATAATCGGGAGCCATGCGACTCGGTAGGACACTTGGCCTTAAATCTTGTTTCTCATCCATATCTTATATTAGTTAGTTTATTTCAATTTCGTAACAAATATATTCTGTGCCCCCAATAGATTTGCAAAAAATCATTTTCTTAGCACTAACACCGCATTCAAAGTACGTAGTAGTATAACAGTCAAATGTTGTATGTCTTGTTGCATCATCACTAAAAAAACACACCATTGATATAATTCATAATTTCCAGCCCCCATATTGGCCGTGCTTAAATTTAAACTTAAATTATATTTTTTTTAAAGTCAATATTACGGGTACACTGTGGTTGCTGATTTCTTGTCCTTTGGAATCTTTTATACTGAACTCAAATTCACTGATTGGGCCCGGTATCAAAGATTTTCCTTTGCGAACGCTGCTGCAGTAATCAATATGCATACTACTCCCAAAAGGTTTATTACCAACGAGAATAATTTCTAAAAGATTTGAGGGTTTTCCATTGAAAAATTATCACTTGCGGAAATTTGATCGCAGTGCAAATAAATAGCTTTGAATAGTTGAAAGTGTATCCTTAAAATATTTTCTCCCTCTGACAACCATTCATAATCAATATTTAATAAATCTGCAAGATTTTCGGAAAATTTAAGTGAATTAGCCCTCTCTAATGGAATTACGCTGCTTACTTGCCCTGTTTTCCTCTTTACTTTAATTTTCAGCCATGGATCTTGTCTGGTTATTATGTGATACAGCTGCTGAAAGTTATAAAGGTCGCCTTCTGATGGTATCTTCGTAATTATATTATTGTTTCTAATTTGTATTATTTCTCCCTTTGGATGTCATAGTACCTTACCCAACATATCACTGGTTTTACGATTATAGAAACGTCTTATGAATTCCGATTGTCAATAGGTTGTTCTAATATCATTGGTTTATCAAGATTTGTATTTCAAATGTATGATGCATTTTTTATTTTATATGAAAAAAATAAATGACAACATTACCAATTGCATTTTGAAGTCATTTTTTAAAAAGATATAAAGTAAGCAGTGTATATAAATCACCAAGTAAACCAGGCGGTGAAACGGATTTTACACAACAGGCAATATACATATCTGATAGTAACAGTTTTCACGATAGTTTTCCAAATATTTTTGAGAAATACAAGTTACCTCATGTTACATCTGATAAAATTGTTAGATTGTGGAGTAACCGGCCTATGGGCTTTTGGCCAGATCAATTAAATTGTGTTATATGGATGGCGGCCACGGGTTGTGGGATATGTACATCTAAATCATGAAAATCCTATGAAAAAAACTGTTAATAGATTTCACGTGTATTATCAGGTCAAAAGAATATTAAAAGAAATGGGCTGTCCTGCTCCATTTCAATATTAATGGTCGGCTTTCGAGAACGACATAGACATGTCTGCCTATAAAAATATATGAGTTGGGACCTGCATACTATTATGATGGTGGCATGCGTGTTCCAGTGCCTGACAATGATTATGATAATTCTAGCTTAAACAACCTGTATGATAAATGGAATGACTATTCGAGTGCTACAGAGATACGTTTGGGTGATCATCCATCTAAGTATACCATTGCATATTTAGCTCAGAGTAATAGTGCAAGTAATGCTTGGAAAGGGTTTATTCTCGATAAAGGTAAAGAAATATACGATGAGGAGATGTATCATGTCATCGGAGGACCTGATGGATTTACAGATATCGGCGTAGAAAGGTCAATGATTCTATTCGAACATATGTTTATGCTATACTAGGAGCCCAAATTCAGACAAAAACAAGCATGTTTACTCCAGGGACAGCAACTGATGTGCGACGACAATTTCTGAATATTGTTAAAGATTGTATTAACCCACCTGTTGATTTACAAGGTAGTATAGATCGCTATCAAGATTCTTTGCAATATGCACGAAGTAGTCTAAACTTCATACTTGGGGAAGATCTGTACCTTATACCTTCGGATATGAATTTACGCATTGGAAAATACGAAGGCTATAACAACAATATCCAAACTGCGGAAATATCAGAAATGAAGGTGGTTGGTTTAAGTTTTAACCGACATGTTAATTCCGAACAGCGATCCGGGGAATCTGAGGGTCTGAGGAAGCCGTGCGACTCCAGGGACATGAGGGAGCCGAGGGAGTCATTCGGTCTGAGGGGACCGAGGGGGCCGAGGGAGCCATGCGACTCCAGGGAGCCCCGCCTACACCCCCAGTCTCAGTTTTACCCACAGATGTAGTAAATCATAAAATGAAAAGGCAGCCCTTAGTTGTTGGAATTCTAACCATCGCTGGAATTGGTTATACGCTTTATGAGGTAGTAAGAAGATTCTGAGAAGATAGTTCATTTTGTAGATACATACAAATCAAGAACCCTACACCAGTAATAAAGGTCCAGGCATGTTCAGCTAGCCATCCAACAAAACCGCTTAACATATTAAATAACCGCCATGCAGCCATGCTGCGGCTCCGATGATACCCGGAAGTGCTTCTAATGCCCTTGCTCCTAATTTTTTGAAAAGATCTGAATATGTTTTAATTGATCTTTTATCCATTGTTTTATATTTTTTTTATTTGGGCCGGGTTCCGGACTGGGCTCGGGTCCCGTACCAGGAGTACCACTAATGCTAGCAATGATAGATGCAACAATAGTGCTTATTTCGGGTCCCGTACCAGGAGTACCACTAATGCTAGCAATGATAGATGCAACAATAGTGCTTATAGCTAAAGCCAAAGCAGATAAAATACTAACAATGGTGACGCCTTGTTCTCTAAATAACGTTGTTATTTTTCTCTCAATGTGGTATCATCTTGTGTTAAATAACGTTGTTATTTTTCTCTCAATGTGGTATCATCTTGTGTTAAATAACGTTGTTATTTTTCTCTCAATGTGGTATCATCTTGTGTTAAATAACGTTGTTATTTTTCTCTCAATGTGGTATCATCTTGTGATAAATAACGTTGTTATTTTTCTTTCAATGTGGTATCATCTTGTGTTAAATAACATTGTTATTTTTCTCTCAATGTGGTATCATCTTGTGTTAAATAACGTTGTTATTTTTCTCTCAATGTGGTATCATCTTGTGTTAAATAACGTTGTTATTTTTCTCTCAATGTGGTATCATCTTGTGTTAAATAACGTTGTTATTTTTCTCTCAATGTGGTATCATCTTGTGTTAAATAACATTGTTATTTTTCTCTCAATGTAGTATCATCTTGTGTTAAATAACGTTGTTTTTTTTCTTTCAATCATGTCAATGTGGTATTATTTGGTATTATTCTGGTAATAGTTTCTTTCATTCGATTTATTTGGCTTCGTAAAGCTTCACTGTTTTGGCTAGTAATTTCCAGTCTTGCCTCTCTCTCAGCTTCTATGGTTTGCAACCTATCTCTGATCTCTTTCTGTTAGTCTCATTCCCAGCCCTTTCATATTTAGCGAGATTTCTACGCTCTTCAAGAAGTTCATTATCTAAGGTAGTCAACTTACCTAGATTATTTACTAGTTCTCCTCTTGTCCGATTTAAAGCTTCATCTAATGTTAGCAGCTCATGAAGGAGAAGCCCTTCAGTTTGAATTGATGCTTCTTTTACACCTAAAAGTTCATTTAATTCTTCTATTATCTGCTCAACATTAAGAGCAGTTTGTGGCACATCTTGCACTGGTATTTCTTCTGGTTGTGTGTTGACTAATGGTTGGGTTATGTTATTAATCTCCTCTTGAACCTTTGGTTTCATTTTGGTAGGGGTGGTGTGTAATCGACAAGATTTAGATCACTTTTTATAAAGTCAGTGCGATATGTTTTATTCAACGTAGCTAGTAATACCAAATTTGGTGGAGTCATTTTTAAAGGTAAGTTCCTTACTGTTGAAATAAAGTTTTCCGCCATTATATGTAAATTTTCCATATTCAATAAAAGTTGGTTTTAGTTAGTAATTTTCTATAATAGCATTATAAAATGTATTTTCTTTAGTTTTTGATAATTCAATTTGTTGTCCGATAAACTCAGTTTATTTGAACTCTGCCTATCAAGTCGTTCGTGATATTCTCTTGAAGTATTTAGGAGCCTAAGCTCGCTTCCTTTATCAAAGGTATAATCCTGGGTGTCCTCAAAATCATCATTAAAATCTTTTAAGTCTGGAGTTGTAGAGAAATCTTCTAATGCGATTTCTTCTGCCTTAATTCATTTTTTTTTTAAATTATATTTGCTACAAATAAAAATGTCTGAAACTTATGGACACAAATTGAATCCTTATCGTTAAATCCTTTAACTATTAAAGGCACAAGGCAAACTGTTGTAATCACAAATAATCCAAGTACAATTGATCAGAATCAATTGCTAACGGTGCAGTTTCCAAAATTAGGCTATGATGATGTTATACTGCCGGAACCACAAAATTATCATTCTATTTAAGGTTAAACTCAGAAGATGACGAGAATAGAACCATTGTCAACAATATAGGAAAAGCTATTGAAAAAATTGCTATAAAGTTCGAAGGCAACGAAGTTTATTTACTTGATGACGCAGATGTTTTCCATTGCTATGTGGTTACCTCAATATCAACTGATGAATATTCATATCAGGGATATCATCTCAATAAAGATGGGACCATAGCGCATAATATTGGGAAACTAAGAGTGAATGCTGGTGATAAACACGTAGGTTTAAACGACGGGAAAGATCAAACTATTGCTCTAGCTTATGACAACAGATTCTGTATTCCTTTGGAATTTGAAATGCTTCGAGATCATATGCAATATTATCAATCGGATTTGGGTGATCGATTGAGTTATGAATTAACATTCAATAATTACTCCTGACTTATAAAGAGCACAGATACTAATGCATTCTATGTAATAGGTGGAATTAGTTTGGAATACGAAATGGTTACCAATCCGGAGCTAGCCCAAACGATAAGAAACCAATATAAATCACCAACTGTTATATATCATGAACGTGTTCTTCGCCATAGACAAACAACGCTAAACAAAAGCGACACTATTTGGACATCAATCTTAATACTCCTCCTGCCAGAAGTATGAAGGCATCCTGTTTATCTTTGTAGATCCCTCTGACGGTGGCAGTGGTGCCGCTTATTATAGAGACACCGAAAAATATTATAACCCAAAAATTAAGAAAACAGAAATTACTATAGAAGGTAAACCAAATCAACTTCACGCCCATGGGCTTCACAGATACCAACATTGGGATGAAATAAACATACATTTTGGCGATTGGGTCATCGAACATGGAATGCATGTGGCAAAAGCTCTGAATATATTAAATGTTAAATAACATGAATTTTTTACAACAAAATATGCCCTTTGGTTAGATATAAGAAGCACTGACGATAATAGTTTGCATGGAAGTGAAGGGTGAGTTGAAAACGGCCTAGAAGGAATCACGAATCAACTTGAGAGAACTGCCGAAGCAGCGGGAGAATTGATATGTTACATCTATATTATTATGGATGCTCAACTGAATATAGAAAATGGAAGTTTTGTAGGTTCTCTTTACTAAAATGAAAATGGATTCTTCTCGTGAATTGTTTCCAATGTTCCACATTCAACCCTAATATGTGGACAAACAGGTTGTGGTAAAACATAACTTATTTTAGATTATTAATAACTCCCCTGGAGATGGGGGATATTTACACTTTTTTTAACATATTGTTATAATTTGTCCGACATTTAAATGGAATCGAGCTGGAACAGAAAATGGATTTGGTGGGATGATGAAGTGTACCTTTGTAATATGGAAAATGTTTATTTACATGAAACACTAGAAGCTTCTCATGAACGTTTTATGGGAGATGAAACTTTGTTTATCATAGATGATTGTTCCGCAACAAAAGGGTTAAACTTTTGATCACATACCAAAAATGCAAGCCTAGCCGCTCGGGGGAGCCGTGCCTTGAAAAATGCATGATTAGTGAATTGGCTTTTAGTGGTCGGCATACAAATCAGTGTTTAGATTCTTTCACAAAAGTACAATTCATTTCTGAAAGATTTCAGAGAGCAAATGAAATAGGTTTGTCTTTTCTATTGTAAAGACAGAAATTCATTTCAAAACTGCTTGCGAGAAAATGATGTTATTCCTGATGCGGACATCCGAGATAAAGTTGCCGGTGTACTGAGAAAAACAAAACATTCAAAATTAATTTCAAAAACAGATCAATTAATCGATTACTGTATTATTTCATTTCTCAGGGAAATGTAGCTGAAAACAATGTTTAGTAAAGAAAAAAAAGACCTATTTTTCAGCGTCTTCTTATCACAAACAAAATTAATGTTTGACCTCTATTTTGCAGCCAGTAGTAAAGTAGTATAGTAGTAAAGTAGTATAGTAAATTGGGAGTATTGATCTCTTGATTAATGTAACCAAAATTTACTGTTCAATTTAAGGGGGATTTAAAGGGGAGATCAGTGCTAATGTCAATTAGCGCTGATCTTCTCTTTAATTCTCTCTGTAAATTTAACAGTAAATTTTGGTTACATTAATCAAGAGATCAATACTCCCAACTTACTATACTACTACTGTTGACCGTTGTTAATACAATATCAAAATCTAAAATCGTAAGGGGGAGGAGCTAACTTGCAAAGAAATAACCAAGAAACATTGCCCTAAAATGTGCATAGCTCCTTACAACGCTGAATTGTTGCAATAGTTTTGTCAAAGATTTTAGAAATTAAAATGTCGGAAATATAAGACGGTCTGAAGATTACAGAAGAATGGATTAAGACAATGACAAGCGGTACAGCTCATGATTGTGTGAGGGTGGGGGTTGTGTTTTTTTCCAAATAGTGTCTGCTTGTGGAGCAGCATACCGCGTTCACTGACACCTGATTCACATAGTCATAATATATATCTGAAAATTCATACAGCTTTAACATAGTAATTTTTTATCGATTTGGCTTGCTCAATTTGTGCATATGTATTTTGCGGTATTTTAGTCACTTTTTGTAGCAGTTGAGGATTCTCTCATATTTTACTATTCTCACTGTAAACGTTTTATATGTATATTTATACTTTCATGTTCCAAGCAAAACAGGTTTCAAAAGTATAAAGAAATGAATGAAACAAATTTCGATGATTTTCAATACATTTTTTAATGTTCAATTTCTATAGCTAACGTTATATCGAGATATACGTGTCTACACCTCGTATATTGGCATTGATTCACAAAAATATGTTTTCTTTGATCTCGAGAACACTTTTTACCTGTTTTTAGGCTGCTTCTCTCTGATTGTAATGACTATGTATAGTTTTTTTTCAAAAGAAGCTAATCAACAGCTTAAGATTTTCTAATAATTTCCCCTGTGTGAAGGGAGAGCCCAGAGTTGTATCACTAACCCACGCTGGTGTCACATGTGGTTTACATTATGTCGATTCTTGTTTAATAGTGAGGTTCTTAACAGCAAGTGTTTTGAGATTTTGGACTTTATGAGATGTACATGTTTTGTCTATAGACATGAAAACAAAAGGGGTAAACTTGTAGCACACCGTGACGGGGAAGTGGTGCGGATAAGCCTGCCAACATTGGACCGGGCTTAAATTAAAAGGGAAGTAAGCAGCATAAACATAACAGAAGGGGTCCAATTCGAGAAGATTCAGGGGAATATCCCTTTTGTTTAAATTTTCTGAACATTGGGCAGGGGTAGAGAACAGGGTCCCCAAATTCTAAGCGGCTTGCAAAATTTGACTTTAAAAGAACAAGATAGAATAAATTTTCGAATTGTATTTACCTGTTTACATGAATTCCGCGGAAACCTTACCATTATTACCTTTGTATATTTCTTATAATGAATTTATTTCTATTTTGCTTTTCAATAATCGATAACAAAACATGGACATTTTTTCCCATGGATCCTCTCCCTAGATCCGTCACTGCTTAATCAGAACCCTCTTGCCATTTTTTAGAATACACGCCCTGAATGCATATTTATGATGACCTCAACGGGGTAGATTCTTTCTCCAGTTATTCCACCCTCTTACGTGCTAAAAATGTGTAGGGTGTTTGGCCGATTCGCGGAAATTTCAAGAGGATTGTGGTGGTCATTAACTCTAACTAGAAACGAAAAAGTTTTGTGGTTCCGATGCCTTATTTTTTTAGGAGCTGTTGTGGTGCAGATGGGATGTTAACGTTATTTTATGGGCTCCTATTAAATGTCACTCCTTACCTTATAATTAACATCTGAGAATATTGAGATCTGCTTAATTTCATTTTGTTAATAAGGTGGATCCGTCAGTAAGACCCCATTTGAATTTCTAATCAGCATGTTTCATGGCCCCTTCCTCTCGAAACAGAAAAGTTGAATATTATAGTCATATACTTGAAGTAATTATGTACCAGGCGACCGTGGAAGAAAAGAAGAGACTTTTTAAAAATGTTTATCCATCATGAATTAATAGGTCCTACTTTCATTATCAGGCCATCTCATCTTCATTCAAATGGCTGAATAAGCTCTTGACATCTCTGTATATGCATTCTTTCAAGCTTCATCCATGGAATGGACTGGGAACATTATGGGCATAACTCATTAAAAAAGGGGGACCATTGAATCACATAATTGTCTGAACTTTTTTTTAAATATCACCTTAAAGTGTGTGTTTGAGTGCAGGGGAGGGGTTACGTGTATGAAGAAAAAGATTGAATCATTGACTTATTTAATAATACAAATGTAATAGTCCAGATTTTAAGGGAAAATCAAAATATTTTGTGGAAACAATTTTTTGGTTCGGAGATGTTATACATTTTGGAGACCCACAAGGAATTGAACCAGGAACGTTATATTGTCAAGCTTATGCTATGACCACTTAATCACTGAGGTCTCTTAATTGCTCAAGCTTATAGATAAATAAACAGTCATAGATTATCTGACCTATGAATGAAACATCTGACAGTCTGAATGAATGAAAGAATTGCATAATAGAGACATTTATCTGTCTGTCTGTAACTTCAAGAATCTGTGACTGCATGAAAAAGTTTGAATAGATTTGTTTCGACAGGTGGAAGGCATAGAGCGTATTAAAAATGCAATAAATATTCATTGCACTTGAGGGATATGGGTGGAGTCAAACAAATAGAGGAGCTTAAATTCAAGCTGTGGGCTTGCTTAATTCCAAGCTGTGTGGGAGCTTAACCCCAAGTTGTCGTTAAGGACTTAATTCCTAGTTGTCGTGGGGGCTTAATACGAAGCTCAGTGCCGGCGCTTAATTCCAAGCTCGGTGCGGGGGATTAAATCCAACTTATGTGGAGGCTTAATTTAAATTAGCTACGGACTAAAATCCAAGCTGTGTGTGAGGGGAGGGGGAGAAAAGGGAGGGGGTACATTCAAGTTGTGTGGGGCCTCATTCCAAGCTTTGCGGGGCTTAGAAGTAACAAAAAGTAACATTTGGGGAAATGCATATGTGTATTATATATTGTGTCCATTGTACCAATGGGCAAAAGAGAGCTACATAAGGCATTACGTGCTCCCAGTGGACCCCTTCTCGAGAAGTCTCAACCACTGTTCACTTTAGGGATTGAAATTAGAGGACGAATTCTTAGCTTTATCAACTAATTTATGCAGCGGTTTACAGGTCATGTATTAAAGTAATAGCAACTTTGAGCCCCAGTTAATTGTGCATATGACTCTTTGATGTCAATTTCCCCCCTTCTCTAGTTGTGGGAATTAATCTTTGGTTGGTAGGTACTAATACACTATAAATACATGTCTTTTGAACTGACAAGTTTTTACATTAAGTTTTAAAATAAAGATGGATATATTGTGTATTTTACATCCAGTTTTCAACAGTTCAGCTTAAGGAGATATTCCACCTGTGAAGAACTGATGGATGAGGACCGTCGAGAATTGAACCAGGGACATTTAACTTGTCAATGTCATGATATGACCACTAGAGCTTTCAGATAAATACAAAGTCACTATAATGATGACCAACCCGTAAAATATCCTTTACAACTGTTGCGACTGTTCAACATTGAGAAAGAATGCACTCCTTGCCATGCGTTAATTCATCTGGTCTTTGTTCTGGGAGAACAATGCTATTACAGACAATGAACAAAGGAACTTAGGTTTATGAAAGGGTAGTAATTCACACAGTATAAAAGAGATTAAATTAATAGGAATTTACAGGTGGGTGGAGTCAATATATGTATTTCTTTTTTTCATTTTAAAATTAATTGAATTAATTAGATATGACATTTTAACAGCATATGCACACTATCTAACGACATAAGCATGCCACATAAGAAACAAAACTAGCACGCACTTGTAAAGATTTGAAAAGTTCAAGATTTTTGCACTATGCCACACCCACTCATTAATATGTAAGATATCGACACCAAAAACAAACGGAACCATCTTTGAGTCATGATTAATCAATGTGCCAAGATTGACATGCCACTGATGTATGGTTTACGAAATACCGTGTTCACAAGCTGTTGTCAGTAAAACCACATTATGCCCCGCCCACAATTCATATCAAGTGATTTTTTTTTTTTTATAAGAATGGAGTTAAACAATATTTTTGTGTAATAACAACATAGGACCAAGGAGCTTCTACACAGCTCCTTGATAGGACACTGATTTTAACCAAGCAAATATGTTTTTAGACGTATTGTTAGATGAACCACTAGTAGTGGCGTGGGGGTTATACATAGGGCACTGATTTTAACCAAGCAAATATTTTTTAGACGTATTGTTAGATGAACCACTAGTAGTGGCGTGGGGGTTATACATAGGACACCGATTTTAACCAAGCAAATATATTTTTAGACGTATTGTTAGATGAACCACTAGTAGTGGCGTGGGGGTCATATTTCTCTGGGAGCAAGGGCATTTTGGCGCTCTTTCCCCCAAACTGCTCATAATAGTAATATGTCCGGCACATATCTAAACTGGCATGACCGTTAGCAGATTAACTGGTTTAGATGGCAGATAAATCCATCGAGTTGATTAGTTGACGGTGGTAAATTAGTGATTCCCAAAACAGCGGCGCCAGCAGAACAAATAAAGTTCGGGCATGTTTACTGATATAACTCAACCAGGAGTCCAAGGAACAAAGCCCTGCAGAGTAGGTTTCTATGCAGGGCAGCTGGGGAGAAGCTCTCGGACGCCTCTTTGTTTTTCCTGGCTTTGTATTAAGAAAAGTACTTAAAATCATGTCAAATCCAGAGAAATAGCCCTAGTAGGGGCCCGGAATGAAGCCCCAGAATGCTTGTGCTTCTCGTGATAGTAGTATCAGAAAATTGCTTCAAATCGTGTAAAATCCATACTAAAATCGTTAAAAAAATATATAGTTTGAAACAAATGTTCAAATGCAGGATCCCATTGACTTATTGACTACAATTTATGTTTTTAGTTTGGGTCCACAGAATGCTTTTCATGTATAAGAATAAAGCTTTGAGAGAGAAAAATAATGGCAAGGAAAGGAGGAAGAACATACTATGCACACGTGTGTTTTTTGGAAAAACATTCGAGTTAGCATAACTCACAAAATTAAAAAAAATTGACAACTCATCAGGGCTTTTTCTAATACACTAATTAGGGGCTATGCTCTACCCCACTCAGCTTCATTCCAAGCTGTGTGAGCTTAATTCCTAGTTGGAGGTTACATTTCAAATTGCGTGGAGGGAAGGGGATGGGGTAAAGGAGGGCTGATTTCACCTTTCTGGTTGGGACTCAGGTAAAATCATCAACTGAAAATGAAGGAAGCTTGTGGTAAAAGTATTGCAAAATTTCGTAAATTTTTGGGAATTTTGTAAAAGTTGTTAGGAATATGTGTAACTTTAAAAAAAAATTGGCAAAAACTCCTAAAATTGAAATATAATCCTCGAAAATGTAAAAAAATGCAAAAATTAAAGAAAATTGCCCGAAATGAAAGAAAATACCAAAAATGAAAAAATCTGAGAAAATTCCTGAAAATTGACAAAAAAATTCTCGTAAATCAAAGAAAATTGCCCGAATACCGAAGAAAATTGACCAATTATCGAAGAAAATTGCCAAAAATCGAAGAAAATGCCCGAAAATCAAAGAAAATTAAAAGAAATTTCCAAATATGGAACATTTTATTTCCATAGGACAAAGTCATAACGAAAATTTGGCCAATACTTAACCTCATATTCATTTTTCACAGTTTATTTCCCTAATATCATATATCCTGGTATATACCGCTTCTTGCCTGGGAGGCAAGTTGCAGAATTGCTCGACTTTTTGCGAGTGTAAAGTTCAGTGCATTAAATGCGTAATAGATAAAAGATCTCAAAACCTCTCAAAGGAATTTCTGTGTTTGATTATTTAAAACGCATAAAAAACAACTGAAAAAAATGATGTTTAAGGGATTAGTTCAGTGGTCAAGCATGTCCATCTGATATGAAAGAGGACTTTAAAAGAAACAAAATGGTGAATAGAGCATTGCAAAATCTTAGTCCGTTAAGGAGATATTTAAGTTTAAAGTTTGGTATCTTTTCTGTAGAAACGACTGAAATCAGATTAGTTGTGATGTCATAGCCTCAGATTCCTTAAAGCTTTTATGTATTTTAAAGAAAGTTTATTCAATTTGTTCATTATTTAAATTATTTTTCCAAAAATCTTTCTTCAGGTGATATGTTATAAATATCCTTTCTAGATTCAGTTTTATAACTTTTTTGACATATCCCATGGTTTTTAAGCCACAAAATCGGAGGACAAAATATGACAGTATACATAAAGACTTTGAGGAATCTGAGGCTATGACATCACAAGTAGTCTGATTTCAGTCGTTTTTACACAAATGATACCAAAGTTTAAACTTATATATCTCCTTAATGGAATAAGATTTGTGAATGCTTTCTTTACTATTTTGTTTCTTTTAAAGTCCTCTTTCATATAAGATAAACATGCTTAACTACTGAACTAATCTTTTAAATACATTTTTACGCTTCAAGAGGAAATTCACATGTAGTAAAAATGGTCTAAGCCAATGCGCTGGTCATGATAGTCAAAAAGAAATTTTATAATATATCTTAATGTGTAACCCTATGGGCGGCCGTTTGGGCAAAAATTAAAAAGATAGAAAAATACTAAGAAACATGAATTAAAAAAAAAAAAAAAAAGCCAATAAAAAGAAAAGTATCTAATAAATACAAGAAAAACTTTCGAATAGAAAATAAATAAAAAGAATTCAATACAAAGTAAATTTAAAAGAAAAATAAATAAGCAGATCAATTAAAGATGAATTAATTAAAAAAAAAAGAAAGCTATACGAAAAGAAAAGTATCTAATCAAGGAAAATAAAAATTGAATATGGAATTAATAAAAAGAAAACAATGCAAAAGAAAATAAATGCGGCCGTTTGGGCAAAAATCAAAAAGAAAAAATACTAAATAACATGAATTAAAAATGGAAAAAAAAAAGAAACCAATGGAAAAGAAAAGTATTTAATAAATAAAATGAAAACCTTTTGATTTAAAATGAATAAAAAGAATTCAATACAAAGTAAATTAAAAGTAAAAATAAATAAGCAGAAACGTATAAATCGAAATTAAAAATGAAATGAATAAAAAGAAAGCAATAGAAAAAGAAAAGTAACTAATTAAGGAAAATATAAATTGAATGTAATAAATAAAAAGTAAACAATACAATAGAAAATAAATAATACGAAATCTATTACATGGATTTTTAGAGAATAATGAAGAGAAAGCAACACAAATAATAAATAGAAAAGAAACACAACTACAATTAAAAATCGATAAGATCTTATAACACAATGTTCCACTACAATAACAAAGAATATAGAAAATACTATACAAACAGATAATACATCTCCCAAATAGATTTTTTCCCTCTGGATATATAAACATTACTATATCCATAAAACAGTGACAAATCTCTCAACAGAAATATAAGTGCAGACAGCTTTTTATCTGTTTATCATAGAAACAGAAATGTATAAGTACAAACAAATATATATATTAATGAAAAACAAATTATAAGGAGAAAAAAAAACACGAATATGTAAAAAGAGAAACATGCGCAGCACTTTGCGCACCACAATGCACTTCACCAGGATTTGCGCCCAGGCGTGGTGAGTATGGGCTGACATTAGCGTTTGAATGCGCTATGTTTGTGCAATGTAATGCTGTGCTCAGCGTGAAGCCAACTTAAACCCTTAAAGTCCCAGGGTTCAAAACGTGAAGAAAAATAATTATCGGAATTTTGTTTTCAAAATTAATTTTCACAACTTTCCTTTCGCTTTCTACCACTACAAGTTTAGTTTCTATGAATGTTAGGACAATAAACTTTTTAATGAAAAAGTCAAATTAAAGAAATTATCGACAATAATAGAGAGAGAGAGAGAGAGTTGAATACACAATTACAATGACGGGGTCGTCGCCTGCGTATTCGGTTATGATAGTACAAATGCTATCACGAAACGCTTAATACGACCCGGACGAGAACACAGGTACGACGTACGGACAGACATAACATCGACAACCAAGTCAATGTCCACGGCCTTTGATAACCAGTTATGGTGCACTGGCGGACAATAATATGCAAATTTGCACATTTTATGCCAAAATAGGTCAGTTTTTTTTAGCTTGTATTTTTCTTGTGAATGATGAAAAATGAGGATTTTTTTTACATATTTAGATTGCTTGTGAGATTTCCTTTTCACTGATACCAGTCTTATTTTGTTCTCAAAGCAAAACATGCAAAAACAATAAAGAAAAAAATAAATAATAATCACCGCTGTAATTTCTAGCAAAAAAAGGGAAGCCACGTGGTCCAATGCGGGGATCGAACTTGGGCCATCGCGTGCTGTACGCCGAGATTTGCCACTAGACCAGTGTCTAACTAGAAATAAAAATGCTTGAAAATAACTTAAATTAAATGTGATAAGTACTTGCTCTTTCTGATATATATTGAGAGTACATGGCTTGACCTTTCTTACTCTACATTTCGCGTACGGTAGGTGTATTGCGATCAGAACTTACAGTTTTTCAACATTTTGGTCTCAAAACTTAGCTAAAAACTATCAAATTTGGCACAATTTTTGCCAAAAAAGATATTGATGGTGGGGGCAGTCAAAATTCGACCGAAATTGGAAACTTTGATGTCTTTGACAGTTGTTCAAGGCTTTTCAAGCAAACGCTAGGTCTACGAGTACGGCAAGAAAGCTTTTAAAGAAAAAAAACTTTTTTATTTTAAATTTTGTGCATTTTTTTAATTCTCTCTTTTTCATTCCCATTTTTTGCAAAATTCTTTAACACAACCTCCATCAAAAAGTTATATTTTCTGAAAGAACTGTTCAAGCTCTTTTAAATGACACCACGATCATTGCTGTGGGCCTATTTGACAAAAAGCATGTCCCTATTGAGCGTGACACGCTTGGTCTGGGTATTTAAGAACCTCATGTGAAAAAAAGGATACGGTTACAAATTCCAACCCGGTATTTGTAGAGGCTGTAGGACTAATTAGAAGAGCAACATAACTTTTGTCGGAAGCAATAGAAAGGAGTGCCCCGGCTAACAGTGTCTACCAACTGTGGTGTGGCGGTTGTCATGCATGTCTGCAGACCACGAGGCCCTGGGTTCAAGCCTGGGTTGGGTAGACACGCCAGTGCACCACAACCGGTTATTAAAGGCCGTGGACATTGACTTGGTTGTCGATGTTATATCTGTCCGTACGTCGTACCTGTGTTCTCGTCCGGGTCGTATTAAGCGTTTCGTGATAACATTGTTACTATCAAAACCGAATACGCAAACGACGACCCTGTCATTGTAATTGTGTGTTCACTCGTCGTCGTCGGCTAACAGTACCAGAACCCTTCAATATTGTGGCTCAGACAGCTGTACCTACCGTACCTACTGCCTGCAGGCGCGGCTTGATGCAAGTGGTCGAGTCGTACGTTAACGAAACCGATATGGATATATATAATATCTGTGGTGCGCAGTGAAACTGCTGCCAAGTGTAATCAGTAACAGATTGCAAGTGTACGCAGCACATGTTACATTGCATTGTGGCGCGCAAAGTGCTCCGCATATTTATATATTTCTTTTTGTACGTATGTATTTTTTTGTACGTATATATTTTTTTGTATTTTTAATTCTGTATGTATATATAAAAGGCTGAGACTATACTTACATTTCTGTTTAAAGATAAATTGATTTAAAGTTACATTGATCTAAAGATATATTGATTTAAAGATAAAGATTTAGAGACAAATTTCAAGATAGAATGCTTATAGAAGCATTTTTATTGTTAGATATATTAATGTTTAGTTTATATATAAGTTGTTATATTTGGAGATATAATTTATGTTTGTATATAACTTGGATTTTGTTTTCTTTTTATTCATTTCATATCTAATTGTCGTTTTCTTATTACTGTATACTTAAAATTAAACATTTGTTTCTTTTTATTTGTTTCATTTTCAGTTTATATTTTTCTTATTATCTTTTTAATTTTTTTGTTTTATTTATTGCATATTCAATTAAAATTTTTGTATAACATTTTTTTGCGTTGGTTTCTTTTCAATCTTTTTCTTTTTAGTTTATATAATTTTTCATAAATTCTTTTGTATTAAATTCTTTTCATTTATTTTATATTCAATTTATGTTTTTCTTCTAAACACCTTTTTTTTTTTTTTATCGGTTTCTTTTTCAATCATTTCTTTTTTAATTTATGTTTCTTATTAATATTTTTCTTAATTTTTTTGTTTATTTCATTCTTATATTTGTGTTTCTTACTCTTTTTTTCCCTTCCATTTTTTCCCAAACGGCCGCCCATTTACCACAGGTAAAAATAGAGCACGTCTGCGCGCGAGGGAACAAGCAGGAAATGGTAAACAAGGACGACATGTGACCATAGAAGTGACGTGACAAGTTATGAGTGCAGTGTCGAAGGTACTTAACTTTTCATTTCAGACGAGCGCCCTTGTTTTGTGTTAAAGGCTATTCGCTTTGAATTGAATGAAAGAAAGTCTTTCATATTTCATCAAAAATTAAAGATACCTTATCCTTTATCAATCATACCCATACTTGATTCTCAGAAAAATAGTACTTATTCAAGGTAAGGCAGGATTTTCAAATGATTTATGTAACGTTATGTTTAGGGAGCTTTATGTTATTAACACCTTTTAATATATGGGTTCCGCGATGAAAATCTATAGCCTAACATAATCATTAATAAGAAGAGGATTCTGGAGTCATTGAATATTGAAAATATTTGTTGGCTTGATTTCAGAATATTTGCACAGCTAGGCTATTACCCACTAGTGTAGTAGGCCGTTGCAGGAATAAAGCTCAAATTTTGTTGATTTTTGCTTCCGTTTTATTTTTAAAAACTCCCATCCCTGGTCTTTGTTTTGTACATGGTCCTCCCTTACGGGAGCTCAGCTCCTATACGGAGCATATACGCCAAGCTATAGCCTGCATAGCAGATGCCAGTCTCATGCGACCAGGACGGAAGTGTATGAACACCAGGTTTTCACCCTACTCATTTCGAGAAGCGTTCAGAGAACCAGAAAGGGTGTGACTTAGTTGTTATACACATCCCTAAGTACGGGTTGACATTGGGATTGCAGTACAAGGGTTGTTATTTACAGGTAGAAGATTGATGATTGAAAAATAAGTTACTTTTTGGATAATCTTATATATACTTTTCCTAAATCTTTATCTATTTAGCACCACAACGGGATAAAAACGGGATAAAGTTATCCAAGATTTATATTGTGGTTGCCAATTTTAAAGTCACCGCACATTTGTAATTAATCATATATTGTCTGCAAATAAGTTTTAGGATGTTCTACTAAACTGCAGGTTGATTTTTCGCTGCCAACATTTTTTTTGTTCATATAACTTTAGTAAATAGTTTTGGTAAAAACACTGTCTGCGAAGAAAAAAAAAAAACATCAAGAAATGTTTATATTATATAATTGTACTTTATAAGTATTATTTTAAATTTTTCCTCAAATTATTTAAAAGATATTACAACCGCTAAAATGTTATAGCCCATTGGCAGTGTTTAGAACTTTAACCGTACTTTGGAAAGCTTGTCAGACGATTTTTATGGAAAGAAAAGTAGTTCAAAATACTTTGATAAAAGTAACTAAGATCACCTAAAAACAGTTTTTAAAGACATGGTGGGCTCCAAACATCGATTCTAATCATTGTTGGCGAAAAAAAAGAAAGTAAAATGGTTTTGTTTTCATAAAGATCTTAAAACTGAGATTTTCCTATACTTTTAACTCCTCGCTCAAAACAGTACAGGAGGGTATATTATTTTGTAGTACCCTCGGACAGCCAGCCATCACAAACGGCAGCATTACTAACTTGGCTGGCATCAGTTCGACGGTACTACGGGAGTACTAGGTGTGACTGTCCTACTATCGGGACCGACAGCTTAATGTCCCCTTCGAAGGTCGGCGAGCGCCATTCAACTATTTGCCACTTCTCTCAACAGCTGAATGAGGAGCAGGAGCTGCAAATGATGTACTTTCGCTTTGAGGATTGGCTTATCTGTCAGCATAGCTGTGGAAAAACTGGTTAGACCTGTCTAAGGTTCGAACCGGGTACCTCTAGCATCTCAGTCATGTGCTCTACCAACTGAGCTACCTGACTCCTTATTTTTTCATGAAACATGCCATGCAAACACAAGCAAATAGCAACACTAATGTTAAATGCAAAAAGGAAATTGTACAGAGAGATGAAGGTATATAACTTAGACAAACAAACCAAGAAGATTTTTTGTGGCTCAGTTGGTTAAGTGTACGACTGAGTATGAGGTCCCAGGTAACTTAAAGAGTCCAACAACGATTTAACCTAAAATTTGTACACAGATATGCAGAACGATATGCTGACATCAAGCACAGAGGTTTAAGCATCTAAATGTATTTCAAAACTTTTCCCATCCAGCCTTTGGGAAAAGTGGCCAAGGGTGGCGCTCACCGTCTATCAGATGAGGACATTGAAGCGGCAGTCCCGGAAAATTATTTTCAACACTTTTAATACTTATTGGCGACTGATTTTCTTGAAACTCAGGATTTCTAAAGGAAAAATTGAAAATTTTTAAACATCAATTTTAGGAATTTTGTCGCAAAAAAACAGATTTTTATTTCAATCCAAAAAAAAATGGGAGAAAAAAATTAGGTTAAAAGAAAATTAAGCTTATTACTGTCATTTTGCAAAATTTCTTACCTTCTTTTAGCAATTTTACTGTTCTTCATCTTTCCATTATTCCAAAATAATTTCAATTTTATACCTTTTTGTGCAATTTTTTTTAGAAAAGAATAATAAATTACGACCTCACATTTTGCGTTTTTGTTGGCCACTTTGAACGAAACTAAAGAAACAAAGCTGATGAATGACGCAGAGGAATTTTAACAATGTCAACAATGTCAAACTAATCCTAAAAGCTAATCCTAAAACTTAATCCTACAGTAAACCGTAATCCTAAAACCTAATCCTAAACCATAATCCTAAAACCTAATCCTAAAACCTAATCCTAAAACTAAATCCTAAGCCTATCCCATAAACCTAACAATGAGGATCTACATTAATTACGCGCACGATTTTTGTTTATTTCAATTGAATGGCAAAACGGCTTGCACACTCTACTCGTTAGTACAATAGTAGTAGTATATAAACTATACGAAAAAAATAGCTTCTTAAAAGACCCAAATCTAAAAAGAAAAATAGTTAAAATACATAAATACAACAGAAATTGAAAAAGAAAAAGAAAAAATCCTTATATAGAAAATTACCGCTATACTTGGATTTTACCGCACTCCCGATGGTTCCTCACCCCATACCTGGTTCCTCACCCCATACCTGGTTCCTCACCCCATTCCTGGTTCCTCACCTTATACCTGGCTCCTCACCCCATACCTGGTTCCTCACCCCATACCTGGTTCCTCACCCCATACCTGGTTCCTCACCCCATACCTGGTTCCTCACCCCATACCTGGTTCCTCACCCCATACCTGGTTCCTCACCCCAAACCTGGTTCTCTGATCACTTCTCAAAAAAAGTAGGATAAAAACATGGGCAATGTTCATCCACTTCCGATCCAAATTCAGAAACTGGCATTGTCAATGTCAGCTTGGGGTGTTTGCAACTATGTGGTTGTTCCCAATTGTGGGACCTGCAGCAACAACCATGTGATAATGGCTGCCGATTCAAATGATACTGTAACAATAATAAATGATACTGTAACAATAATAAATGATACTATAACAATAATGATTGATACTTACATATCCAGCTAAGTGAATTTTTAGGCAGAAACTAGAATGGTGGTTGGAAACTCAAGGTCCCGCTCCAAGCATTGCTATACGTTAATATGTTGGTGCAGTTTATTAAATAATATGTTATCCACATATATACACATCCACACACAAAATCCCATATGATAAATATGTACACATGTACATCAAAAGAAGAGTTACATAAACGTTGCATAAGTCCTGCTGGGACTAAGACCAGCTGAAAAAGAGCGTGTTTCCTTTTTAAAAAACAGTTTATATACAAACTTAATTATATCTTTCGTACAAGAAGATAACTAAAAGATTGAGGGTAATTTTACAATGCATATGGCTGTATGCTACAACCAGGCATTAATATTGCATAACAAAGCATGTTGGCTGTATGCTACAGCAAACATTTAAACCACTACAATATTCTGGCTCTTGCCCTATTCGTCAGTATCCCTGGGAACGAAAGGGCCAACAGAGCAGCCAACAATGCCCTGACGAACCAAATTTCCTCAAACCCTATTCGGCACTCTGACTTTCACCTCAACATTTCCAGCTACCTCAAGAATGCTTGACAAGAACCCTGGAATCTTGAGACTTATGTCTTGGTCACTTCTTTCCTTTCTCACCCACTCTTATCTCCTTTCAGGCTCTCCCAAACTTTTCTGCCGAACTTGCTATACTGAAATTTCAATCAATCATATTCTCTTAACCTGTCCTTTATACTTCAGCATCTCCCCTTCCATCTCTATCTCAGATCTCTTCAAAAAAGACTCCTCCTCAAACATGAACCTTCTTCTGAAATAGCAGCTTATTCCTTTTGATCTAATCCTTACCCACTCTCCCCTTATTTATTTTCTAATCTTCTTATTCTAATTCAAATTTGTATATCTTTAGTTTTTATCTTTATTTGTCTCTCCTTCCTACCCTTCTCCTTCTCTCAACCTTCTCTATCCTAACTCTTCCATCATAAATTTTTAACACCCTCTTTGCACAGTTTTCTCTAACTGTTGCAGTGCCGTTAAACATCAACAAACAAACAAATAAACAAACAGCATCAATCAGGTGATGACAGCTGCTGATTTAAATGATACTCTGGCTCTTGCCTTATTTATTTACATTAGCTCAAACTCCTTGAAGGATTGGTGAGCTAAAAAACACATTCCCGTGCTTGAAATTGTCTCTCGCTTTAATAATTACTCATAATCTCTTAAATATTATACAGCATTTTTCTGTAAATTTACTTATAATTTTTATTAAAGAAATATCCCATGTTAAAACATTGTGTATTTCACATGGCAGTGGACAATTAAAAATACAATTTATGTAAAAACAATATGTGATATTTCTATTAGGACTCATTCAAGTTTTAAGCTTTGACATAATTAGACAAGTGTAAAAATGGCTGGTTAACAGGCTAACTTTGACATCATACCATCACATTTCCATCAAGTTTGTGTGTATTCGATTAAGATATATTGTCCTTAAAAATTAAAGCTATTGGGTACAGCACATGAAGAAATGTGCTGTACTTATTGATACTAGAATGTCCAGAAAAATGATTGTTTGGATTTCCTTTCATAGCATGAATTTATTGTTCAGTACATTCCATTGGAAATTTCAACTAATCTTGACACATTTCACCGTAAAACATCCTTACCGCTCCATTTCTGCCCATCCCTTGTTCCAATATCCAAATTTTAATCACTTCTCCCCTAGGTGACAACAAAACGACACACCAAATTTAAAGCTACTAAGTCTGGCTTTTCCTTCATCTGATATGATAGAAATAATAATTATAAGTCATCTGAAGAAATTTCACATTGTACAAAAGAATTTAGCATATATTTTCTCATTTATTAAAACATTATTTCTGTGAATATAAACTTACATGGGAGCGGCCATTTTGTTCATACACCCTCTAAATATGGTCTCCTGGGAAACCTATGTTTCATCCTTGGATTTCCAGACTGCCCTCTTCAAGGTCTGGAACATGATCCGTAACTTCAAAGGAAAAAGCTCCTCCAATAATATCTCTCATCTAAATTATAAAACACCAAGATCACCGACCTCAAAGATATCTCCAACTGCCTAGCATCCGCTTTCACCAAAACCTTCTCAAATGAGAGTCTTTCCCACTCCTTCCGTAACTGGAAAATCGAGGCTGAGAAGAAGCCTCTCAACTTCCAGTCAAACAATCAGGAATACTACAACCTTTCCGTTTACCTACCCTGAGCTCTCCTCTGCCCTAAAAAAATCCGGATCCTCCTCCCAAGGCCCAGACAGCATACACCATATATAATCTCCTCAAAATATTGGTGTGTGACATGTTGAGAGCAACATGACTTCTATTCTTTTCTTTCAAACTTTTCATTCCGATACAGTTTAGTTTGCACTTTACCACCTAATTTTGTTTTGTATCTTCATTTTCCAGGATTTTCTCTCTGTCGATGGGTATCTGCTTTCGGTGAGACACTTCTTTTGTTTTTTCCCTCCCGTTCTGACCAGAATTTCATGCTCTTATCGATACCTGTACAGTGCTTCTTCTATAGTAGTTCCGCGATTTTTTTTCTAGTTGCCTCGGGTCTCTTGGCCCTTGTACTTTTTTCCATCATGATGAACCGCTTCTGCCTTGACCAACTCTCCCCTCCCACATTACTGCCGGCTACCTGAGCATCCCAGCCGCCTTTTACATTCCCAACCCCATCCGTTGTCATAAGTGCCAGAGGCATGGCCATGGGAAAAACACCTGCTGCAGCCAAGCACACTGTGGCAACTGTGGAGCCCGGACCATGACAGCGCCTCCTGCACCAACATCCCACTCTGCACCAATTGTGCTCATCCAGCCAACCATCCCTCCTTCTCAAAAGACTGCCCCACCTGGCTTCAGGAAAAGCAGATAGCCAAACTGAAAACCCTTAATCCCAACATCATTTACCCGGAGGTTAGGAAGCAATTTCTCGCTTCCCTCCACACCAAAGCTTCCTACTCGAGCGCAATCTCCTCTAACACCAATACCGCCCCAACACAACTAAAACTGACTCACATGCCTAAACTGACCTCACCTGGCTCTTCTTACCCAGTCTTAAGCCCATCACCATTGCAAACAACCCAACCACACCCATTACCCAAACCACCTCCACCACCACTTCTCTCCCCAACCTTCCTTCCTTCTTTAAGACCCCTGCCATCCTACCCCTACACCTCTAATGCCATCAAACATCAAGAGAACCTTGCTAACAAACATCAAACCAACAAACTAACCAACAAACAACTAACCAACAAACAGCCCACTATCCAAACCCACACGTATGAAGAGAACATGGATTGTTTGATTACCAAACACACTGAACATACTTCTCATCCAACTTTAAAAAACAATTGCTCCCAAAGAAACAGGGACAGATCCAAAGAAAAAAACAAACCAACTCAGACCCAACAGATCTTCCTCCAGATAACCCCCTGCCTCCTTATGGCGTGCAACACAAACAATTACAATAACACAACATTATACAATAGAACATCAGATGCCTTAAGGCCAATTCAGAAGAAATTGACCTACTGGCCACCACCTTCAACCCGGTCATCTTCTGCCTACAGGGAACCTTCGCTTGCTACCATAATCATCAAGTGGATGCCGACAGGGCCTGTGGGGGCGTCTCCTTTCTCGCTAGACACAATATCCCACACAGCCCTGTTCATGTGAACACCGACCTTCAGGCCATCTATACAGTATGTCTATCTCCCTTCACAAAACCTTTACTCTTTGCAATATCTATCTCCCCCCCCCACCCCTTCCATGCCAACATTCAGCCAACCAGCCTTAATAACCTTATCTCTCAGCTCCCCTCCCCCCTTCTTGGTGACTTCAATGTCCACAACCCCCTGTGGGGCTCCAATACCACCACCCCCAGAGGCAAGCTCTTCGAAAACACTCTTCAACAGCACAGCCTTTCCTTGCTCAACACTAACTCCCCGACCTACCTTCACCCTGCCACAGGCTCCCTCACCTGTATTGACCAGTCTATCTGTTCCCCCAACCACCTCCTTGATTTTAGCTGGAAGGTCACTGCTGATCTCTGTGGTAGTGATCATTACCCTTTTCTTATTCACTCTAACCTTCAAACCCCCACAGATCACACCCCTAATTGGAACCTTGAGAAGGCTGACTGGCCCCTCTTCGAAACCCTCTGCAACTCGCACCTCTCCCCCCATCTCCTCAAGGGTGAGGATCCCATGTCAAAACTGCTCCATTCCCTAAACCTCCAAACTACTTAACCACCCCCAGCCCCTGGTTCACTGATGACTGCAAAACCGCCATCAAGAACAGGATAAGGGTCCTCCGGAACTTCAAAACAAACCTGACAACATCAAGCTCTTTGGCATCCGCTGTGCCAAAGCCAGGCGCACTATCAATGACAGTAAAACGAACACTTGAAACAACTTTATCTTTTCTCTCACCACCAACACCCACGCTAAAAAGATATAGAGAATGCTTAACAGCTTCCATGGCAGAGTGGGCAAGTCTCCCATCTCTCCTGGAATAGTAACCTTCTCACCGCAAAAAAAATACATCGTTGACCACCTCGCTGCCTCTTTCAGCAACATCTTATCCTCGGCCAACTACCCCAAAGCTTTCAAAGCCATAAAAGCTCGCGATGAAGCCTGGAGTATCACCTTTCCCTCTGACAACACCGAGAGCTACAACACCCCTCTCACCCTTTCTGATTTAAACCAAGCTATCTATGATGCTGGCTGCTCCTCCAAGGGTCCAGATAACATCACCCACCAGTTCCTGAAACACCTCCCCAACAAGGCCACCACTACCCTACTCAACATCCTCAACAACATTTGGTCCTCGTACTCCTTTCCCCCTATCTGTAGGACAGCTACCATCACCCTCGTCTCCAAACCAGGGAAAGAGTGTACCAATCCCTCCGGCTACTGCCTCATCGCCCTCACCTGCCGTCTCTGTAAAATTATGGAAAGGATCATTAACCAGAGACTAAACTGGTTCCTCGAGACCAACAGAATCCTCTCCCCTCACCAAAGTAGCTTCTGTAGATGTTGCAATACCCTGGACCAGTTGATTATGCTCGACACTTCTATCCAGAAATCCTTTACAAAAAAGGAACACCTCATTGCCATCTTTTTTGACCTCGAGAAAGCTTTCAACACTACTTGGAAATATGGCATTATCCGCAAACTTCACACCATTGGCCTCAGAGGCCACCTCCCCTTTTTTTCTTCAAAACTTCCTCTCACCCAGGCAGTTCCAAGTTCATATTAACCAAATCCTCTCCAATCACTACCCCTAAGAAGAGGGCGTCCCCCACGGCAGCATATTCTCTTCAACCTGAGCATTATTGACATCGCAGACAACCTTGGCCCCAACATCGAACGTGCCATCTACGTGGATGACTTCACCATCTTCTACTCCTCCCCTAACTTTCCTCTTGTCAAAAATAGGCTCCAACTCAGCCTCAACCCGCTGCAAGACTCGTGCAATATTAACGGTTTTAATTCTCCAAAGACAAGACAGTCTGCATGCACTTCTGTCATTTCAACAACCTCCACCCCAACCCGAACCTCATGATCAATGGCAATCTCATCCCTAAAGTCGACCACACTAAGTTACTGGGTTTAACTTTAGACCCCAAGCTCTCCCACAAGCAACACATCATCAACCTTAAACCAATGCAACAGCTCCCTTAACATTCTCCGCCTCAGCTCCAACACCACTTGGGGTGCGAACCGCCATGCTCTCCTCAAAATCTTCAGGCTCACCATTTGTACCAAGCTCAACTACGGCAATATTATCTACTGTGTTGCTCACAACTCTTACCTCAACCACATCAACACCATCCAAAATGGAGCCTCCAGGCTTTGGCTGGGTGCCTATAGGACCTCCTCAATCACTAGCCTTCATCTTGAACCCAACAAAGGCCCCTTTTTGCTAAGGTGTAGAAAGCTTAGCCTCTCCTATGCTTTTAGAGCCCTTACCAACACCCAGAACCCTGTTTACAACCTCATTAGGTACCCCAATTTCTCCACCCTCTTTAATAGGACTGAAACCCTATTTCCTCCCTTCAGCTTATGCATCAAATCAGACCTCCATCTCGGCATCAACCCGCCACCTTCTCTTGGCCCAATTTCCTCCCTGGGCCACCCCTTTCCTCCTATCCACCTGGGCCTCTCCACTCATCACAAAACCCAAACCCACCCTAACCTCTTCATCAATCTCCACAACCAAATTAAAGACCAACTTTCAAACTACACCTCCATCTATACTGATGGCTCCAAGGAAGGTGACAAGACAGCTGCTGCTGCCATCATGCAAGACATCACCCTCAGTAGCAGGCTTCCCGACTACTTGTCCATCTTTTCGGCCGAGGCCAAGGCAATCCTCCTCGCCCTCAACTTTATTAAGTACTCCGCGCTCAGCCACTTTGCCATCTTCTCCAGCTCCAAGGCTGTCCTTCTTTACACAATCTTAAATGGGATAACCCCACATCCCACCTCCTCTGTAAACTCCTTTTGCCCCCCTCTGGAAAAGTATTATTTTCTTCTGGATACCCAGCCATGTTCGCATCCTTGGCAACAGGGCTGATGCAGCCGCTAAGTTTGCCCTTAACCTTCCCCCACCTCATTTCCTAAAGCCCTTTTTGACATCAAACCGCTTATCGCTTCCCTTATTCGTGAGTGCTGGCAAACCTCATGGGACTCCCAAATTGATAACAAACTCCACGTCATCCAGCCTACCATTCCGATCAAACCCACCATCCACAGCCTCTCCCATGTCGACAACGTTCACATTACCCGCCTTAGATTAGGTCACACCCACCTCACTCACTCCCACCTCCTTCTTGGTTCCCCCTCTGCAACAATTGTCATTGCATCCTCAGTCCATCACATTCTCCTTGCTTGCCCCCTGTACAACCTTTCCAGAGCTTCCCTCGCTCCCCACAACTCCATAGCCGAGCTCTTCCAAAAAAACCCTTCAGATAAAGTTGTCTCCTTCCTTCATCATGCTCTCCTCTACAGCCATATTTAGTTTTCCTCTCTCATCCCCCACTACCTACATTTACCCCCTTTTTTTTTTACACCCCTGCACTTCCTCTTTCAATCCCAGCTTTCTGGCTCTTAGCCCCTGTACTTCTCTCAGACTTCTGTTTTCTTTCCTTCCTACCTCTGAAATGATCTAACCTCTCAGGCACAATGTGACCCTTGCTGTCGTGGTGCCGTTAAGCACTCATCAAACAAACAAAAACATCCCTAGGACTTCCGTTGACATCCTCCTTAAGATTTATAATCACCTATAGTCCTCCAAATCTTTCCACATTACTTGGAGAGAGGCCATCATCACTCCCATCCTGAAGCCTAACAAAGACTTATTAGTCCATTCCCACCAACTACCGGCCCATCGCTCTTACTTCCTGCCTCTGCAAGATTATGGAACGTATGGTCACCTACAGGTCCCTTTGCTAGTACCTTGAGATGAACTCCATCCTATCCCCCTCTCAAAATGGTTTCAGAAGAAACCGGAACTGCCTGGAGCATGTCCTCAAACTTGACACCTATGTACGTGAAGCCTTTGTCAGAAATCACCAAGCCAACTCTATCTTCTTCGACCTTAAAAAGGTCTTCAACAGCACCTGGTGGTAAGGTATCCTCAAGGACCTACATTTCTCAGAGGCCTCCTCTCCACCACTATCCAGAACTTTCTCTATCCCCGCCATTTCAGGGTACGCATCGGTAATACCCACTCCCAAAGATACTCCCAACACATGGGTGTCCCCCAAGGCAGTATCAAAATCAACAGCATCACCAAGGCCCCCCTCCAACCCAACATTAATTGCTCCCTCTATGTCGACGATTTTGCTATCTTCTCATCCTTCCCATGCTTCCAAACTCTCCTACCCTCACCTACTTTTACTCTTCCATTCTCACCCACTTTCCGGCTCCCATGCACCTCTCTGCTATACATGCAACATTGATCTCTTGATCAAACATATCCTCTTAACCTGTTCCATATACCTGAATGCCAGATCACACCTCTCCCCCATCTCCATTTCCGATCTTTTTAAGAATAATCGTACCTCCAACTTCATCACCTTTGTCCACAACAGCAATCTATTCCACCTGATCTAAACCTCCCTTTCCTTCCCTTCTTTGCCTCATCTTACCTTAACTCCTTTCCCTTATTCACCTTCTCCACTTCCTTCCCTCTATCCCTCCCCCCTATCCATCCCCTTTTCCTCTCTGTCCAAACTCAAGCACCTTAGCTTTTAACACCCTCTTGGCACATTTTACTCTGACTGTCGCGGTGCTGTTAAACATCACCAAACCAAACCAAACTCTCCAAAATACCCTTTAACACTGCCTGGACAACTGACAGTAGGTCACTGGAGCAACTCCAATGGCTTCAACTTCTTAAAAGACAAAACTGCTCTCATCCACTTCAACAAGAGCAACTCCTTCTTTCTTCGCCCCAGCGTCCGTCTCAAAGATTCCATTATCCCCAGTAAAGACAGTTTTCGCTTCCTCGAAATCACTCTCGATTCTAAGCTCTTCTACCTACCCCAAATCAACACCCTCAAAACCAACTGTCACAGAATCCTCAATCTCCTCAGGGTCGTCTTCAGCACTGACAGTGGAGCCAATCATCTCACCTTGCTCACCTTATACCGCTCCCTTCTCAGTTCCAAGCTGGACTACGGCAGTTTCATCTACGCCTTCGCCCACAAACCAGGACCAGCCTCTCCTTCGCTCATCGTATCCTTACCGATTCGCGGAACCCCTGCTTCCATTCCATTCGCTCTCCCTCCTTCACCAACCTCTTCAATCTCAACAAATGCATCCCCACTTTTTGGGATCTGGATGCACTCTTACTTCACCAAAGCCAACATCAACATTTTCTTGATTGCCAGACACACTATCCCTCCCACGCCCACTTGGGTTATCAATCCCTCAAGGTTTTCCTTGGCCTTTCCTCCTACACGAAAGCTCTCCACAGTCCAGCCTTCTTTTGCTCCAAATACTGCCAACTCCGTAGACATTGCCACTACTTTTTTACCGACGACTCCACAAGGGAAGGCTCCTCTGCAGCCGCTGCCACCTGTCCCGGCCTCACCCTTTCCTCAAGATTGCCAGATGGAGCCTCAATCCACTCTGCTGAAGCAAAGGCCATCCTCCTGGCTGTTGAACTCTCCTTCCGCCCCCTCTTTGTCATCTTCTCCGACTCTAAATCCGTTTTCACTGGCATCCTCAACATGCTCTGGTCCAATCCACTCATCCTGCAAATCCTCAATAAACTTTACACTCTTACCTCCTTAGGGTTTTTTTTGATCCCTAGACATGTCAGCATTCCTGGCAATGAGAGAGCTGACAGAGCCGCCAACAATGGTTGGTTAAATCACATCTCTACTTTTCCTATCCCGAACTCAGACTTCCGTTTCTCCACTTTCAGCTACCTCAGTAAGACCTGGCAAGACTCCTGGAATCTCGAGACCAGTAACAAACTTCACACCATCAAACCCAAAGTCAGTACCAACGTCCTCCTGCACAGTCGCAACTGCAGGGAGTATGTTGTTATCACCCATATCAGCCTCGGCCACATCTTTCTCGCCCACTCTCACCTAGTTTCCGGCTCTCTGCTCTCTGCCCTAAATGCAACACTAATTTCTCAATCAAGCATATTCTCTTAATCTGTCCCATATACCTAAGCTCCAGATCACACCTCTCCCCCTCCATCTTAATTTCTGATCTTTTCAAGAACAATCCTACCTCATACTTCATCACCTTTCTCCACAACAGCAATTTCTTCCATCTAAACTAAACCTCCCATTCCTTTCCTTCTCTGCCTTACCTTTCTCACCTTCCTTTTAACATAACATAACAAGATGATGGCCTAAGAAGGGTGAGTACCCCATAAAAAGCCCAAACTAATTCCACCACTACCACAAAAAAATAAAAAAATAAATAAAGAGTCAGTAAAGAACTTATTAATGTTGACTTTGAAATTGTGAACAGAATTGGAGCTACCTACCCACTCAGGCAAACCATTCCACCCATTAACAACTCTTTGCCAGAAGCTAAAATGTTGAATATCTAGCCGTGAAAACTCTTTGATCAACTTCAAACTATTACCATGTGTCACATGAGGATTGATGAAACATACAAAAAATTACAGGAAGTCAAAGCATCACTACTAGATAGGAATTTAAAAACCTAAATCATAGCGTCACTTACTCTTCTCAAGTCAAGCGTGGTCAAACCAAGAATTCCCAACCTAGATTAATAAGAGAGATTCCTTACTTCGGGAATAAGTCTAGTGGCTCTTTACTGAACCTGCTCCAAAATGAACCTATCCTTCTCATAAAAGGGACTCCAAGCCTGAATAGCATACTCAAGGTGAGGCCTGACTAACTACTTATACAAATTAAAAACAACCTCTCTATCAAGAAAACAAAAATTTCTTCTAATTAAACCAAGCATCCTATTTGCCCTTGCAGCTGCTAAAGCACACTTTAGAAGGTTTCGGATTGCTAGTAATGACAATACCTAGATCCCTTTCTCGATCAACACAACCAAGATTTGAACCATTCATGCAGTAAACAAAAGCCAAATTGCTTTGACCAAAATGAATAACTTTACATTTAACAACTTAGAATGATATCTGCCATGTATGGTACCAAGAAACTTAATTTATCCAGATCAGTTTTTAACAGTGAAGAATCTCTAGCATCATCAACAATCCTGTACAGCTTAGTGTCATCAGCAGATTTACAAATCCTGGAGCCAAAAAGAAACATCAATATCATTAATGAAGATTAAGAAAACAAGCAGACCCAATACAGAATCCTGAGGAACACCACTTGTAACCTTATTCCATGGAGATACTTCACCTTTAACAACAACTCTTTGTGACCTGCCACACTTTTCCTCCACACCAAGCGCTCTTGTTTTCAACATGAGCCTGCTTAATGGAACCTTATCAAATTCCTTTTGGAAATCTTAATAGATAACATCCACATTATGACCAGAATCAACAAGTTTAGTAACATTAAGAAACTCCAATAAATTAAGAAACACAAGACCTCTTAAATCACATGCTGGGACAAATTCAACAAACCATTGACCAGTAAATGATCTAGTACAACATCCTTAACAATGGACTCCATGACATTACACACAACACTAGTAAGACTCACTGGCATATAGTTACAGGGCAAAATGTAGTCACCCTTTTTAAAAATAGGAGTGACATTAGCAATTCTCCAATCACTAGGAACAACATCAACATCAAAGCACTTTGAAAAGATAATACTCAAAGGAACATCAGAACACTTATGTAAAACATTTTATTACCTTAACGTCTTTCCCTTATCCACCTTCTTTCCCTCTATCCCACCACTCTTTCCTCTCTGGCCTAACTCAAGCACCTTAGTTTTTAACACTCTTGGCACATTTGACTCTGACTGTCACGGTGCCGTTAAACATCAACAAACCAAATAAAAAAAAATGATGTCACAGTTATACACCCGGTACAGATTAGAGTATTAAGATATTTCTTTATTGTTAGTAATCTATTTCAAATTTTCCTTTGCATGAGTCCATTATTTGTATATAATATTAATGATTCAAGCCCTTAGAACTTTATAACAAAGCATTTTGGAAATACATTTTCAGAGAGAATTCTAAAGAAATACATTGTGTTGCTAACTAAGCACATAGGGCAAATTATGTCATCATTGGTAAAATTGCAACACAAAATGGTAGCGCCCATGTTACAACTCCAAACTTGGATTGAGAATGGAATAAGATATTTTTATAATGGTTTTTTGGTAGTTGATTTAAGTTTTAATTTTCCATCATATATCAAGGTAGATTATTATGTCTCCTGCAATCAACATCAGTGCTTGAGATATACTGATGACAGACAGTTCACCATAAAACATCCCCAATCCTCATTCTTTGTCCTCTCTCAACTATCATGTGACATGCACATTGCTTAAGTAAAGCTAGTAAACATTTCAAATAACGTTTTGTGTTATCAATTAAAGTACAGAGCCTTCTGTTGGGTTGGATTTTGTAACTAGAGCTTACAATCTTTTTATTTTGTATGAGACAGATCCATCCTGACATCAGTTTGTCTTATTCAATTATTTCACTTTTAGAAGTATTAAAATTAGCTGAAATTAAATATTTGGCACAGAGGGTGTATAATCAGGGAAGCTTTGACATTTTGATACTTTTCTGTTTTGCAGATTGAACTGTTTGAAGGTCAGACCTGCAAGGGAGATGGCTTCCAGAAGGGAATCTCCAAGGCAGAGAGTTACCAAAAGAGTATCCACAAGGAGGAGTCCGACTAAAAAATCTGCAAAAGCAGATTCTCCTTTTCACTGCAAATATTGTTCAGAAACTTTTGTCGCTAAAAATGATAAACATGTCCATGAAGTTGAGGTTCATTGGAGAAACATGCTTTTAGAATGTGAGGTGTGTGCCAAAGCTTTCTTAATGGGAAGTACTCCTGATGCAAAGCACAAGTGTGCTTTGAGACAAGAGAATGCTAAAAGCAAGGTTTCTGTCAAGGTTGAAAAACCCCAGCAGGAAGAATCCGATAATGAAGACAGAGATGATGATCCAGACTTTGTGGATGATTCATGGTCATCTGATGACGATGATGCTTCTAATGTAAAGGAGAGTGTTAGGAAGCTAAAAAACAAGAAACTTTATGTTTGTCGATTTTGTGGGAAAAATCTAGGAAATATTAATGAGGCTTTGAATCATCAACAGGGGCATCATTCGTCTTCCTTGCAATGCCATATGTGCCATTTAACTCTTCCATCCAAGAGGGACGTCATCAAACATTTAGATATTCATAGGTCGGAAAAATGGCACTTTTGTAGCGTGTGTATTTGTGGTTATCAGAGTGAAGCAGAGCTGGATGATCATATGTTGAGTCACTCTACTAAGGATGAATCCGATGACGACAGCTTCCCATGTGATGTTTCCATAAGAAAGAATGATCAGGACAAAAGCTACAGCTGTCTCAAATGCAGTGTTGAGTTTCCTACAATTAAAGCTCTAGTTTTGCATCATACTGCGGTGCACCCAGAGATGAAGACTAATGCTAATATTCACACATGTAGGTATTGTTTACTTCCTTTTGAAGGCGAAGAAGCGTACCAATATCATGTCAACAATTTTCATCCTCGGAACCACACCTGCAACACATGTGGGAAAGCATTTGTTAGACCTTGTGAACTTAGAGTACATGCCAAATTCCATCTTGAAATTCGGGAGTTTAAATGTCAGTACTGCCCAAAAGCATTCAAGCGGCAAACACATTTGAATTGTCATCTTACCACTCATACTGGCGAGAGACCTTATACTTGCGCTGTTTGTGGTAAGTCATTTAAAGCAAAGCGTACACTTCTTGGGCACGAGTCCATCCACTCAGGGAGTGAACCGTATCAGTGTAAAGACTGTGGTTTAAAGTTCACTCTGAAATCGAGCCTTCTCAAACATGAGGAACTCCATGCGCTACAGGGTTTAAGGTTTAAATGCCCAAAATGTGAGAAAGATTTCAGCTCAACGTCTACTCTAGCTGTGCATGATAAATCTGTACATCAAAAGTTGAGGCACTGTGTGTGTGAAACATGTGGTGCTGGATTTACCTTCAAGAGTCATCTCAAAAAGCACCAGATGGTTCATAACGGTGAGAAACCCTTCAAGTGCCGCTTTTGTGAGAAGTATTTTAGGGTGTCCTACAGCCGCACCCTGCACGAAAGACAACATACGGGCAGGAAACCTTTTACCTGTAGTATATGCTGCAAAAGTTATGCAACCAAAAATAGATTAGAAAGACATGAAAAAACACACAGTAGACAGTCGGAGAAGAATGAACTGGAAATTGATGAACCGGAGCCAGTGCCAATGGAAGGAATGCCAGGGAATGCAGCAGCAGCAGCAGCAGCAGCAGCAGATGTTATGCAAATAAATGGCATGGTGCACAAAGACACGTTCCAGAAAGGGTATCCAGGTAGTGCGCTTACAGCCGTTGATAAGAGCTTTGAACAGCGACACTTTTATGTGCCAAGTATGCACAACCACTATAACACAAATGGGTTTCAGTGTCACATGTGCGGTTTTATCTGCCAAACACACGAAGAATTGATTCGTCATCAGCAGAGTCACTCTGTCACTCAGCTGGAGCCTCATGGCAGTAGTGATGCTCATAAATATCACACTGCTGATACCGTGGGTGTCATGCTGTCATTCATTAATAATGTACAGTAATGTCCCCTGTAGTTTAGTGGTCAATTAATTACAAGAGCTTTAAAGTCTTAGTAAAATAATCCTTGAATTTTTAAAATGGCATTTTGTTTTCGGAGTAATTTCTGACCAAATTTTAAGGTTTTTATTTGAAGTTGTGATGTGTGGTTGGGTAGGCATTTAAAAAAAACCTGCATTTCAGTCTTCAAATGTAATGTTTTTATTTTTCTCCAGCTGCAAGTTGAATAGAGGTGTGGTAAAGATTAAAATTCACATCTGCTCTTCTTCAAAGAATTGCAATGGCTTAAGAAAACCTGAAAATTATGCAATCGAACTGATGCTTAACCACCCCAAAAAACAAGTGATGCTTAACCACCTTAAAAAACAAGTGATGCTTAACCAACACTGAAAAACAAGTGATGCTTAACCATCCTGAAAAACAAGTGATGCTTATTCACTCCGAAAAACGAGTGATGCTTAACCACCCCGAAAAACAAGTGATGCTTAACCACCCCGAAAAACAAATGCTCAACCACCCCGAAAAACAAGTGATGCTTAACCACCCTGACAAACAAGTGATGCTTAACCACCCTGAAAAGCAAACTTGCTATTCTGGATACCCAATTATATACAATTTTTTTTGCATATTAGGGCATGAAAACAACTTTAAGTGGCATGTTTTGAACTGATATTGATCAATATTTTTGCTATTTTTATGGTTGATTTAGTTCAGTGTCAAGCAACTTTATCCTATTTAAAAGAGAATATTAAAAAGGTAAACAAAATGGTGAAAACCTACTTCAATATCTTATTTGGTTAAGGGGTATTCCAGTAAGAAGATCTGTCCCATTTGTGTAGGAGTGCATGCTGAGGAAAGTCTACTGTACAAGCTAGGTTTATGCCCTCATCCTTAACAGTTATTAATGTATCTTAAAGAAAATGAATTGAGCTTTTTCACTTATTGGACTTTTTCTTCATAAAAACATAAACATCTTTCTTTACTTGATTAGACTGGTCCTGCTTTACTACTTTCCTGACATATGTAATGCTATTTAAGTCACAAAATCTTAGGGCAAAAAGCAACAAAGTATGTCAAGATTGAGGAATGTGTAAATGTGACGTAACATTGTTACTAGTCTGATTTCGCTTGTTTTTACACAAAAATTATGTTTCTATTGATTTGGGCTTCCCTATAAAATGAACTTGCTTGGCCACTAACCTAGTAAAGCAATTTGATTCATTTACCTATTGACATTCATATTCTTGGAGCTTAGTTGTCAATGTACAAATCTATTAGGGCATTATGTCTAGATTTTTAATTGGAGTTTCAGAATTGAATCAATTTCAATCATGTCACATCTCAAGATGTTTTGAAATTGCAGTGTGACTCTGTTTAGTATGAGTATATTCCTCTCAAATAAAATGTATATATGCTGTCTGAATTTTTTTTTAAAGGATGGAAAAAATGTTATTCAGTAGTACAAGTTTTTTTCATTTTACTGGCAATGCACCAAAATTAGACCTCCTTATCCTCTCAATGTTGCATCAAAGTTTCTTATTTGGATACCACCACCAAATAAAACAAACTTAGCTTTCATTACATCCCTCTTCTTAAAGCGTTCTCCTCAGAGATTATTTGATAGACATGTAAGACACAATGATTTAATAGACATGTAAAACAAATGATTTAATAGACATGTAAGACACAATGATTTAATAGACATGTAAGACACAAATGATTTAATAGACATGTAAGACAATGATTTAATAGACATGTGAGGCACAATGATTTAATAGACATGTAAGACACAAATAATTTAATAGACATGTAAGACACAAATGATTTAATAGACATGTTAGACATGAATAATTTAATAGACATGTAAGACACAAATGATTTAATAGACATGTAAGACACAAATGATTTAATAGACATGTAAGACACGAATGATTTAATAGACATGTAAGACACAATGATTTAATAGACATGTAGGACAGGAATGATTTAATAGACATGTAAGACACAAATGATTTAATAGACCTGTAAGACACGAATGATTTAATAGACATGTAAGACACGAATGATTTAATAGACATGTAGGACACAAATGATTTAATAGACATGTTAGACACGAATGATTTAATAGACATGTAAGACACGAATGATTTAATAGACATGTAAGACACAAATGATTTAAAAGACATGTAAGACACAAATGATTTAATAGACATGTAAGACAAATGATTTAATAGACATGTAAGACACAAATGATTTAATAGACATGTTAGAAACGAATGATTTAATAGACATGTAAGACACAAATGATTTAATAGACATGTAAGACACAAATGATTTAATAGACATGTAAGACACAAATGATTTAATAGACATGTAAGACACAAATGATTTAATAGACATGTAAGACACAAATGATTTAATAGACATGTAAGACACAAATGATTTAATAGACATGTAAGACACAAATGATTTAATAGACATGTAAGACAATGATTTAATAGACATGTGAGGCACAATGATTTAATAGACATGTAAGACACAAATAATTTAATAGACATGTAAGACACAAATGATTTAATAGACATGTTAGACATGAATAATTTAATAGACATGTAAGACACAAATGATTTAATAGACATGTAAGACACAAATGATTTAATAGACATGTAAGACATGAATGATTTAATAGACATGTAAGACAATGATTTAATAGACATGTAGGACAGGAATGATTTAATAGACATGTAAGACACAAATGATTTAATAGACTTGTAAGACACGAATGATTTAATAGACATGTAAGACACGAATGATTTAATAGACATGTAGGACACAAATGATTTAATAGACATGTTAGACACGAATGATTTAATAGACATGTAAGACACAAATGATTTAATAGACATGTAAGACACAAATGATTTAAAAGACATGTAAGACACAAATGATTTAATAGACATGTAAGACAAATGATTTAATAGACATGTAAGACACAAATGATTTAATAGACATGTTAGAAACGAATGATTTAATAGACATGTAAGACACAAATGATTTAATAGACATGTAAGACACAAATGATTTAATAGACATGTAAGACAAATGATTTAATAGACATGTAAGACACAAATGATTTAATAGACATGTAAGACACAAATGATTTAATAGACATGTAAGACACAAATGATTTAGTAGACATGTAAGACACGAATGATTTAATAGACATGTAAGACAATGATTTAATAGACATGTAAGACACAAATGATTTAATAGACATGTAAGTCACAAATGATTTAATAGACATGTAAGACAAATGATTTAATAGACATGTAAGACAATGATTTAATATACATGTAAGACACAAATGACTTAATAGACATGTAAGACACAAATGATTTAATAGACATGTACGACAAATGATTTAATAGACATGTAAGACACAAATGATTTAATAGACATGTAAGACACAGTGATTGATTTAACAGACATGTAAGACAAATGATTTAATAGACATGTAAGACACAAATGATTTAATAGACATGTAAGACACGAATGATTTAATAGACATGTAAGACACGAATGATTTAATAGACATGTAAGACACAAATGATTTTAAAGACATGTAAGACACGAATGATTAATAGACATGTAAGACACGAATGATTGAATAGATATGTAAGACTCAAATGATTTAATAGACATGTAAGACACGATTGATTTAATAGACTTGTAAGATACGAATGATTTAATAAACATGTAAGACACGAATGATTAAGAAATACTGTTAATAAGTGATGCACGGAGAATGAATCATTAGAAACATTCCAAGTGTAAAGGAGAATTGAATTTGAACTTTTGATTGATGACATATATTTATGACATGGTTGATTGAGTTACAAGTCTAGCTGATCTGGTCTGGTGCTGATGGTATATTCTCTGTCTATTGTTGTATTATTACTGTACATCATATGGCGATAATTTATGTTATTGTTTTCACTTTTTGCTGGTGGGATGGTGGATAGTGTTTTCTGAGAATACCTTGCCCCTCCAATCCCAACTCCATACAGTGCAGGTTTATCACAATTGATTGCAACATTGCTTTTCTCCCGTGTGAGTCAATGACTTTACGCCCAATCCTCGCTACAAATTTTCAGTCTTTTCACAAGCAAGAACCTCCATTTCGGCGGGTATGACTTATAGACTGTTGGAAGCATTTAAGGAACCCAGTACAGATAGTTCAGTGACTTTAAGCATCAGTTATTACACTCCTAATCATCTATATGCACACAATGGAACTTATTGTAAAGAACCAGGTATTGTGGATAGGGTTACTGCAAGGACAGACCATGCGTGTAAGCGGGACTGAGAATTAATTTGGACTTTTAAAAGGATGTTTTTATCAGTGAGTTATAAACAATAACAATAGACTGAAAATTGACAGCCAGAGTTATTCTTCATTCTTTCCCCTAAATTGTGGTGCTGCATGGCTACACTACAGAGACAGTTACTTGAATGTCAAGAGTTTCATCTTAGACAGAACTGCTTGTCATATTACCATAATCATTCAAGAAAAATGGTATATTATTACAGATTACATGTAAAATCTCATTTAGGACACTATTTTGTGCTTTTTGTTCTCTGCACAACAACAATCTAAAGAAAGAAAATTGTATCTACTTACTGTGCATTGCCAATATGTTTTACCCATGTATATGCCACCAACCTTGATTGCACTGTTAGGTGGCATGTACAGTACACACAATCTGTAAACAGAAGTGAAATAAGACTTACATTTTGATTTTCTATAAATGGGACAGGCTTAAGCATTCAAAATTGAGAAGAATATATGTGACCTTGTAGTTGTTTATATGTAATTAGTCTTGCAAACTAGACAAGCAGAATTAGCTTTTTCAGTCAAACAAATTGTAAGTTTGTTTTATTGTAGATTATTGTGTATTATGTAGTTCTTGATGACATATCCAAAACAGGATACAGGTTCCAATCCAGAAGTTACCTAATTTGCATAATTTCAAAATGACCACCATTTTGAGGTCAATTATCTCTAAAACTTTATTTTCAGCCCAATAAGAGTATTAGAGTTGAGTATAAACATGACTTAGTGATTCTTATAAACATATAAAACCCAATTGACCTCTCTGAACAGCTAGGTCAAAGGTCAAGTTGTCAAAAATACTTCAAATGACATTTTGTTTTACCAAAATGCATTCTTAGTATATTTAATAATGTATGCATTCTTCAGTTTGTTTGATATTTTTCAGTCTTAAATGACCTCTAAAAGTATGTCAAGACATGGAAAATTGTAAGCATTCATTCAAATCAAAAACCATCCAATTGCAAATAACAAGCACACATTGAGGTATTTATTCATTACGTTACCCTTCTGGATACGTACTGTGAATTGGTACTCAAATTCATCTAATGGTATGTTTGTACTTGGTCCGCTTAAACACTTTCCGCAGAATTCAGTGCAGAAAATCCCATTTTTCTTGCATATTTTGGGGTGACAGTACTCCATACATTTGTGATGTATTATCGTCAGTATGGCATACATGAGCTTGCTATTCATTCTCTCGGGCAACAAACTTTCGCATTGGATATTCCATCCCCAATCTTCTGTTTTCATTGCTACGTTTCCTACCCATACTTGAGTCTGCAGGTAAACTATAAGAATGGTACCCGTCAGCATCATCCAGTGGTGGAAGTCTTTATGTTGACATTCTTGAGGCTCTTAGCAGCCTTGTCCCCATACAGCTTTCTCCTCAGACTTCAAAGTTGTATCTCGTCCACCACACACACACATGCCAATGCTTTGGTTTAGCATTTCTGATTCCATCATGGCTAGCTGAACTCGACATGAAACATTTATACACAACCTTTGCCGATCCCCTGGAGTCCAGACGTGGTATGGCATCCACATAATACATGTAGAAATGGTAGCTACGTGCATAGCCGGCTTCCCAAAATTGCACATGTTGCCTAGATATTCCACAGTAGTCTCTTTATTGCACTCTTCTCTTGACTTCATGAACAAACTGGTACCAGGTTTATGGTGGTGGCACAGAAGCACAAGGGTGTCGGTATCCTCCGCAATTACAAATGTCGTTTAGTTATTGGCCATATTGAGTGTTGTCTGAACAAAAAGCAGATCGGCATCGTCTCCTGCATGGATGGTGTCTATACTCTCTTTCGGCAAGTTCTCCGATTGCTTATTTATAAATGCCTGCTTATATCCTTTGTTTTGCAAGAATGTTTTCTTTTTCATCTTTAAAGGATTTGTTCAGTGGTCAAACATGTCCATCTTATTTGAAAGAGGACTTCCAAATTTACAAAATGATGAAGAAAGTGTTTAAAAATCTTATTCCGTTAAGGAGATATTCAAGTTTAAAATTGTTGTCTTATCTGTTTAGAAATGACTGGTGTAGTAAGTCTACCATGGGAAGTTGGTGTCTTCATCCTGACATTCTTCATTATTGTTAATGTATTTTAAAGAAAGTTTATTAAATTTGTTCACTATTTCACTTTCATTTTCCCTTAAACTTTCTTCAGGTGGTATATACTCTTCCTAAATTCAGTTTTACTACTTTTTGACATAGTCCATTGTTTTTAAGCCACAAAATATGATACAATACATAAAGACTGAGGAATCTTGAGGTTATGACTTCACAACTAGTCTGATTTCAGTCATTTCTACACAAATGATACCAAACTTTTAAACTTAGATATCTCCCTTAACGGAATAACATTTTTGAATGCTTTCTTCACTATTTTGTTTCTTTTGAAGTCCTCTTTCATATCAAATAGACTTTCTTGACCATTGAACTAATCTTTGAAGTGGCAAATCAATGGCTAATTTGACCTTATTAGAAAACTGTCCATGCCGTTGATGTGCTACAGTTTTGATAAGTCTCTTGTAGATATCCATCGTACACAACAATCGGATAGATGCACCTTTTGACCATGCATATGCAAGAGCTGATGATCTGTCAGTATGTTTAACCCTGTGTCCATGGCAAACCTTGAAGAAGGGAGCCGCCATCCAGAACATTGCTTTCTGCTTCAGGAACGGGGGCTCTTGAGGTATCTTTACAGCGTTTGGAAATGGCATCGGCAACTTTTGGTTTCATGGCAGAGTTCAGCAGGCCTTGTTTTGTGAAGAGCGATGGTGGATACACAGACAGTTCTTATGTAAACACTTCATTCAGGTTAATATCACTGTTGTTGATGATTATTAAAAGGTTGGAATAGGGACCGACGGTTATTTCCTCTCCATCGGAAAACACCTTTGCTCCATTACTCACATTTGATTCTTTTCTTGAAGACATACTTTGTAACCTGCTTGCCTTCCATGCTGGTAATGATGGACGTGCCATACCTTCATTCATATGGATGTTGGACACACTTTAGGCAATACATGTAGATATGTCATACAAGTACTGTAATCACGCTTTTCAAATGGATCATGGCTTTCTAGGTATTCAAGAACGATTGCTGTATCTGCCATGTCTCGTTGCGTTGTACTGAGTTACATCGTATTCTTGTGGCTACTTAGCTCTCCATCTCGGTTGCTATCCGAGAATAATCAGGCATTGTCACCAGCTACCTTGTTCGTTGCATCTTATCTATCCCTCGTCCATGCGTGATTTAACCATTGCTCTTTAGGGACCTCATTAAAACCTCAGTCATCAGATCTGTTGCCAAAGCACCCCAGAATCGATAGCTACGTCTGACAAAAAAAATTCCATCAATGAACTCTTGGAAAACTTGAAGGTTTCTTTTCTCTAGATTGAGCATGTCCACTGCTCACTTGCTACAGTATGAAGTATTTCCTACAGGTAAGCATTCATTTGCCAGTGAGCCTTTGGGCCAGATCTCAGGACATTTAATGTTTTCATACACTGCAGCCACAGCTTTCCTGTTGGTGTCACTGGTATACCTTAAGCTTGTTATCTGTTCAAGCTCATCCAGTGCTTGATGTCAGCATCATATGTTGCAGATACATATGTGTCATTACAAAACACATTGTCAAACTTCTGCAGAGCATCAATGACAACCTGTTGCATTGATAACTACCTGTTGCATTGATGACTACCTGTTGCATTGATGACTACCTGTTGCACTGACGACCACCTGTTGCTGTTCTTCTGTTGTCAGTGGGCGGAGCTTTGCTGAAAAGAGCTTGTAAACACGGTATTTTAAGAACAGTAAACTGGAGTTATGCATTATATGGTACACAGATAGCCCATGGTCTGCAGATATGGCTTAATCTTTGTGAAGGTGATTTCATGCATATTTATAAGTGGGCGGGGCTTAAAGTAAAAATGTTAAAAAAGTGATGAGCAACTATGTCCATTTTGCGTCATATTGGGCATAAATTTGTTGGTTATTGTGTACATGCTTGTTATCAACAGGTTTCATTAATATGCATTATGGGCGTGGCTTAATGTGAAAGTGCTAAATGATGTAACTACCATAAACGATATATCAGATTTATGCTATATGTGATACACAGATGGGTCATGATCTGTACGTATTATCTAATGTTGTGGTAGTAATGTCATGAGTGTTAATGAGTAGGCGGGCCTTGCTGACCAATTCTTGAAATAGGATATATAGGCAATCGTTTTTGCAGCACACTTGCTATGATGATGTTGTTAATTATTGTGCAAATGCGAATGTTGTCAACATTTTTATTGATCTGCCAGGGATGTGGCTTGTGAGTAAATATGGAAAAAATATTTCATATGCAATGACATGACAGTTAATAAAAAATTTGCAAATCGATCAGCTTATGAAAAAGCATCAAAAACGCAAAACATTTTGGTTCTGGTTGTAAGAGCATTAGTTGTTCTGCTCCTTAAAGTTTCAAACAGTCAGACCCAACCTAATGAATAACCAGGTCGGGTCAGATTTGTCTTCTTTATTTTCTTTATTCTGAAAACCTTAGTTGTTGTAGAAGTTCGTGCCGAGTATCATATTAGCAATGGATGAAGTCCATATTGTGTAATTATTTTGATTAAGATAAAATGGTCTCACTATTTGCTACAGTAAGTTTGTGGTTACGATTTGCTGGAACAAATTTTTAAGGAGAAGGACAAGTCATGGAAAGTAAGGCAAATTAAAATATGAGGAGTTGCAATAATCAATGTGATGCTGAATGAAGCTTTCTTACATACAGCAGCTATTTGTGAGTTAAGAGATTCTTGTCAAAAATGAGGCCAAGATTAAGAATACTATCAACAGTTCGGACAGTAACTGTTCGAACTTTGATTGAGATATCAGGCAATTTATTTAGTTGTTTAGAGCCGATAATTATTACTTCTGTTTTGTTGTCATTTATCTTAAGGTAATTGTTTAGAAACCAGTATCATACATCAGAAATACAATGCTCCATAATAGTCAGTATTGCATCTCTGAAATGGTAATTACCAGCCTTGAAAACAAAGTAAAGCCAGGTCATCTGCATACCCTTCACAATTTGGAAGTGGTGGCCATTTTGAAATTATGCAAATTAGGTAACTTCTGAGTTAAAAACTCCCATTTTGGATATGTCATCAAGAACTACCCAATAAACAATAGCAATAAAACAAGCCTGTTGCAATTTGTTTGACTCTGCCCATTTTTTTGCTAATTGCACTGGTCTAAATTAACATTGCTTGCTCTAATTCCACACGTCTAAATTGACGTTGCTTGCTTTCGAAAATAGTTAATGTTGACTGTTTACTTTCAGTTTTTGCTGTGTAATATTTTCATGCTAAATATATTTATATCATACACCAGAGAAAGTCAGCTGTCAGATCTTCTTTACCATGTTTAGTTCCTGGGCAGCAGATATAGCCAGTTGTTAGTGATATTTTGTAGAAAAATATGTAATTAAAATATGGTATGAAAGGAATCATGTCCGTACAGAAAGAATAACAAATATTTTGAAAACTGAAAATATGAAAGGTGGCAGAATAGGGGTGTGGCAGAATGGGGTGCACCCCAATTTAATTAGTGGGTGGGTTAAGTCCCCACCAAGCCTCAAGGGCTTATAAAGCTGGTGCTTATACCTTGTTTCCATGGTGCTAAGTGGATGAGAGTACAAGTGACTCCACTAAATGGGACACCACTCCATCAAAGGTTAACACCTTAGCTGAAGCTGGTACTTATTTCACAGCTGAGTCAACTGGAGCAAAATGAGGTAAAGTGTCTTGCTCAAGGACACAGCACAGCACCCCAGATGAGATTTGATATCAGTATCTACAGACGCCCCGACCACTGGGCTACTGCACTTCTTGTGTGTTGGTTTATATGAAAGTGTTATATGTTTGTGCATAGTCATTGTCACAGGCTCTTATGGTTTGGCAAGGGTTCCAAATGCAAACAAGGGAAGCAGCAGTGTATTTCAACAGCATATCAAGTACAAGCAATGTGCAAAGTAACGAGTTCTAGACTCAGGATTTTACAAACAACTACAGAAAGACTAACAAACTTTTTCAAAGAAACTAAATGGCATTACTGCAACCACCCAAACCCAGGCAGAATCCACACACTGCCATGGGGGACCCAAATAACAACGGAGATTAATGCATTGACAGTGCTCGCAATTGTGGTGTTAGGACATTTCATCATCATTTTTGGCGTCTGAACAGAGCACTCATCAATTTGTAAAGAAGGAACTTCAACCTTTGCTCCAGTCTACTCAAGGCTTTTTCAAAGAGTCAGAAGAGTTTAAATATCTTCAAGAATACCATTTGCTTGTCATACAGGATGTCTTTTAAGCACTGATGGCAAAGGACAAAACAACTTATAATGACTTAATGCAGAATTACACATTTGATCATTATTTTCATTAAGATTATTAATTCATGCGAAAAAATCAATGAAATAATGCCAACTTGGCATTTTTGTATGTCAAAATGGGCTATTTAGTCTCGCTCATTGTTTCCTATTAGTAAAGAAAGTAGTATTTTTTTTAAACTTGGTACATTGTTATTAAACTTAAGTTTCCTTCTCGTGACAAGTGCAGTGTGAATTGTTACGGTATTCAAATAGTATTGTAGTGGGCATGATGTTATTTGTGTTCATGTGGTAAAACATTTGTAGCTGAGCCTAAATAGTGTTTTGCATTATAAATACTCCAGTTTTGTATCTCTTTTACATAGATCATTGTATATATCTTTTACATAGATCATTGTATATATTCCTACTTGATTATTTCTTAAATAGAAAGAGTAACACACACATTTTTGTTTCTGTATTTTTTTTTTTTTATTTTCTCTCTGCAGTCCTAATTCTATTACAAGCATTAATGGACAAAACCCTTGTTTGGCTGCTCGCGCCTGATCATCAAGCAGCCCATAATACAACCTGGTTTGTATAACACATGTACATAAGATGTTCTTAGTACATGACTAATACCTTCCAAACATCCTTTAAGCAGAAGCAATGCTGATAGAGAAGTTGCTCTCAGCTTGATTTCTCAAACCTTGCTTACCGGGTATGTTGAATTTCATGTGAAGAGCCTGTACATTTTGTTTTAGGGATATGACACACCAACTTATCATTGAATAAAAGTATGAGAAGTTGAACCAAGTGGAAGTAAAAAGACATTGAACCCAGTGGAAGTGAACGAGACGTTGAACCTAGTGGAAGCAAACGAGACGTTGAACTCAGTGGAAATAAAGGAGACTTTTTTTTTTGTGAAAATGCTTAATGTCCAAGTCGACTTTCTTCCAGTCAAGTCATGCTCTCTAAAATGATCTATAAAAGATCCTTCATATTAGAATCTGTGTTAACAACTACATAAAGAAGAGGTGGACAGTTGGCAGCGATTATGTAATTTGTTTCATCCCAATTAAATATGAAAATTACAAACTAAATACCATACAGATTAAAGCAACATAATTAAAACACTTAGGTTCTGTTTGATATCATATGCACTAAGCTGCACCTTGAAGCAATTATCTGCAGGTTGTGACCCAGCATGACTTTTTTTTTCTGAAGAGACTACGAAGTACGAACTCGATTGGTCTAGAGCATTAAAAAAAAAAGAAGCTTTTTTCTTGGTGTATTTCTTCACTAGATTAAACTACAGCTCTCTCTTCATCAGCTTGCTTGGAGATCCTTATCACTTAACTGCTGTTTTTATGGTTATTTCAGTTCTCAGTTGTCTAAGAATGAATCGAGCCAATCATCCAAGCTTTCCGAGGCAGCTGGTTTTGACGATTCGGTTAATGGTGATGACCTTTCCTTCCTGGTTCCTGCAATATCAAAACAATCAAATACCATGAAATTTCATATGCTACAATAAGAATAAGATCAAGGGTTTGATTCTACTATTATATGAAAGTTTATTATTTTTCATGACAGAAATTTGAATTAATTGAAATAATTAATATGGTTTTATAGCAAAACCAGAACCAAATGGTTTTGTGGTTCCGATGCTTCTTTTTCATAAGCTGATTGATTTGCAAATTTTTTACTTACTGTCATGTCTTTGCATATCATGAAATATTTGTTCCAGGATATTTATTGATAAACCACACCCACCATGCAGAATAATTACAATGATGAAAACATTAGCAATCTGCACAATATTAAACAACATTATCATAGCAAGTATGATGCAAAAACGGTTGCTCATTTATCCTATTTCAAGAATTTGTCAGTAAGCCCCACCTACTAATTTATTCAGACACTTGGCAGAAATGACAAAAAGAAAAGGAATTCAAGTTCATTGGCAATGAATGCCACAACCTTTATTACTAAATTTAGCTACACCTGCCGCAAAATAAAATAGCACTTTGGCAGAATGTGCCACAAAATATAATCTTACCAGACTGCGGACAAAATGATGGCGAAACCGGCCAAAATGATGGCCAAATACATGCCAAAACTGGCCAAAATGATGGCAAAACCAGCCAAAATGATGGCCTTATTTGTGCCTAATAAATTCCCACCAGGTTAAAACCCCTGGCTGGGCCCATGAGATATAATTATGAGAAACAATTGCTCTCTGAGCTAAATCGAGGCGAGCATATAATATATCATACATAGCATGAATGATAGGTCAAATACGTAACAAATTTAGGAAACAAAGCCATAAACTAAGCTATGCTTAACAAGGGTGGGTGAAATAAACAAGACAGAATTTACATAAATAAGGCTGTGACTAAATGACCTCAGAAAGAGGCGGGGCTAATGTATATTTACCCCGCTAAGCATAGCGGGGATATTTACGAGAGTTATACTTACCTTCCATGCTATAATATGCAATCTGGTCACACGACCTGATTCTAACGCACTTCTAACCGAACCTAAAAAACGCAGTAACCAGCCAAGCCCTGACCTCCATAATACCTCTGTACCACCTCACTCAACATTCCACCGAGGCCTGAACGAGAGGGGAGGCGGGCGGATGCATGGAAGGTAAGTATAACTCTAGAAATATCCCGCTACGCTTTAGCGGGTAAATTTACTTCAAGTTATACCTTACCTTCCATGCTATAATATGCAATCAGATTGCAACCGAGGATAGGAAGGAAGGGAGTTCAGATCGCCGCACATTTTTTTTTTTTTTTTTTTTAATGGCTGGTGCGAAACTCACACGAACCGAATCCCGTTTAAAGGATCGAAATTCCTTCACCTCGGAAGGATGAAAGACCTCAAGAGTGGGAGGAACTAAAACATAGGAAACCACGGCGTACAGTCAAACCGAACAAGGCACCATTCGTTGACAGTAACGGAGGCAAACCTCGAAAGAACCTGAGCGTAAAGCCCAGAAAAACAAGCCAACCGGAAGAGCGTTTGGACACAACTACAGCAAAGTGTCCACAAAAACGCCATTACAAGCCACACCGGATTAGGCCCACGAGACAGAACCGGCGAAAACTACGATTGGGAGCGGCGTGTACCAATGAAAACGAATTGAAGAAATCCCGGACAAGGAAAAATTCGTTAGCGCATAACCGCGTAAGAGCTAAAGTTAGCGGGGAACACGAACGTCGAAAAGTGAGTCAGACCAAAAACAAGAGAAAACCGCAAAAAGCGGTTTCTCGAACGCCGCACGAGAGATCCCGTGAAAAGAGGTTATGCCCCGAACCCGAGTGCATACCGCGGCCGTTCTATGAACAGTTCAGACTACTTTAACAGAAAGCCACTGGATGATCTATCGGAGGAAAATGTCACATGACACACTACGAAGAGATCTCCCAGAACTCACCAGTGGTCGCAAGTCAAAGACCGTAGACCCCACCGAAAAACCCTGGTGGATAGCTGCAAGGTATCCCAGAGCTCATGACGGAACTATGACAAAAATCGTCCCCTGACCCGAGGCTCGTGACGTGAAGCCTGCAAGGTCTCGAGCAGCCAAAGTTAGTCCTGCGCCGAGACGAAAAAGGGTCAAGTACCCGTCAAGTTTCCGACAGAAGGGGTCACAAGAAAAGTGCCCCGACCTTGATCAAGAAGCCCCGTCGGCACCGGCGGTGATATCTGACGGGTGAAAACCGTAGCAGTTGCGGGACCGGACGTAGCTCCAGGCCACGCCTATCAACAGCGAAACTTGTCTAAGAAGTTGACTGGAGAAAGTGTTAACGCATTACTCACGATAGTAACAACCTTGAAACCGCGGAGCCTACGGCTCGGGCGCGGAGAAAACGAATACCGTATGTCTGTACGGGCAGTTAAGTAACAGGCCGTAAAACCGCAAGGAAGCAGCTGTAAGGTGTTAAAGTATGGAAGGAACCATACGTGCCGTTGTTGGTAATAGCTACCCCAAACGTAAGGTTGTCTACAAAAGGCCACCTATGGTCAAGAAAAATCTCCTTCATGGAGGTAATATTGACAAGTAGGGGGTAACGTACTCGCAACCGTATGAGTCATAAACCCCAACACTGGGGTAGAAATCACGAAAGAGGTGACGTCCTGTGTATACTACGGACCGTTAAACACCCTGCACCACGGAGCGGAAAAGCGCGGCTGGCTACTGGGGACTTACGCCGCATACAAAGTACGCAACCCGTTAAATATAATAGATCCGTTATGGGTCTACAAAGGCGTCAGCATGACAAGTAAAAACCACGAGTCCACCAAACGATGTCGCTGTGCACCACGGAGCAAAAGCTGCGTGGCTACGCGAGGACAACTGGTACTGGTACGTGTCCCGAACGGTAGCTATCAGTACCAAAGGACCGTCTAGGTCCACGATAAGCGTGAACGCATGCTACACCTGTAACGTGAGTCGTTATCTCATTATACCTCTATTCACCACGGGCCACCGGTAAGTGGCGACGCGTGGGAAGAAGTACACAGTGCAGCGTTCCGTTGAGAATAGGTAAAATATATATAAACTGAGGCCGTAAGAAATACGGAGGAGTTCACGTGCCCACGCAAGCTATCACGAGTCGTAAACTGAGTTTGTTCCATCAGACTCTGAAACCGGTAGCTGCGTGGGGAAGAGGGGACGACCGTCGTGCTCAGTGCGTGTCCCGGTAAGAGAAACGGCCGCGAACGCAGTAGTTCATGGCTACTGGTCCTCTACCACACCGCCGGCGCGCTGGTATAGGCCGTTAACTCCGTTTGTATAAAATCACTCACGGAGCCGCGAAGCCGGTGGCTACGCTGGCGGGGGACTGCCGTCGAACGCTAAAAACGCCCCAGCAAGAAAAAAAGCGACCGCGAACACTGCAACACGCGGCTAACGGTCGCAATATCCGAAGTTCCGATACCGGGTTTATCGTGCGTTGTGCGTAAAACCGCGTTAATATCTGTAGAATGTGAGCGAGGTCTCGTTCGACGCAAGAATCACATTCAGGGTATGCCTCCCGTAAAGAAGGAAATCTTATCACCCGGCGCTAGGCCTCGAACCCGAGCAAGCGCTAACACGCCGACGCATCCTGGGGCGTGACGTCCGACAAACGGGGGACTCGTCCTCGTGTCCATGAACTGGTGAAAAACTATGCGGAACCGTGGCGTTCAACGCGAAAATCTCACCAAGTCAGCTCACACGGACGTGGGGATCTCCGAAACTAACGGGTGTGACGTGTACGTTACCTTGCTGTAGAACTAAGCAGCACTACAGACCCAAACGTCATCCCATGCCCCGGACGGAGCCGCCAAGTTGTGTTACGGACCCGTGCACGGGCCGTAAAACAAGCCGTGGGGGCCGTATGGAACCGATTACGGAGCCGTCACGGACCCTAATGGACCCGATGCAAGGAATCCAATGGCTCTACAACTAGCCGTAAAAAGGGGACTAACTCACGTAAGACCCGTGGGGGCCGCCTCTAGTTGGCCGACCGGTCCCATCGCGAACCGAGGACCACAGCGGTGTACACGGGTTTGAACAAGTCGATAACACCAAAGCGCAACCTAAGAAGCGTTTACATGCGGCGCACCGCAGGACAGTCAAGGCGCGTAACGCACCGACACTAGGGACCTGCCCGTCGTGCGATGATATAGGCGCAAAACATCGCGAACTGTGACGTTCAACGGAAAATCCTACAGAGGCAGTTCACACGGCCGTGGGACAGCGTAGCTATGACCAAGCAGCTTCCTAGCTAGCGAACTCAACCGGGGTTCATCGTACAGTGTCGTTATCCCGTTGCAAAAACTCCGAAGTCGTACAGGCCCGTACGGTCTAGAGAAGCGTTTGCACGCTATGCAAAGCGGGACCTCTGTTTGTTTGTTTGTTTGTTTGATGAGGTCTTAACGGCACCACGACAACGAAGGTCAAATTGTGCCTGAGAGGTCAGATCATTTTAGAGGTAGTAAGGAAAGAGACCAGGGGAAGAATGAGAGAAATTCAAGAACAAAAGCCAGAAAGCTGTGATCGAGAGAGGAGGTGCATGGGTAAAACTAAAAACAGAGTAGAGAGGGGGTGGAAGAGGAGGATTAAATATGGTTGTAGAGTGATGCATGCTGAAGGAAGGAGACTATTTTATCTGGAGGTTTTTTTGGAAGAACTCAGCAATTGAGTTGTGGGGAGCGAGAGAAGCTCTGGGAAGGTTGTACAGGGGGCAAGCAAGGAGAACGTGTTGGATAGTAAGGATGCAGTGGCAATTGTTACAGAGGGGTTGGGGGGAACCAATAAGGAGGTGGGAGTGAGTGAGGTGGGTGTGACCAATTCTAAGACGGGTAATATGAACGTTGTCGTCGAGAAAGGTTGTTGATGGTGGATTTGATCGGGATTGTGGGCTGGATAACATGGAGTTTGTTATCAATTTGGAAGTTCCATAAGGTTTGCCAGCGGTCACGAACAAGAGAAGCGATAAGCGGTTTGATGTCAGAGAGGGTTTTGGGAAAAGGGAAGGGAGGAGGTTAAGGGCAAGCTTAGCGGCTGTATCAGCCCTGTCATTGCCAGGGATGCCAACATGGCTGGGTATCAGAAGAAAAGAACACTTTTCCTGCAGAGGGTGGGAGAAAAGAGTTTCCGGAGGAGGAGGTGGCAGGTGAGGTTATCCCATTTAAGATTGAGTAATGAAGTAAGAACAGCCTTTGAGTCAGAGAAAATGGCAAAGTGACTAAGAGGAGAGTACTCAATAAAGTTGAGGGCGAGGAGAATGGCCTTAGCCTCGGCTGAAAAGATGGATGAGTGGTCAGGAAGTCTGCTACTGAGGGTGATGTCTTGGATGATGGCAGCAGCAGCTGTCTTGTTGCCTTCCTTGGAGCCATCAGTATAGATGGAGGTGTAATTTGAGAGTTGGTCTTTGATTTGGTTGTGGAGATTGATGAAGAGATTAGGGTGAGTTTGAGACGAGGTGCGTAACGTACCGACGCACGGAGGCCTGTCCTCCGTGCCTACGATACTGGTGAAAGTAATTGCGGAAATGTAACGTTCAACGCGGATAATCGTATAAATGGTGTTCACATGATCGTGGAACTGCGTAGCTAATGGCCACGGAACCATGAATAGAATAGCTCTCACGGCGCTATACTACTTGTGAAGATTATCACTTGTCACCTGGCCACATAGCTCGTAGCTAGCGGGTGCATATCCGGGTAAATCGTGACGATTACGATATCCCGTTACAAAACTACGGAGCCGTCGCATCCGAACACCGAGCCACGCGCTCTCGGTCGCACCTGAAAAATACCGGTCGCGGTGGAGTCTGTGCTCCGACCACGCCGCTGGAACCCAATCGCTGCAAAGAGTACCACGAATGGACTCGCAGCATAATCTGCACGCCGTAACGCGTGAGATGGATGTGACCGGAGAAAGCGTTATCACGCTATGCCGGGTCATCAAGGGTGTGTAGAGCATCGGCGCCGAGGACGTGTCCTCCATGTCCATGATACTGGTGAAAATAATTACGGGACGGTAATGTTCAACGCAGACAATCTTAATTGCGTTCACACGAGTCGTGGAACTGCGTAGCTAATGGCTACGGGACCAAGAAGAAAATAGCTGTCCTGATGCTATACTTCTTGTAAAGAAAGTCATCTGTCACCTGACCACGTGGCGTAGTAGCTAGTGGGCGTATAACCGGGTGAACCGTGCAGTGTACGTTATCCCATTAGAGATAAGTTCCGCTCACTGGAGCCGTCCAATGGAAGCGAAAGGACCCGTGAACGCGGACCGTGGACTCGTATGGAACCGTGACGGACCGTAAATACGGGCCGCGGAACCGTCAATGGAACCGTACGGACCCGTAAAACACGGACCGTGGAACCGTGCGGACCCGTAAACATGGGCCGTGGAACCGTATAACTGTCGTAGCCGTTGGCTACGGGACCAAGAAAGAAAAATAGCTGTCTCAATGCTATACTTCGGATGAACCGTGCGGTGTCGTCTTTCAAGAGGCGCCCGCTAGGAGTGGGCGGCGCCCCGCCTCCCTGGCTTTGGACCTGGGTGGCGGTGGGGAGACGAAGAGGGCCTCTCAGACCGTCGCTTCTCCACTTTCTCCGCCGCTCTTTGAAAGTACCGGTCGCGGTGGAGTCTGTGCTCCGACCACGCCGCTAGATCCCAATCGCTGCAAAGAGTGCGGATTTGACTCGCAGCATAATCTGCACGCGTAACACGTGAGATGGATGTCACCGGGCGTAATTTAAAGAAGCGTTTGCACGCTCGCATCACGAGACATCCTGGGTGTGTAAAAACATCGACACTGGGGACCTGTCCTTCATGTCCATGATACTGGTGAAAATAAATACGGAACTTGTAACGCGTTCAACGAGACAGTCTTAATTGCGTTCACACGAGCCGTGGAACTGCGTAGCTAATGGCTACAGGACCAAGAAGAAAAATAACTGTCAATGCTATACTTCTTGTCAAGAATGTCACCTGTCACCTGACCACGTAGCTAGTGGGCGTATAACGGATTAAACCGCACGATGTATGTGAACCCGTTAAATACGGACCCGTGTAAACACGGGCCGCGGAACCGTCGAATGGAACCGTCCGCCCCGTAACAACGGGCGCGGAACCGTATGGAACCGTCCGCCCGTAACAACGGGCCGCGGAACCGTATGGAACCGTCCGCCCGTAACAACGGGCCGCGGAACCGTCCGCCCGTAACAACAGGCCGCGGAACCGTATGGATCACGGAACCGTCCAATGGAACCGTCCGCCCGTAACAACGCGCCGCGAACCAGTATGGACCACGGAACCGTCCGCCCGTAACAACGGGCCGCGGAACCGTATGGATCCCGGAACCGTATGGATCCGTCCCGAACCGCACATAGGGCTGCGGAACCGTCAGGGATGGTCCAACGGAACCGTATGGAACCGCCGCCCGTAACAACGGGCCGCGGAACCGTCCAATGGAACCGTCCGCCCGTAACGGGGCCGCGGAACCGTATGGAACCGTCCGCCCGTAACAACGGGCCGCGGAACCGTATGGAACCGTCCGCCCGTAACGGGCCGCGGAACCGTATGGAACCGTCCAATGGAACCGTCCGCCCGTAACAACGGGCCGCGGAACCGTATGCAACCGTCCAATGGAACCGTTAAGCCCGTAACAACGGGCCGCGAACCGTATGGAACCGTCCAATGGAACCGTTCGCCCGTAACAACGGGCCGCGGAACCGTATGGAACCGTCCAATGGAACCGTTCGCCCGTAACAACGGGCCGCGAACCGTATGGAACCGTCCAATGGAACCGTTAAGCCCGTAACAACGGGCCGCGGAACCGTATGGAACCGTCCAATGGAACCGTTAAGCCCGTAACAACGGGCCGCGAACCGTATGGAACCGTCCAATGGAACCGTTAAGCCCGTAACAACGGGCCGCGAACCTTATGGACTCACGGAACCGTCCCAATGGAACCCGTTAAGCCCGTAACTTTTTACGGGCCGCGGAACCGTATGGACTCCGGAACCTTATGGAACTGTCCCTGAACTCACAACAACCGGCGCTCAGCGCGTTACAAGGGTTGTGGAGTCGACAGGGACTGTCCAAAGGAACCGTTTGGAACCGTGTTTACAACTTAGGCGGCGTTAGTAACGTCCCTAAGAGGTTCTCTCTCTCTCTCTCACTTACCTTACGGAACCGTCCAATGGAACCGTTAAGCCCGTAACTTTTTACGGGCGCGGAACCGTATGGACTCCGGAACCTTATGGAACTGTCCTGAACTCACAACAACCGGCGCTCAGCGCGTTACAAAGGGTCGTGGAGTCGACAGGGACTGTCCAAAGGAACCGTTGGAACCGTGTTTACAACTTAGGCGACGTTATAACTAACGCCCTAAGAGGATATCTCTCTCTCTCTCTCTCTTATCGTTACCGCTCTAGGCGCAACGCCTCTAAGAGCGTAACCTTCTCAGTGAATCTCTTTTATATATCTGAAAAGAGAAGAACATATATCCATGCGCATACACAAATACGGCAAAGTAAGTATGAACTTACGGACACGCTAAAGAGAGACGAGGCCTAGCAGTCTAAACAGAACACCAAAACTCTCTTAAACAGAAACATTTTTTACTGAAAAATAAATTTCTTAAGAGAAGAACGTAAGTCCAAGCGTACAAACCTAAACACGGCAAAGTAACTATGATCTTACGGACACGCTAAAGAGAGACGAGGCATAGCACTCTAAACAGAACAACAACACTTGCTTTAACAGAAAAAAATTTAAAACCAGAAAATTTTCTATCTGAAAAACTTTAGAAACCCGAGAAAACGCATCCAACGTAATGACTTTACTAGCGCCGGGGTAGCGTGGGAAACATCGACCACTGTGTACTTGAGGTCTGTAAAGATAAAAAGGAAAGATTATCTTCCCTGTAATTAGGTCGTCGGAGAGACCCACCCACGGTCTCTCCGACACCCCAAGTTCAATCCTGAAAATTAAATATTTTATCTCCAAACTGTGTGAGAAAAATAAAAATATTCATATGCTGTTAACGTGAAAACGAAAATAAGCTCGCTAGTAACAACTGTAGCTCCCTAGAGTTGTTACAGGGCGACCCCACACTTACCCAGCGGTGACTAAGACCCAATGCGCATGCGCCAAAATCGAAAAAGGAAATTGGCCTAATGCATACGAGAAGGTGTACTGAAATATCCTAACGTGTTAAACACTATACATAGTATAACGCTAGGGTCACCTCGGGCGGGTGGGGCTAAGGGAGAAAAGACTAATTCCCGGGCGAGAGGTCCCTAGACAGGCACAACCTGTGCTCTAGGACCTAAAACACCCACCACGAGAGGACGCTCTCGTAACTAGCCACTCGCTATGTGCGAATGGAGACAAAAACCCGCTATCCTAAGTGTAGGCTACACGGGTAAAGTCGTGTAGGTCGGCCAAGAAATCTCGGACCCATGGCTATCTCACCCTTCTCTCGGAAGACTTGAAAAGGCGAGCCAGATGAGAACGGGCAGCGTAAAACCCTTCAGGTAGAAGCTGCCGAAGAGAAAAGAGTTAGAAAGGTTAATTAAAAATAAAATAAAAGTGACCAGTTTTCAGCGATGTTGTGAAACAAACGCGCTGAAAAAGAGTGAGGTGGTACAGAGGTATTATGGAGGTCAGGGCTTGGCTGGTTACTGCGTTTTTTAGGTTCGGTTAGAAGTGCGTTAGAATCAGGTCGTGTGACCAGATTGCATATTATAGCATGGAAGGTAAGGTATAACTTGAAGTAAATACATAAATTGCTGACATAATAGCAATGCCCCGGCTAAGAGGGCCAATGAGGCAAGACCCGGTCTAGTAGAAAGGACAAGAAATGCGTAAAAAACATAGCGGGAGACTAAGAACACACAGCAGAAAGCACCAGCTAATAAAGTAACATACTTGGAACATGACTAAGGGCCAGTTAGGATGAAAACTGAGTGAGTAGCACCAACAAACCCTGCACTTAGATGAACTAGAATGCCCCTACATAGGCAAAGCTATGTTAAATGATTAGAAACCTCAACAGGGGGGCCGTGACAAGGTGACGTCAGGGCCCCGTAGCAACCAGCAAGAGGCGTAAAATATCATTTTGCATGCTGAAACCAGGTAAGTATGGCGGCCTATGATAAAAAGACAACGGGAACTAAACACCCTACCAAGGCTCTGAATAAAATATTTTAAAGCCTAAGGACGGCCTTAAAATTGATTATGTTCACTACCACAACATTAAAACATATGTACATACCATGACCCATCTGTGTACCTGTGCATAGCATAAATCATAACTTTTTCAAAATTTTCACTTTAAGCCCTGCCCACTTTAGAGGCATATCACCACCCACAACAATAGGGCACATCTAAAGACCATGGGCTATCTGTGTATCAAATAAGGTTGTGACGTTTAACCATATACCGTTATTTCAATTTTTCAGTTGTTTTTTAAAAGTTTGAATAAATTCACCAAACCATCTAACCAACATTTTTCTTCTCCTGTCAATCTTTACCCACTAACTTATTGCTTTCACATTTCAATCTTCACACACTAAGTTATTGCCTTCACATTTCACCCGGGGTCCGCATGCATAAGACTAAACATTTCTACGGTACCAAGGATCGGATGGAATGCAGCTACTGTAGCTTGCTCATAAGGAAGGCCCAGGCTAGAGCTCATTAACCTAACCTGTCAACTACACACACAAGAAATTTCTGCCCATATCCATTCACTATCGAATCACAGTACATATTTTCCAACCACTGACCAACCTACGTGCGAATCTTTTGCTCACAGCCCCGTTGTAACTCCTAATAAGGTCATAGGGATACCGCACTCACTTTTTTTACATTCCACATAGAAGAATTATGAGTGGGCCGCGCACTATTCGAGGGGAATCCCACGTTAAATCTGAACTGCGCTTGTCTTAAGAGTTAGACACCCCTGGATATATCTCAAGCTTGAGGTATTGAACTTACTGTGTGTGTGTGAACATGTGCAGTATATTTTGTAGCAGTTTTGGCCTACTTAACTTTGTTGACAGTGCTTGAATTATTATCGGAATTATTAAAAACAAAAGTTATGTTTAAAATTATTCTGCAGGATTGCTTACGGTATGTTCCTTACATATTTCCTTCAATGAAAAACTAGGTTTGTTGTGCAGTGTTGTGATTGTTTTTATTCTCTTAAAGATATTCCATCATGTTTAATAAAAATGATTGAGCCCCGGTGGTGTGCGTTCCCTTGCCATTCGTACCATTTATTTTCCATGAACTTTCGTTTTGCATTTATCAGTTAGGATATAAATTTACCACACTGGTTCCACTCGTTTATAGTATTTGCCCCAACATGGAAATGCAATCCATCCTCAAAACGGTAGTAGGCTTTGCAAGTATGCATGAAAGAATAACCGATACATGCATGATGTGAGTGATTACGCACATAAACAGTATAAAGTATTACATCACTAGATTACGTCATCACTTACGATTAAACGGTTAACCGACCATAATGGTGACGGCTGTATGTTTATGAAAAAATGCTAACAACCTTAGTACCAAATATGACATGAATCCAGTTTATCGTTCTTGAGATACCGTGTTTACAAGCTATATTAAGCTCTGCCCACTATGCATATTAATGAAATTCAACGTTTTTACATCATGAACATTTACACAACAGCTAACATAATAATTATCCAACATATGAAACAAAACAGATATGCGGGTGTTAAAATATGAACATTTTAAGATTTTTACTTTAAGCCCTGCCTACCAATTAATATGCAAAATATCAACACCAAAAACAATAGGGCTTATCTACAGAGAATAGGCTATCTGTGTACCACATATGAACTGAATCCCATGTATAGTTCTTGAGATACTGTTTTTACAAGCTCTTTTCAACAAAATCATGCGAAGCCCCACTCACTATGCATATAAATGAAATTCAAAGTTTTTACATCATGAACATGTACACACCAGCTAACATCATAAATATCCCAAATATGAAACAAAACACACATATGGTTCTTAAATTATGAACATTTCAAGATTTTTACATTAAGCCCCGCCTATTCATTAATATGCATGATAGCACCACCAAAAACAATAGGGCACATCTACAGATCACAGGCTATCTGTGTTACAAATATGACATGAATCTAGTTTACCTTTCTTGAGATACTCAGTGTGACTACAAGCTTTTTTCAGCAAAATCATATTAAGCCCCGCCCAATATGCATATTAATGAAATTCAATGTTTTTACATCATGAACATGTAGACACTAGCTAACATCATAATAACACCGACTATGAAACAAAACAGACATGTGATTTTAAAAATATGAACATTTCAAGATTTTTACATAAAGCCTGCCTACTCATATGCATGACATCACCATAAAAAAACAAAAAACGACAGGGCACATCTACGGACCATGGGCTGTATGTGTGCCACATATGACATTAATCCAGTGTATCGTTCTTGAGATATGACGTTTATGAGCTGGCTGTCACAAACACACACACATACCTGTATGCCATTTATGACCGAGGACTTCGGCAAAAACTTATGAAAAATAAAAATTTCCTATGAAGACCCTAGCTTCAATTTCGTCAGAATCCCCCCTCTAAAGTTTCTGATACATTTGCATGCAAATTCTTCCAAAGACTCATATTGAAAGTCCTTAGTTGATCGATAGTTTTACAGCTTCAGGTCCTCGGTAGCTTAGTAATACCAACACACACACACATTAGGAAATTCAAGATGCTTGTGAGGACTTGACCAGACCCGTGTGTTACCACCATCACACAGATTCATACATTATGTCGAATGAGGACCTGTTTTAAATTACATAAGACCCTTCGCCCCCCCCCTCCCCCCCCCCCCAACCCCTTCCTCCCCACCCACACACTGATGTTTCTAATGCATTTGCGCGCAAATTCTTCCAAGAACCCGTATTTTAGTCCTCGGACGGAAATAAATTTAGTCCTCGGTTAAACAGGTTCAGGTCTGGTGATGTATGGCATAAACGCACACACACACGCCATCATGACCGCATAGGTTCCTGATGCTATCGCATCGGAAGTAAAAGCACTGCTATATCCATACGTAGGCTATATCCATATTCTTTCTCTTGATTTCAATGTATGTGGCACAATGGTCTTTGCTCAAAGCTAAAGGCATTTCTGGCAAGTTGCTAACCTGGATTGGGAGTTACCATTTAAACCGGTCTGTTAAAGTGGTTTTAACTGGGCAGTCCTCCAGCACCACATTCAACAATGCCTCGGTACCTCAGGGTTCTATACTGGGCCCCCTGCTCTTCTCTGTGTTCATTGATTGGCTTGGGCGATATACCAGTACTCACGTAAGTACCGGTACCGAAGAACCGGTACTCACGAAAACCAGATTTCAAAAAGTTTGTTACTACTATCCGTACTGCCGAAAAGTACCGTTGGCAACTCTAAAATATAAGTACTATTAACCCAAATCATTAGTTTTCAATACCTAAATCATGTAAATCACATTATATTTACCTCACAAAAGGATTGTATTTAATCCATTTATCAAAACGCCACAGATAAAACCCTCTGTAATTATTCCCAAAGCTGCTAACAATCTTACACACACATATAATCAAACTATCACCAGTAATCCATATACGTTGAAAGAAATTAGGATTCCCCACCTGCCACTAGCGCAGACCGTGCCTGGACCTACGCAAATTATGTACTCCATAAGTCAGTCCATTATTTTGCAATCTGGCAACCCGTCACAAAAAAAGTTCTTCAGGCTCAATGAAACTATTTTAGTCACACTCGTTTTTTACCGTACAAGGCCCAGCTAACACACTACTCTAACTATATGACTGGTACATCACGTAACGTTGTGTTGTACATTGCATTATTAAAGCCTTGAACCAGTCATGTGCACATGTTCAGAGCTTGCAAAATTTGCCATGTTTTTTTTTTATTGTGGAAATTTAAAACATAAACTTGCGGTTCTACACATTCCTTGCAGCCATTTGCGAGGCAATTTTTCTGTAACAAAATGAAAATGGAACTCTATTTTTATTGACTGGAAGATTTTAAAAGTGTTTTGGAAGGTATTTCATGCCGTGTGTATCATTGGACCTGGGGCGTGAGTGTATACACATCGTGAGTTCAAAGGTGGTTCATGAATAACAAAGTGATAACGTGATAACTATCTTCATGGGTGCTTGCCAAATGCTGAAATTTACTTGAATTTTGTTAGAATAAGTTGTTTTTAGTATAGATTGTTCAGAAAAGAAGACAAAAAACATGATTTTTGACATTTATTCACTTAAATTTCTTTTAAAAAACCCCAGGAAAGACAAGTTTTTATCAATCACAATACAGAAGAAATAATAAATATTTCCCTCACCGATTCATCCACCGTTACTCTATAAACATGCCCGAAAGAAAGTATTAGTACTGTATACATGTGTCTATAATATTACATGTTAGTGTAATACTACAGCGAATATACCAAGCACATAGTGATAATTTTTTAACCTTTTTACGCATGTAAGAAGAACCAGTACTTTAAATAGTACTGGTACTGTCTTAACAAAAGTACCGTACCAAATTTTGGTGGTACGGCCCAAGCCTATTCATTGATGACATAGGTGATGAATGTGAGAACTCATTTTGTCTTTAAGCTGATGATTCTACCTTATTCTGCGAGAGCAAACCACGTGACAATTCCAATGCTGTAACAGCTAGCCTAAACAGAGACCTGGAAAAAATGAGGAACTGGGCAGACAAATGGAAAGTAACAGTTAAGCCTTCCAAGTGTCCTGACTATTTTTATAAAGAGGTAGGCTACTAGATCAGCCCTATTCTTTGAAAACACCAAACTAGCAGAGAAGGATGAACTGGAGATCTTGAGTGTCACAGTTGACAGAAAATTCACCGGGCCCAGTGGCATAGCAAAGGTGGAAATGAGGGTCCGGATCCCCACTTTTTTGAGAAAATATTAAAAAATTAGGGAAAACTGTACTTTTTACATATTTTTTTGCTTTTAAAAACAAAATTGCCTTCAGAAGTGGGCTAAATTTGAACATTTTATAATGGGAGGGATAGGGGGGAGGGAGGGGGGGGGGATCCAGGACGTTCTCTGACGCCCTAACTTTTTAATGCTGGCTAGGCCACTGCCTGGGCCAAGCACATTTACAACATATCAGCCAGAGCTGGGCAGAAGCTCGGAGCCCTCAGAAAAGTTGCTTACAAACTTGGGGTGTTAAAGGAAGAGCTACCGTCTATAAGGCCTAGGTCCGCGGCGTCTTGGAGTACGCCTCACTATGCTGGATGGGTGCCTCTACAACCTCTCTTAAACTACTGAACTCTATTCAGAGTAAAGCACAGCGCATCATTGGGGTGACCCAACAAGAGGCGCAAAACTGAATCTGAACATCCCCACTCTTCATCATAGACATCAAGTTGCCGCCACAAATGTTCTTTACAAGATGCACACAAGCTTCTGCCCTCCAGACCTGAAGGCGTTGCTTCCTCAGCTATTTCAAATTTGACAAAGAACCCACTCCAGTCTGTCTATGCCAACTCGTGCACTCACTGAGCCTGTCTCCAGAACCTATTCCACCGGCAGGACTTTCATCCACACTGCAATCAGAGCTTGGAACACTCTCCCAGACTGTGTTGTTGGAGAGATTAAGACAAAGAGGTTCAGTCAATCAAGACAAAGGGGTCCAATCATTCAAGACGAAGGGGTCCAGTCATTCAAGACAAAGGGGTCCAATCATCCAAGACAAAGGGGTCCAATCATTCAAGAAAAAGGGGTCCAATCATTCAAGACCCAGGTGCATCATCATCTTCTCAGCACCATAGCATAATTTTGTTCTTATTTCCATCCCTAAGCCGCTGTGAACCATTGATTGGCCCATGAGGACATCTCTTATAGTGTTTTGTTGCCTATACTTATGTTTGACCTGGTCCATCCATAAGCCGCTGTGAACCATTGATTGGCCCATGAGGACATCTCTTATAGTGTTTTGTTGCCTATACTTGTGTTTGACCTGGTCCATCCCTAAGCCGCTGTAAACCATTGATTGGCCCACGAGGATATCTCTTATAGTGTTTTGTTGCCTATACTTGTGTTTGACCTGGTCCATCCATAAGCCATTGTAAACCATTGATTGGCCCATGAGGACATCTCTTATAGTGTCTTGTTGCCTATACTTGTGTTTGACCTGGTCCATCCATAAGCCATTGTAAACCATTGATTGGCCCATGAGGACATCTCTTATAGTGTCTTGTTGCCTATACTTGTGTTTGACCTGGTCCATCCATAAGCCATTGTAAACCATTGATTGGCCCATGAGGACATCTCTTATAGTGTTTTGTTGCCTATACTTGTGTTTGACCTGGTCCATCCATAAGCCGCTGTAAACCATTGATTGGCCCATGAGGACATCTCTTATAGTGTTTTGTTGCCTATACTTGAATTTCACCTGGTCCATCCATAAGCTGCTGTGAACCATTGATTGGCCCATGAGGACATCTCTTATAGTGTTTTGTTGCCTATACTTATGTTTGACCTGGTCCATCCCTAAGGCGCTGTGAACCATTGATTGGCCCATGAGGACATCTCTTATAGTGTTTTGTTGCCTATACTTGTGTTTGACCTGGTCCATCCATAAGCCGCTGTGAACCATTGATTGGCCCATGAGGACATCTCTTATAGTGTTTTGTTGCCTATACTTGTGTTTGACCTGGTCCATCCATAAGCCGCTGTGAACCATTGATTGGCCCATGAGGACATCTCTTATAGTGTTTTGTTGCCTATACTTGTGTTTGACCTGGTCCATCCCTAAGCCGCTGTAAACCATTGATTGGCCCATGAGGACATCTCTTATAGTGTATTGTTGCCTATACTTGTGTTTCACCTGGTCCATCCATAAGCCGCTGTGAACCATTGATTGGCCCATGAGGACATCTCTTATAGTGTCTTGTTGCCTATACTTATGTTTGACCTGGTCCATCCATAAGCCGCTGTGAACCATTGATTGGCACATAAGGACATCTCTTATAGTGTCTTGTTGCCTATACTTGTGTTTCACCTGGTCCATCCATAAGCCGCTGTGAACCATTGATTGGCCCATGAGGACATCTCTTATAGTGTCTTGTTGCCTATACTTGAATTTCACCTGGTCCATCCATAAGCCGCTGTGAACCATTGATTGGCCCATGAGGACATCTCTTATAGTGTCTTGTTGCCTATACTTGTGTTTGACCTGGTCCATCCCTAAGCCGCTGTGAACCATTGATTGGCCCATGAGGACATCTCTTATAGTGTATTGTTGCCTATACTTGTGTTGGACCTGGTCCATCCATAAGCCGCTGTGAATCATTGATTGGCCCATAAGGACATCTCGTATAGAAATTTATTTTCAAAAAAATAATTAATCACCATAATAACACAATTCTATCTGCATTTCACATATACACTATATTAGTGATACTCTCCTTTACCATGTACATGTTAAACAAACATCGAATGCATTTAAAATATGAGACATAAACTCTTTAGAAAAATATAAACACCTGAAAGTGCAGGAATATTTACTTCAAATTTTAATCTTACTTTCTATTTTGAAAAGACTTGATTATTTTTTATGACAGAAATTTCAATAAATTGAAATTGATTATAAAAATGGTTAATAATAAAAATATTAAAAGCTGCTATATCTATAATTTAATCATATTCTTTCTTTTAATTTCATTGTATTCATCATCATAATAACTTTCAAACATTTGGCCTTTCATATAATTAATAAATTGCATACCTTTCATAAAATTATTAATTTTCATACTAGTGGGTGTGACCCGCTACAGAGACTTTATTTCAATCACCCTCAATAATTAATTATTTACAATTCTTTTAAATGAAAAAAACCTATTAAGAAATCTTTCTTTTCAAGTACTCCCCGACCTGAATTGATACAAATTGTGCATTCATGGGATGTCATCTGGACTTCCCATGAATGCACAATTTGTTCAGTAACAAAATTTAGTATACATCTTCGTAAGTGACACTAACTAAAAGGAAATCATGCACCAACACACATCTCATGCACATTTTCTGAGAAATTCCAGCAGGCCCAAAATGTTGATGTTTTGAAAAGAGACAAACACTTGAATAAAACTGCAACGGCTGTCAAGCTTTTGCTATTTTAAGGATCTACGCTTGCATACACTTCATCAAAAATGTCAACCAGAACTACAGGGATGATTTACAGATGTGAATCTATGCTTGGCTTGCAAAGAGGATAATTGCAAGGAAATGCAATACTCATTCCTAATTTCTTACCAATAGGTCAATAAAGCTAGTTTACCAAAAAGCCAATAGAGCTAGTTTACCAATAGGTCAATAAAGCTTGTTTACCAATATGTCAATAAAGCTAGTTTACCAATAGGTCAATAAAGAAAGCTAATTTACCAATAGGTCAATAAAGCTAGTTTACCAATAGGTCAATAAAGCTAGTTTACCAATAGGTCAATAAAGCTAGTTTACCAATAGGTCAATAATGCTAGTTTACCAATAGGTCAATAAAGCTAGTTAACCAATAAGTCAATAAGCTCGTTTTCCAATAGGTTAATAAAGCTACTTTACCAATGGGTCAATAAAGCTAGTTTACCAATAGGTCAATAAAGTTAGTTTACTAATAGGTCAATGAAGCTAGTTTACCAATGGGTCAATAAAGTTGAGTTTACCAATAGGTCAATAAAGCTTGTTTACCAATATGTCAATAAAGCTGGTTTACCAATATGTCAACAAAGCTAGTTTACCAATAGGTCAATAAAGCTCGTTTACCAATATGTCAATAAAGCTAGTTTACCAATAGGTCAATAAAGCTTGTTTACCAATGTGTCAATAAAGCTAGTTTACCAATATGTCAATGAAGCTTGTTTACCAATATGTCAATAAAGCTAGTTTACCAATAGGTCAATAAAGCTAGTTTACCAATAGGTCAATAAAGCTAGTTTACCAATAGGTCAATAAAGCTAGTTTACCAATAGGTCAATAAAGCCAGTTTACCAATAGGTCAATAAAGCTAGTTTACCAATAGGTCAATAAAACTAGTTTACCAATAGGTCAATAAAGCTAGTTTACCAATAGGTCAATAAAGCTTGTTTACCAATATGTCAATAAAGCTAGTTTGCCAATAAGTCAATAAAGCTACTTTACCAATAGGTCAATAAAGCTTGTTTCCCAATATGTCAATAAAGCTAGTTTACCAATAGGTCAATAAAGCTAGTTTACCAATAGGTCAATAAAGCCAGTTTACCAATAGGTCAATAAAGCTAATTTACCAATAGGTCAATAAAACTAGTTTACCAATAGGTCAATAAAGCTAGTTTACCAATAGGTCAATAAAGCTTGTTTACCAATATGTCAATAAAGCTAGTTTGCCAATAAGTCAATAAAGCTACTTTACCAATAGGTCAATAAAGCTTGTTTACCAATATGTCAATAAAGCTAGTTTACCAATAGGTCAATAAAGCTAGTTTACCAATAGGTCAATAAAGCTAGTTTACCAATAGGTCAATAAAGCTAGTTTACCAATAGGTCAATAAAGCTACAAGTAGTTTACCACTTCGCATGTAGAACTGAGACACCCAGTAGGCTATGGACTATTTTTGCCTTGGTTTTACAATATATTAAAATTTGGTGAGTCTGTCCAAACACAATTCTATCTGCTAAAAACATTTCACGTACATATTATGTTAGTGATACTGTCCTTTACCTTGTACATGTTAAATGAACATTAGATACTGTCCTTTACCTTGTACATCTTGAATGAACATTAGATACTGTCCTTTACCTTGTACATGTTGAACGAACATTAGATGCTGTCCTTTACCTTGTACATGTTGAATGAACATTAGGTGCTGACCTTTACCTTGTACATGTTGAATGAACATTGGATGCTGTCCTTTACCTTGTACATGTTGAATGAACATTAGGTGCTGACCTTTACCTTGTACATGTTGAATGAACATTGGATGCTGTCCTTTACCTTGTACATGTTGAATGAACATTAGGTGCTGACCTTTACCTTGTACATGTTGAATGAACATTGGATGCTGTCCTTTACCTTGTACATGTTGAATGAACATTAGGTGCTGACCTTTACCTTGTACATGTTGAATGAACATTGGATGCTGTCCTTTACCTTGTACATGTTGAATGAACATTAGGTGCTAACCTTTACCTTGTACATGTTGAATGAACATTGGATGCTGTCCTTTACCTTGTACATGTTGAATGAACATTAGGTGCTGACCTTTACCTTGTACATGTTGAATGAACATTGGATGCTGTCCTTTACCTTGTACATGTTGAATGAACATTAGGTGCTGACCTTTACCTTGTACATGTTGAATGAACATTGGATGCTATCCTTTACCTTGAACATGTTGAATGAACATTAGATGCTGTCCTTTACCTTGTACATGTTAAATGAACATTATGTGCTGTCCTTTACCTTGTACATGTTGAATGAACATTGGATGCTGTCCTTTACCTTGTACATGTTGAATGAACATTGGATGCTGTCCTTTACCTTGTACATGTTGAATGAACATTAGGTGCTGACCTTTACCTTGTACATGTTGAATGAACATTGGATGCTATCCTTTACCTTGTACATCTTGAATGAACATTTGATACTGTCCTTAACCTTGTACATGTTAAATGAACATTAGGTGCTGTCCTTTACCTTGTACATGTTGAATGAACATTGGATGCTGTCCTTTACCTTGTACATGTTGAATGAACATTAGGTGCTGACCTTTACCTTGTACATGTTGAATGAACATTGGATGCTGTCCTTTACCTTGTACATGTTGAATGAACATTAGGTGCTGACCTTTACCTTGTACATGTTGAATGAACATTGGATGCTGTCCTTTACCTTGTACATGTTGAATGAACATTAGGTGCTGACCTTTACCTTGTACATGTTGAATGAACATTGGATGCTGTCCTTTACCTTGTACATGTTGAATGAACATTAGGTGCTGACCTTTACCTTGTACATGTTGAATGAACATTGGATGCTGTCCTTTACCTTGTACATGTTGAATGAACATTAGGTGCTGACCTTTACCTTGTACATGTTGAATGAACATTGGATGCTGTCCTTTACCTTGTACATGTTGAATGAACATTAGGTGCTGACCTTTACCTTGTACATGTTGAATGAACATTGGATGCTGTCCTTTACCTTGTACATGTTGAATGAACATTAGGTGCTGACCTTTACCTTGTACATGTTGAATGAACATTGGATGCTGTCCTTTACCTTGTACATCTTGAATGCATAGATACTGTCCGTTACATTGTACATTTTAAATGAACATTAGATGCTGTCCTTTACCTTGTACATCTTGAATGAACATTTGATACTGTCCTTAACCTTGTACATGTTAAATGAACATTAGATGCTGTCCTTTACCTTGTACATGTTGAATGAACATTGGATGCTGTCCTTTACCTTGTACATCTTGAATGCATAGATACTGTCCGTTACATTGTACATTTTAAATGAACATTAGATACTGTCCTTTACCTTGTACATCTTGAATGAACATTTGATACTGTCCTTAACCTTGTACATGTTAAATGAACATTAGATGCTGTCCTTTACCTTGTACATGTTAAATGAACATTAGATGCTGTCCTTTACCTTGTACATGTTAAATGAACATTAGATGCTGTCCTTAACCTTGTACATGTTAAATGAACATTAGATGCTGTCCTTAACCTTGTACATGTTAAATGAACATTAGATACTGTCCTTTACCTTGTACATCTTGAATGAACATTTGATACTGTCCTTAACCTTGTACATGTTAAATGAACATTAGATGCTGTCCTTTACCTTGTACATGTTAAATGAACATTAGATGCTGTCCTTTACCTTGTACATGTTGAATGGATATTAGATACATTTCAATTATCAGACATAATTTTTTTTTTCTTCAAATATTAAGTAAAAAGTACAGGAAATATTGATATCAAATTTGTATCTTACTTTCAACTTTGAAAGAATAGAACTGAATTTGTTAATGAAATATGGGAAATTAAGAACTAGGTATCATAGTAAGAAAAATATATAAGCAGAACCAAAAGGATTTGTGGTTCTGATGTTTTTTTTTCATATGCTAATTGATTTTGTATTAACTGTCATGTCATTGCATATGAAATATAAGTTCCATGGTAATTATTCATAAGCCACACCCACCATGTAGATCATTAAAAATGTTGACAACATTAGCATTTGTACAAAAATTAAAAACCATTATCATGGCAAGTATGACACAAAAACGGTTGCTCATTTATCCTATTTCAAGAACTTGTCAGTAAGCCCTGCCTACTCATTAATATTCATGACATCACTACCACAACATTACAACACATGTACAGACCATAACCCGTCTGTGCGCCACATATGGCATAAGTCTGATATACCGTTCATGAGAAATGGTGTTTACAATCATTTCTGAGCATTTTCACATAAGCCAAACCCACCATGCATATCAATGACATCTGCGATAACACAAGCATGTACACAATAACCAATATCATCATGCCCAGTATGACGCAAAACAGACATAAAGTTGCTTATTTATCCCCTTTTTAAAATTTTCACATTAAGCCTCACCCGCTCATTAATATGAATGACATCACCAACAACAAATTCTTGAGATATCATATGTACAAGTTTTTTTCAGCAAAATCATATTAAGCCCTGCCCACTATGCATATTAATACAAATTCAATGTTTTCCTACCATGAAAATGTACATACCAGCTAACATCATAATTTTACCAAATATGAAACACAACAGACATGCAATTGTTAAAATATGAGCATTTCAAGATCTTTACATTAAGCCCCGCCTACTCAATATTATGCATGGCAATGCCACCAAAAACAATAGGGCACATCTACAGGCCATGGGCTATCTGTGTACAAATATGATATGAATCCCGATTACCGTTCTTGAGATATTGTACCATGCTTACAATCTGGCATCAAACATACACCCACACCCCATACACACACACACCCTAAATGTATACACACACCCCATAAATGTATACACACACACACACACCATCACACCCACACCCCAAAAATGTATACACACCCACGCACCCCATAAATGTATACACACACACACACCCCATAAATGAATACACACACACACCATCACACCCAACTCTCAATCCCTTCATACCATGGGTTACATTGGCCACATGATAGTTTGCATAAAAAGTGATTCCCTGGATGTCCAAGTTGTCATGAACCGTTTACACATTAAATGAGTTAGTAAAAAGGTCACTTGCCATATTGAAATAAACAAAAGATGGCCGCCGCACATGATATGCCTATTCATGTGGAATATTCTAAAAGATACGTAAAGAATGTCTTTTTATATTTACTGATAAGAGGTTTCTGTACAAGGAGAATTGTGTCTTTGTTGACCACACTTGCTAAGTTCCCTAACCATGATAAACACAAAATCTTATCCAAATGTAGTACACAATGAGAGTTCAAGTCTTAAATTTAGATGAATTTATATTTAGTATTCCCATCTCCTTTGCCATTTCATTAAAATAATCAATTTGAAGTCAAATTTAGATTCTAAAATATTTCATTCAGAACCTTATTCTTTATTTGTGGCCTCTAGAGGGGGCATTTGACCTGCTACATACTTATGTATCTGTATGATACATTGTATTGGTTTTGGGCTCGCCTTGGTTTAGCAAATCAGGGAGCTAATGTTTCTTAAATTTATATCTGATGGGCAGCCAGGTGGCAATTTGTGCCATATTTTGCAATAATTTTGGTACGTAATTTGTCATCACTTTGGCAGGTAATTGTCCATCATTTTTGGCTGGTGCTCATACATATTTTCAAAATAGTTATTTGGTATTTATTGTGGCATTTGCTGTCTATATTTAACTTGAATTCATTGGTTTGTTTTTTATTTCTGAATGTCTGAAAAATTCTCCTAAATATAAAATGAATTATTTAAGTCACACATCACTTACTTTGATAATTAATGACATATATCACATCAAGAGCAGCTTAACTTCTTACAGCTGTGAATTTTGCAATACTTAATTAAGACCAAGAACAGGCACAGTGAGAGGTATATGAGGAACTCATCAAATATACAATCAATAGAGGTACCAGGAAAATAAATCATGAGCACCAGTAATTACATCTCCAATGATAAATCAAACAAATTCTAATTTAAAGGATGCATAGACTAACATCTTCAAAAAAATTTACAATTTGATGAAAGAAGTTATTGAATTATTCAATTGGAGGTGTGAAATTTTACATACATAATTTTGATACAAATTTTTTGTGGAAATAGTTACATTTTCAGGTAATTTAAGTAACGCACTTGCTATAAACCTTAGTGAAAAGAGTTTGCTTGTGGAGGATATTAAACCTTACTCTACCAAAGCATTTGAGATTACAAGTGTTATTTTAGGGAACTTTTGGGAAAGGGGGCTTTTTCGCAAATTTATCTTCATTTTCTACTGTAATAAGTTTATATTATATAAGAGCTAAGACTTTGAACTTTACGTTGGTTTGCATAATTATCTGGTGAATTATGCAAATGAGGTCATTGATTGAGATTATTAGATGTCCTAAAACTGCTATCTTTGTGATATTCTGCTTTCTTGTGGCTAATTAGACAAAAATTATTGATAGAATTTATGAATTGTTGAAAGAAGGACCTTTCATTTGATAGTACTCTTGATTTTTTTTTGGAGCAAGAACAAAATTCATACATCAATTTTAATTTTTTTGGCCTAAAAATTGACCTCTGATTTTGCCGATAATCTATCTGATAGGATTTGGCACAATACTTTCCTATAAACATGCATTGTTCCTTTCTATTATGCACAAAAGTAATATAATATAAAAAGGAAATGTTTACACCAAAATTTCAATTAAAATGTTATGCAAATGAATGCAAATTAGCTAATTTACCTCATTTATTATACGCAGGCTTCAAATTTTAGGTTTATGAGCTAATTCTAGCCATTGGAAGCTTTGAAAATACTTATATTTATTCAGGATATACTGAAAGTCTTGTAAAAACTTACTTTTGTTGATTCCTGAAGGAATTCTCGGTGAAATGGTACTCAAAAATGGTTCAAAGCATCAGTAATCATGTTGACGTTGCCAAACTTGGAATCCTTCAGTGAGTTGGTATCGCATATAAAATGTCAATAATTTTGTCCAAACACAGGAAAATCCTTCAGAGAAATACAATTTCAACTGTTTCCAAGGGAATACAGGGATTGGGGTGGGGTGGGGGTTCTGGCTTATTTATATTGGGAGGGGGAACCAGGGGAAATGACATCCCCCCCCATTGAAAACAAATAAAAAATATGGCCCTCTTCCAGGATCCAAATTTTTTCAAAGAAAATAACTTCCCCCTACATGGGACAGCTTGGCCCCTACCATTGGTATCTTGCCCCAAAATGTCTCTCTTTCCAACAACATGGGACCCTTTTTCATTAAAAATTGGATCCTACTCCACTGCACCACAACCTCACAACATGGAAACGAGAATTTGCGAAATAGGCATATGAGCACTCTTGCACTACAAATCAAAGATTGATCTGTAAAGTTTCATCCAAAATTACTATAATAAAGACAATTTATGTTTACCACGTCGGATTTTAGTGACCCAATTACTTGTTTATAATCATTACAAGTAAATAATCCCAGCTAAACTACACTGCTTTTGCTTAATTTTGAACTGATCAGAACTAACATTAGCTATGCCTAACGTTAAGCCTAACGATTAACGCTAGTAAGCATGAAGTTTGAAAAATGCACTCGCGATTTTAGCATTTTACCTGGTTCTGATCATCTTTAGGCCTCTTCTGGGTTGGGTCCAGGTACTAAAAGATCTCCATCACTGGCGATAGCCTTCCGACTTTTCCTAATCCTTAGTTTCACTTTCAAACAAGATTCGGGATACACAAGGGAGCTGTTACTTTGACAAAGTAACGGCTCCCAGGATACACATTCTTCTGTCGCCTCAACGAAAATGTCAAAAAAATCTAAAATTAACTCGAGTGACGTAGCTATAAAACGTTTAAGCAACGATCGAGGGGGTATGTCTTTTATTGCAGCAATCCATGTAAAAGCACGTTGTTAATGCTACAGAATGGTTTTTGAAACTTTTCAGTACAATATAGGGGTGGATCACACAATATTTTAACAAAAAGGGTCAAAAAATTACAAAATGTTACATATTTTACAAATAATTTAAAAATAATGACCAGGTATGAGCAAAATGTGATTAGATTTGGACAATATGACTTGTCTATATAGTATATATAAAAAGAAAATTTCTAAATTTATTTTCTAAGCAACTTTTGTAAATTGTTCAAAAATATGCATTTTTCGGGACATTTTAAACAAAAAAGTAAATTTCTGAATGCTTGGACAAAATTTGCTGAAAAAATGTGAGTATAGACCCCCCCCAAAAACAATTTTACAGAAGATCTTTTCGAGATCTTTGCAATGAAACTATTTGCACCCCTATAGAATTTTGGTAAGGTCCCGATTTTATTTTTGCAAAAAGGTAGTTTCAAAACGACGATATTATCGCTGCGTGGTAGAGTAAGAGTTAAGCACAGCAACGGTCAGGGTCAAATTTGCCAGACTTAGGTATAAATGAAACAACAGTGCTATATATAAAATAGCGAAGGAGAGGTTAACTATGAAGACTAAGTGAGGTATAAGAGCGGAGGAAAAGAGGGGAAAGGAGTAGGGAAACTGGTATAAGTGTATATCAATTAAATATTGTGGAGCATATGACAGTTACGGATAAATTAAAACTACTTATGTTAGAGGAAGACTTTTCTGAAGATGAGGAACAGGAGAAAGAGGATTTACTGAATTGTATGCTTACAGGGCAGGTTAGGAATATGAGATGAATTGAGAGTTTGGTATTGCAGGTGTAACAGAAGGGTTTGGTATTGCAGGTGCGACAGAAGGGTTTAATATTGCAGGTGTGACAGAAGGTTGTGGAATTGCAGGTGTGACAGAGGGGTTTGGTATTGCAGTTGTGACAGAAGGGGGAGCCTGATAAAAAGAGAGACTTAATTGTTTATTTTCCTTACAAGATTAAAAATGTACCTACACTGCAAGGATAACTAAGATCAAGTGCACACTAAGAAATGACTTTCACTTACTTTCCCTTTTTTGTAAGTTTAAAGTCAGGGTGCCAAACATGTGGTTCTCATGTAGCAGTAAGGGTTAATAGAAGTCCCATTCATTTCCGTCCCGTTTTGTTTCTAGAATAAGTTTTTTTTTTTATAATGTTTCTATGGTTTGCAATAGCAATATTATCTTTAAGTTTTAAGTTGTGTTTGATTACGTACCAAGTTTGGCTGAGGTCAATTAAGGTCATTAGGGTAATAATTTAGATCAATATATGGTGGGAAAGGATGAATGTAAGTATTGAATAGGTTGGTTATTAAGCTACAATGTACCACATTCAAGCTGTTAGGTAAGGTATGTAAGAGACAAAGATGAACAAATAAAACTTTCATCCAAATAACTTCTGATCAAAATCTGAGTATTCATGAATGGAATATTAACTTACCGGACTTTTGATTTGTTTTAGACGTATCTTGCTGTGTGGTCGTTCCTGTGATTGACAGTTCCTTATTTGCAGCTATGCGAGAAAAACACACATAAATATAACAATTTTGTATGTTTGACATCAAAGAATTATAAAACTTATGTAATTCTCTGGGGAAGAAAAAGGAAGTGGGCCTATCAAAACATTTGTAAATGCTTGCAACCTCTTAAAATACTCATTTTTTGTACTCATTTGTTTTTCACTAAGTTTATTAAACAGGTAAATTTCATCGCAAATGATGCAAATCCCCTGACGGCTAATAACATGCTTTTCACCCTGTCACACCTGACATCCCACCCACTGTTCCACATGCCATCCCACCCACTGTTCCACATGCCATCCCACCCACTGTTCCACATGCCATCCCACCCACTGTTCCACATGCCATCCCACCCACTGTTCCACATGCCATCCAACCCACTGTTCCACATGCCATCCAACCCACTGTTCCACATGCCATCCCACCCTCTGTTCCACATGCCATCCCATTCTACTTCTCTATCCCTAAAGGAAATAATACATGAAAATCCAGATGCCATTCCACCACATGACCCATATGCCATCACACTCGCAATCAAGATGACATCCCACCACATGCCTTGCAACCTTGTCCTATACACCATGTCACCCTGTCCCACATGCCATCCCCCTGTACCACATGCCATACCATGTGTCGTACCGCGTGCCGAACCACCACCTTGTTTCACATGCCATGCCACATTGTCCCACATACCATGCCACCCTATCCTACATGCCATGACATCGTGTTCCACATTCCACGGCATCCTGCTACACATGCCACCCTGTCCCACATACCATCCTACCCTGTTCCACATGCCATTCCACCCTATCCCAGATGCCATCCCACCCTATCCCCCATGCCATCAAACCTTTCCCCCATGCCATCCCACATGCCATCCTAACCTGTCATAAATTCCATGACAATACCTTGTTTCACATGCCATGCCACCCTGTCCCATATGCCATCCCACCCTGTCCTATGTACCATGACATCCTGTCTAATATTCCATGGCATCCTGCTCCACATGCCACCTTGTCCCACATGCCATCCCACCCTATTCCCCATGCCATCCCACCTTGTCCCCCATGCTATCCCACCTTGTCCCACATGCCACCCCAGCCTGTGATAAATGCCACGACATCCTAACCAACATTCCATGGACCCAGTTCCACATACCACCCTGTCCCACATGCGACCTCATCCTGTCCCTCATTTTATCCCATTCTATCCCCCATGCCATCCCAATTCCTACATCTACCACTCATTATGCCATCTTCCATGCAATATTCTTTCCTAACACACATCCCCTCACTTATATCAAGCCAACATGCCCACCCATTCACCTACCATCCCCTCTTCGCCTGCTATCCTACATTAATCTACCATCCTCCATTCCTCAACATGCCCCATTCAGCTACCATCCCCCATTCAGCTACCATCCCCCATTCAGCTACCATCCCCCATTCAGCTACCATCCCCCATTCAGCTACCATCCCCCATTCAGCTACCATCCCCCATTCACCTACTACCTCAACGCACCTTTTGCCATGCACTCATCTACCAAATATACTCTTAACCAACTAATCAATCCAACCATCACTATAACCTTCACTTCCTCCATTGCATCACAGCTCCCCCTCCCATCTCATTACCTAAATCTGACACTACCAATAAAACTATGTTCAACTTTTTCCCCCTTATAAACCAGATAGTGCTGATCTAGACCAAATCAGAATGAAAATTCATTGCAGAATGATTTGGAAATTATCATTAGTCTATTATGTTTCCACTATATTCAAGGGAATACTTTTTTCTTTCTTTTACTATTTATTCCCAAGACACTTAATTATAAATTCTATTGAGTCATCAGTTCTATTATTCAACTTTTTTTTTTAATGCCAAATCAAATAGTTTACTTGTTATTCAAGCCAGGAATGCATTTGTTCCAATTGATTCTTTAAACGAAGTCTCCTTTATATAACTTCTTCCAATAAAAATAGTTGGAAATCCTTTCCTTGGGCAGAAATCTTTTGTTCCCCAGTAGCTGAACAATACAAGAGGTTGCACGGACAATGGATGTGGACAAATGAATGGTAAATATGCTATATCCCCTCTTTACCAACTTCATAAACTTCAATGGCGAGGGGATAAAAAGTGGAATATAATTCTTTCTCAATATAATACTTCTCTTCCCTACTTATTCATGATTTTCAAGACTTGAAATTGAGAGATCATAAGTGCTTGTTGCACAGAAAGTCAATCATTTCAAGTTCAAAACAAAATTTTATTTGATATTTTTTAGTATCAGGTAAAGTTCATCAGTTCTCACCTTCCTCACTGTTAAGCAACAAGTCATCAGGTGCATCATGGGAAGGAGTATCTAAAGACAAAAGGAAGTCCAACTCATCCTCATCATCCAAGGGATCGCTTTTTGATGCAGATGCATGGGGTGCTATCGATTCCACTTTGCCATCAGCATCAGAGGGTACACCTGAAGTGACCCCTTTATGCCCGGTATTGAAAGACGGCACCTTTAGATCGTTGATATTTAAATTATTGTCAGTTCTCTTTTTAGAGTCTAATGAGTCTTTGTTACTATCTGAAAGAACACTTTGCAAGTCCTTTGTTAAATTATCAACCACAGATGAATGAAGGGGCCAGTTTGTCTCCCTGTCATCCTTCAGTTTGGCGGTGGCGGAAGGAAGAATAACTGTTCCTGCATCTTGGTCTAAAAGGTTTAGTAATTCTGGCTGGGAAAATCAAATACCAATAATTAGCAAGCATTCATACGAAAACCATTTTAAAGCTGACAAAGAGGAAACAATGAAGCAATGAGTTTTCCTAGTCACTTACAAACTTCAAAATTTGCATGAAGGCAGTTTCTATAAACTTATTACTCCAAAGATGACAGACAATGTATATCATTTTGATAGAGATAAAGACACGATCAAAAATTTAATTACTAAATAATTACCAAAGAAAGAAATCCTCCATGGTTCCGATGCTACAACTTTAGATTAAAAACATTTAATTTGTTTATATTATCTTTCTTTAAGTGTTGTGTTCTTATATGTTTAATTATTTATCACACTGGAACGTGTAGTTTTTGTATACTTTGTTTCTTGTTTATGAGTTACAGTTATTCCTACCTTCTCTTAAATATTTATGATATCAGCACCAAAAACAATAGGGATCATCTACAGTACATCAGACCACATCCGTATACCAAGCATGGCAAAAATCCACCTCAATGATCTTGAGACATCATGTTTACAAGCTTGTTAACCAAAATTTATATTTAGCCCCACCTACTAATTATTATTCATGACATCAGCACCAAAAAGAATATGATCATCTACAGATGACAACACATCCGTACACCAAGTATGACATAAATCCACCTCAATGATCTTGATATATCATGTTTACAAGCTTGTTAAGAAAATTTTACATTTAGCTCTGCTTACTAATTAATATTCATGACATCAGCACTAAAAAGAATAGGGAACATCTACAGACCACAACACATCCATATACCAAGTATGACATCAATCTACCACAAGGATCTTGAGATATCATGTTTACAAGATTGTTAACAAAATTTTACATTAGCCCCGCCTACTAAATAATATTTATGACATCTGCACCAGAAACAATAGGGATCATCTACAGACCACAACACATCCATATGTAAAGTATGACATCAATCAACCACAAGGATCTTGACATATCGTGTTTAGAAGCTTGTTAACAGAAATTTATATTTAGCCCCGCCTACTAATTAATATTCCTGACATCATACATACATACGCACGCACCCATGCACACACACAGATACATACATACACCTATTAATAAATACACACATACATACACAAGCATGACTACATAGGTTCCTTATGCTATCGCTTAGGAAATATTCTCTTAAAAAGTTTCATCATTTATGACCATAATGATAAATAAAAAACTAAAATCTTTGTAGTCCTACAGATTCCCAATATTGTTCATTATTACCTATAGAGAATATGCAGGACATTAATCTCAAATTTAGAAATGACTTACATCAAAGTCACATCTTGGGATGTTCAGCCTCTCTGGGAGCGGGATAGCTTTCAACCGTTCAGCCAGGACTTGGCAATCAAAGGAAAGCACTTCAATGAGGTCATCCTGTACATATAAGAGAAGTGTTGACAGGTGATACTGTCAGGTGACATCTAAGAAAGTTATGCTTACATGGCAGAGAATTTTGAGTAGAATAGTCTTTTCATTTTTTAACTGGACATCGCAAATGATAAAAATCTCCTCGCTGCTAATAACATGTTTTCCAGCCTCTGTCACACCTGCCATCCCACCCTCATGTTTCACATGTCATACCATACTAATTCCCTCCCTACAGGAAATCATACATGAAAATCCAGAAGCCATTCCACCACGTCATCATACCTGCAATCAAGATGACATCCTACCATATGACTTGCCACCCTACATGCCATCTCTCCCTGTATCACGCGCAGTACCACGTGCCATCCCACAATGTCCAACATGCTATCCCTGCTTGTACAGGCCATTCCATGCTACCCCACATGCTATCCCACCCTGTTCCACATGCTCTTCCACCTGAAATCCAAAAGACTTCCATTACATGCCATCCTTTTCCACATGCCACGCCACTGTCACACATGTCATCCCACCATGCCATGACATCCTGTCCCACATCCCTTGGCACCGTGTTTCACATGCCAACCTATCCACATGCCACCGTGTCCCACATGCCATCTCACCCTGTCCCACATTTCATCCCATCCTGTCCCCCATGCCATCCCACCTTCATCCCAATTCCTACATCTACCTATCATTCTACCATCTTCCACCCAACATTCTTTTTTCTAACTCCTATCTCCCCACTTCTACCAACTCAACATGCCCTATTCACCTACCATCCCCCGTTTATCTACCATCCTCCATTCACCTACCATCCTCTATTCCCCAAAATGCTCCATTCACCTGCCTACCATCCCCATTCACCTAACATCCCCCCCATTCATCTACCATCATCCACTCAGCTACTACCCCAACCCAAATTTTTGCCATCCACTCATCTACCAAATATACTCTTAACCAAATCATCATTCCAACCTTCACCATAATCTCTGTGATCTACCTACCAATTCAAAATAAAAATTCAGTACATATTAATTTACAGATCATCACAAGTCTATTACTGTATGTGTCCACTCTGTTCAAGCAAAGACCTTTTGTTTTTTTGCTATCCATTCGCAAGACACTTTATTATAAGTTCCATTCAGTGTCACATCTATTATTCAACTTTTTTCATGCCAGAACAAATCTTCTAATTGATGCTATTCAAGTCTTGAATGCATTTGTTCTCCTTTATATAAATTTATTTTCATAACAATAGTTGGAATTCCTTTCCTAGGGCAGCAATCTTTTGTTCAATAGCAGCTAAACAATGCATGAGGCCAGACGGACAATAGATGTGGCCGGCTGGACGGACGGTAAAGATGCTATGATGCATCTTTTGTGAAGCTAAGGTCCTCCATGATGCTAAGATATGATGATAAGATCCTCTATAATGCTAAGATCCTCTATAATGCTAAGATCCTCTATGATGCTAAGATCCTCTATGATGCTAAAATCCTCTATGATACTAAGATCCTCTATGATGCTAAGGTCCTCTATGAAGCTAAGATCCTCTGTCATGTTAAGATCCTCTATGATGCTAAGATCCTTTGTCATGCTAAAATCCTCTATAATGCTAAGATCCTCTATGATGCTAAGATCCTCTGTCATGCTAAGATCCTCTATGATGATAAGATCCTCTATAATGCTAAGATCCTCTATGATGCTAAAATCCTCTGTCATACTAAGATCCTCTACGATGCTAAGATCCTCTATGATGCTAAGATCCTCTGTCATGCTAAGATCCTCTATGATGCTAAGACCCTCTATGATGCTAAGATCCTCTATGATGCTAAGATTCTCTATGATGCTAAGATCCTCTGTCATGCTAAGATCCTCTATGATGCTAAGATCCTCTATGATGCTAAGATCCTTTATGATGCTAAGATCCTTTGTCATGCTAAGATCCAATATGATGATAAGATCCACTATGATGATAAGATCCTCTATGATGCTAAGATCCTCTATGATGATAAGATCCTCTATGATGCTAAGATCCTCTATGATGATAAGATCCTCTATGATGCTAAGATCCTCTATGATGCTAAGATGCCTCTTCATCAACTTCGTTGGCGATGGGATAAAAAGCTTACTAAATGTACACTCAATTTAATACTGATCAATTTCAAAAAAATTCTATAACATATAGTGAATTGAAGAATGCCAAGATTTTAACGCAATTCCTGTTTTACTTCAGTCTTTGATGAATTCTACCTACCCAATATATCTCATCAATGTTTGACAAAGTCCTAAGATATCCTACAGTTAGCTGAGACCCATCGAAGTATTGTAAAAGACTTGTTTCCTATCTATCTATTGCTGATTATACAATAAAGATTAAAATAATACAGATGAAAATAATAAAGATAAATTTAATAATAAAGATAATAATAAAGATAATAATAAAGATACTAAAGATAATAATAAAGATAATAATAAAGATAATAATTAAGAAAATAATCCAGATAATAATACAAATAATAAAGATAATTATAAAGATAATAATACAAATTAATAATACAGATAATAATAAAGATAATAAAGAAAATAATAAAGATAATAATAAAGATAATATTAAAGATAATATTAAAGATAATAATAAAGATAATAATAAATATAATACAGAAAATAAATATAATAATAAAGATCATATTAAAGATAATAATAGTAATAAAGATAATGATACAAATTAATAGTAAAGATTATTAATAAAGATAATAATACAGATGATAATAAAGATTAATAATAAAGATAATACTAAAGATAATAATAAAGATAATACTAAAGATAATAATAAAGTTAATATTAAAGATTAATAATAAAGATAATAATAAAGATAAATATAGAGACAATATCAAAGTTAATAATAAAGATAATAATAAATATTATAATAAAAATAATATTAAAGATAATAATAAAGATAATAATAAAGTAAATAATAAAGATAATAATAAAGATAATAATAAAGATAATTATAAAGATAATGATGAAGATAATAATAAAGATAATAATAAAGCTAATAATAAATATAATAATTAGATAATATTGAAGATAATAATAAAGATAATAATACAGATAATGATAAAGATAATGATAAAGATAATAATAAATATAATAATAAAGATAATATTAAAGATAATAATAAAGAAAATAATAAAGAAAATAATAAAGATAATAATAAAGATAATAATAAAAACAATAATAAAGAAAATAATAAAGATAATAATAAAGATAATAATAAAGATAATTATAAAGATTAATAATAAAGATAATAATAAAGATAATTATAAAAAGATAATAAAGAGTCCCACATGGCATTCCACCATATCTTCCCTATGGCATCCCATCCCATGTCCCACAGGGCATCCCATCCTATGACCCACATGGCATTCCACCCTATGTCCCACATTCCATGTACCAAATGACATCGCACCTCATGTCCCACGCCTTGTCCCACATGGCATTCCACCTTATCTTCCACATGGCAAACCACCATACAGTGTCTCACATGGCATTCCACCATATGTCCCACATGGCATTCCACCATATGTCCCACATAGCATCCCATGCTATGACCCACATGGATCCCATCCTACATGTATGTCCCACATTAATCCAACCATATGTACCACATGACATCCCTTCCTATGTCCCACATGGCATCCCTCCCTTGTCCCGCATCAGTGGCTTCTCACCTAATGTTCCACATAGCATCCCACCATATGTTCCACATGGTATCCCTCCTAATGCCCCAATGACATCCTACTTTATGTCCCACATGGCATCACATCCCATGTCCTACATCCCCATGGCCTCCTACCCTATGTCCCACATAGCCTCCTACCCTATGTCACCCTACCTTATGGCATCCTACCTTATGTCACACATGGCATCCCAACCTATGTCACACTCTGTGCTACTCGTGGCATCCCACCATGTCCCACATGGCATCCTACCCCATTCCACATGGCATCCCACCCCATGTCCCACATGACATCCCACCCCATGTCCCACATGGCATCCCACCCCATGTCCCACATGACATCCCATAGGCTCCATAAGAAGTCTCATCCTAGCTGTCACAGTCCCTGATTGAGCATACTACAGTATGTATGAAAGTGTCAGTTCATATAATAACTTATATGCAAATGACTTGTCAAAATGGGATGGGACGAAATGTCCCACATGACATCCCAAATCATCCCATGTCCCACATGACATTCCATCCCATGGCAATCCACCCTATGTCCTGCATGGCATTCCACCACATATTCTACGTGGCATTCCACCCTGTTCCACATGACATCCCACCCCATGTCCCACATGGAATTCCACCCTATGTCACATGACATTCCATAAGCTCCATAAAAAGTCTCATCCTAGCTATCACAGTCCCTGATTGAGCATACTATGTATGAAAGTGTCAGTTCATATAATAACTTATATGCAAATGAGTTGTTGAATAAGAAAAAAAGGTGGAGTCAAATACTTATGCCTGATATAGCCCTTGGTGTATACAACATGGTAAATATTAAATTATGCCCTTCATGGCCCCCATCCATGTCCCACATGGCATTCCTCCCTATGTTTATATGCAATCACATCCTGCCACACTCCCTGACTAAGCATATCAAATAAAAAAGTCTAATCAGGTCATAATACTGTAGCAACTTTATGCAAATGAGCACAATAATAAAGGTGGAGTTTAAAAAATCATGCCTGATACAACTGTTGGTGCCCAAATATTTAGAAAATTTTAAGGATTTTAAATCTCAAGTACTACAAGAGAGACTTGAAGATCTCTAAAGAATATTGGAAAATTATATCATTTTACAGTTATCTTCTAAGAAAATATCAAATGTATTGTAGACTTTTTAAGGAAACTAGTCTTCAATCTTAAGTATATCTAAAAAACTTTAACATTTTATAAAGAAATTCGAACCTTCCGTAAGGATATCTGAAGAAAGTAACTTTTTCTGAGGAACTCTGAAGAAACTTTAACATTTTCTGAGGAATTCTCAAAAAAAATTACATTTCTGAGGAAATCTCAGGACAAATCTGTGGACGGCCGGACGGACGGTTGAATCGCCATTACATAGGTTCGCATAATGCTACGCATGCGAACCAATAACAGCAAAATAATTTGAAAGCCTGCCCAAGATGTGTGTAATTCTGCAAATCTAGCTTTCCAATTTGGTCATTGATGACTTCCATAATCTTTCCCATGGAAAGGTTGATCATAGACAAACAACACCAATCCTTTTATGTTCTGTTATGATCCAACAAACTTTACTTCATATTTAAATGAGAAGATGAAAACAATGTTACTGTATATGCTATTTATCCCTTTCATTTGTTTGCTGTAAAGTCACTCCAGAAAAACATTAGATATTATAGACATGCACTTCATCAATTAACTTTTGTAACTTATAAATCATTCCATCCTTGATTCAAGATTTACACATGTTTAATATAAATACCTTAAATAACCTTTATGCATAGTGGATGGAGGAATGTGGTATAACCTTTATGCATAGTGAATAGAGGGGTGAAATATAACCTTTATGCATAGTGAATGGAGAGGTGTGATATAACCTTTATGCATAGTGAATGGAGGGGTGTGGTATAACCTTTATGCATAGAGAATGGAGGGGTGTTGGTATAACCTGTATGCATAGTGAATGGAGGGGTGTGGTATAACCTTTATGCATAGTGAATGGAGGGGTGTGATACAACCTTTATGCATAGTGAATGGAGGGGTGTGGTATAACCTTTATGCATAGTGAATGGAGGAGTGTTGGTATAACCTTTATGCATAGTGAATGGAGGAGTGTGGTATAACCTTTATGCATAGTGAATGGAGGAGTGTTGGTATAACCTTTATGCATAGTGAATGGAGGGGTGTGGTATAACCTTTATGCATAGTGAATGGAGGAGTGTTGGTATAACCTTTATGCATAGTGAATGGAGGGGTGTGGTATAACCTTTATGCATAGTGAATGGAGGGGTGTGATACAACCTTTATGCATAGTGAATGGAGGGGTGTGGTATAACCTTTATGCATAGTGAATGGAGGAGTGTTGGTATAACCTTTATGCATAGTGAATGGAGGAGTGTTGGTATTACCTTTATGCATAGTGAATGGAGGGGTGTGGTATAACCTTTATGCATAGTGAATGGAGGGGTGTGATATAACCTTTATGCATAGTGAATGGAAGGGTGTGATATAACCTGTATGCATAGTGAATGGAGGGGTGTTGGTATAACCTGTATGCATAGTGAATAGAGGGGTGTGGTATAACCTTTATGCATAGTGGATGGAGGGGTGTGATATAACCTTTTTGCATAGTGAATAGAGGGGTGTGGTATAACCTTTATGCATAGTGAATGAAGGGGTGTGATATAACCTTTATGCATAGTGAATGGAGGGGTGTTGGTATAACCTGTATGCATAGTGAATAGAGGGGTGTGGTATAACCTTTATGCATAGTGGATGGAGGGGTGTGATATAACCTTTATGCATAGTGAATGGAAGGGTGTGATATAACCTGTATGCATAGTGAATAGAGGGGTGTTGGTATAACCTGTATGCATAGTGAATAGAGGGGTGTGATATAACCTGTATGCATAGTGAATGGAGGGGTGTTGGTATAACCTGTATGCATAGTGAATAGAGGGGTGTGGTATAACCTTTATGCATAGTGGATGGAGGGGTGTGATATAACCTGTATGCATAGTGGATGGAGGGGTGTGATATAACCTTTATGCATAGTGAATGGAGGGGTGTTGGTATAACCTTTATGCATAGTGAATGGAGGAGTGTTGGTATTACCTTTATGCATAGTGAATGGAGGGGTGTGGTATAACCTTTATGCATAGTGAATGGAGGGGTGTGATATAACCTTTATGCATAGTGAATGGAAGGGTGTGGTATAACCTTTATGCATAGTGGATGGAGGGGTGTGGTATAACCTTTATGCATAGTGAATGGAGGGGTGTGGTATAACCTTTATGCATAGTGAATGGAGGGGTGTGGTATAACCTTTATGCATAGTGGATGGAGGGGTGTGGTATAACCTTTATGCATAGTGGATGGAGGGGTGTGGTATAACCTTTATGCATAGTGAATGGAAGGGTGTGATATAACCTGTATGCATAGTGGATGGAGGGGTGTGGTATAACCTTTATGCATAGTGAATAGAGGGGTGTGGTATAACCTTTATGCATAGTGAATGGAGGGGTGTGGTATAACCTTTATGCATAGTGGATGGAGGGGTGTGGTATAACCTTTATGCATAGTGGATGGAGGGGTGTGGTATAACCTTTATGCATAGTGGATGGAGGGTGTGGTATAACCTTTATGCATAGTGAATGGAAGGGTGTGATATAACCTGTATGCATAGTGGATGGAGGGGTGTGGTATAACCTTTATGCATAGTGAATAGAGGGGTGTGGTATAACCTTTATGCATAGTGAATGGAGGGGTGTGGTATAACCTTTATGCATAGTGAATGGAAGGGTGTGATATAACCTGTATGCATAGTGGATGGAGGGGTGTGATATAACCTTTATGCATAGTGGATGGAGGGGTGTGGTATAACCTTTATGCATAGTGAATGGAAGGGTGTGATATAACCTGTATGCATAGTGAATGGAGGGGTGTGGTATAACCTTTATGCATAGTGAATGGAAGGGTGTGATATAACCTGTATGCATAGTGAATGGAGGGGTGTGGTATAACCTTTATGCATAGTGAATAGAGGGGTGTGGTATAACCTTTATGCATAGTGAATGGAAGGGTGTGATATAACCTGTATGCATAGTGAATAGAGGGGTGTGGTATAACCTTTATGCATAGTGAATGGAAGGGTGTGATATAACCTGTATGCATAGTGGATGGAGGGGTGTGATATAACCTTTATGCATAGTGGATGGAGGGGTGTGGTATAACCTTTATGCATAGTGAATGGAAGGGTGTGATATAACCTGTATGCATAGTGAATGGAGGGGTGTGGTATAACCTTTATGCATAGTGAATAGAGGGGTGTGGTATAACCTTTATGCATAGTGAATAGAGGGGTGTTGGTATAACCTTTATGCATAGTGGATGGAGGGGTGTGGTATAACCTTTATGCATAGTGAATGGAGGGGTGTGGTATAACCTTTATGCATAGTGGATGGAGGGGTGTGGTATAACCTTTATGCATAGTGAATGGAGAGGTGTGGTATAACCTTTTTGCATAGTGAATGGAGAGGTGTGGTATAACCTTTATGCATAGTGAATGGAGGGGTGTGGTATAACCTTTATGCATAGTGGATGGAGGGGTGTGGTATAACCTTTATGCATAGTGAATGGAGAGGTGTGGTATAACCTTTATGCATAGTGAATGAAGGGGTGTGATATAACCTTTATGCATAGTGAATGGAGGGGTGTGGTATAACCTTTATGCATAGTGAATGGAGAGGTGTGGTATAACCTTTATGCATAGTGAATAGAGGGGTGTGGTATAACCTTTATGCATAGTGGATGGAGGGGTGTGGTATAACCTTTATGCATAGTGAATGGAGAGGTGTGGTATAACCTTTATGCATAGTGAATGAAGGGGTGTGATATAACCTGTATGCATAGTGAATGGAGGGGTGTGTATAACTTTAATGCATAGTGAATGGAGGGGTGTGATATAACCTTTATGCATAGTGAATGGAGGGGTGTGATATAACCTGTATGCATAGTGAATGGAGGGGTGTGTATAACTTTAATGCATAGTGAATGGAGGGGTGTGATATAACCTTTATGCATAGTGAATGGAGGGGTGTGGTATAACCTGTATGCATAGTGAATGGAGGGGTGTTGGTATAACCTTTATGCATAGTGAATGGAGGGCTGTGATATAACCTTTATGCATAGTGGATGGAGGGGTGTGATATAACCTTTATGCATAGTGAATGGAGGGGTGTGGTATAACCTGTATGCATAGTGAATGGAGGGGTGTTGGTATAACCTTTATGCATAGTGAATGGAGGGCTGTGATATAACCTTTATGCATAGTGAATGGAGGGGTGTGGTATAACCTTTATGCATAGTGAATGGAGGGGTGTTGGTATAACCTTTATGTATAGTGAATGGAGGGCTGTGATATAACCTTTATGCATAGTGAATGGAGGGGTGTGATATAACCTTTATGCATAGTGGATGGAAGGGTGTGGTATAACCTGTATGCATAGTGAATGGAGGGGTGTTGGTATAACCTGTATGCATAGTGAATAGAGGGGTGTTGGTATAACCTGTATGCATAGTGAATGGAGGGGTGTTGGTATAACCTGTATGCATAGTGAATAGAGGGGTGTGGTATAACCTTTATGCATAGTGGATGGAGGGGTGTGATATAACCTTTTTGCATAGTGAATAGAGGGGTGTGGTATAACCTTTATGCATAGTGAATGGAGGGGTGTGGTATAACCTTTATGCATAGTGGATGGAGGGGTGTGGTATAACCTTTATGCATAGTGAATGGAGAGGTGTGGTATAACCTTTATGCATAGTGAATGAAGGGGTGTGATATAACCTTTATGCATAGTGAATGGAGGGGTGTGGTATAACCTTTATGCATAGTGAATGGAGAGGTGTGGTATAACCTTTATGCATAGTGGATGGAGGGGTGTGGTATAACCTTTATGCATAGTGAATGGAGAGGTGTGGTATAACCTTTATGCATAGTGAATGAAGGGGTGTGATATAACCTTTATGCATAGTGAATGGAGGGGTGTGGTATAACCTTTATGCATAGTGAATGGAGGGGTGTGGTATAACCTTTATGCATAGTGGATGGAGGGGTGTGGTATAACCTTTATGCATAGTGAATGGAGAGGTGTGGTATAACCTTTATGCATAGTGAATGAAGGGGTGTGATATAACCTTTATGCATAGTGAATGGAGGGGTGTGGTATAACCTTTATGCATAGTGAATGGAGAGGTGTGGTATAACCTTTATGCATAGTGAATAGAGGGTGTGGTATAACCTTTATGCATAGTGGATGGAGGGGTGTGGTATAACCTTTATGCATAGTGAATGGAGAGGTGTGGTATAACCTTTATGCATAGTGAATGAAGGGGTGTGATATAACCTGTATGCATAGTGAATGGAGGGGTGTGTATAACTTTAATGCATAGTGAATGGAGGGTGTGATATAACCTTTATGCATAGTGAATGGAGGGGTGTGATATAACCTGTATGCATAGTGAATGGAGGGGTGTGTATAACTTTAATGCATAGTGAATGGAGGGGTGTGATATAACCTTTATGCATAGTGAATGGAGGGTGTGGTATAACCTGTATGCATAGTGAATGGAGGGGTGTTGGTATAACCTTTATGCATAGTGAATGGAGGGCTGTGATATAACCTTTATGCATAGTGGATGGAGGGGTGTGGTATAACCTTTTTGCATAGTGAATGGAGGGTGTGGTATAACCTGTATGCATAGTGAATGGAGGGTGTTGGTATAACCTTTATGCATAGTGAATGGAGGGCTGTGATATAACCTTTATGCATAGTGAATGGAGGGGTGTGGTATAACCTTTATGCATAGTGAATGGAGGGGTGTTGGTATAACCTTTTATGTATAGTGAATGGAGGGCTGTGATATAACCTTTATGCATAGTGAATGGAGGGGTGTGATATAACCTTTATGCATAGTGGATGGAAGGGTGTGGTATAACCTTCATGCATAGTGGATGGAGGGGTGTGGTACCCCTCACCCACCAGACAAAAGCTACTCCATAATCTAACAAAAAACAACCCACTAATTGCAAAGTAGATACTTGTGGCATTTGTGAAATACAATACCTCCGAGTCTTCATTCTCCCAGGCTTGTTCTTCTTTAAAACGAAAACCAGTGGTTACTGAGGAAAAATCAAAAGCACAAAGAACTAAGCATCAAATGCTGTTGTACTGTAATGTACAAGGTGCTGGTATAGATGATGGCTTTATGGTGTACTACAGCTAAGCCTACTTGATGACAATGTTGTCATACTGTAATGTACAAGGCGCTGATATAGATGATGGCTTTATGGTGTACTACAGCTAAGCCTACTTGATGACAATGCTGTTGTACTGTAATGTACAAGGTGCTGGTATAGATGATGGCTCTATGATGTACTACAGCTAAGCCTACTTGATGACAATGTTGTCATACTGTAATGTACAAGGGGCTGATATAGATGATGGCTCTATGATGTACTACAGCTAAGCCTACTTGATGACAATGTTGTCATACTGTAATGTACAAGGCGCTGATATAGATGATGGCTTTATGGTATACTACAGCTAAGCCTACTTGATGACAATGCTGTTATAATGTAATGTACAAGGCGCCGGTATAGATGATGGCTTTATGGTGTACTACAGCTAAGCCTACTTGATGACAATGCTGTTATACTGTAATGTACAAGGCGCTGATATAGATGATGGCTCTATGATGTACTACAGCTAAGCCTACTTGATGACAATGTTGTCATACTGTAATGTACAAGGCGCTGATATAGATGATGGCTTTATGATGTACTACAGCTAAGCCTACTTGATGACAATGCTGTTATACTGTAATGTACAAGGGGCTGGTATAGATGATGGCTTTATGGTGTACTACAGCTGAGCCTACTTGATGACAATGCTGTTATAATGTAATGTACAAGGCGCTAGTATAGATGATGGCTTTATGGTATACTACAGCTAAGCCTAATTGATGACAATGCTGTTATAATGTAATGTACAAGGCGCTGGTATAAATGATGGCTTTATGGTATACTACAGCTGAGCCTACTTGGTGACAATGCTGTTATACTGTAATGTACAAGGCGCTGATATAGATGATGGCTTTATGATGTACTACAGCTAAGCCTACTTGATGACAATGCTGTTATAATGTAATGTACAAGGCGCTAGTATAGATGATGGCTTTATGGTATACTACAGCTAAGCCTAATTGATGACAATGCTGTTATAATGTAATGTACAAGGCGCTGGTATAAATGATGGCTTTATGGTATACTACAGCTAAGCCTAATTGGTGACAATGCAACTAAAACTTGGGCTACAAATATTCATAGGCTAGAATGTGAATCTACAGCAGAAATGGAAAGTTGCACCAAGGTTATTATGTCAAGAAATCAAATGCAAAATAATTCACATACTGTTTAAATAATATTCACACATTTGACAGAGTTCTGTCTCAATAAATGTCGTTTTACAAGATTTTTTTTAAAAGGTGAATTCCTGAGATTATATCCAAGTCTTAATAATGAAACAACAGGAGCAATAGCATGTTATCGTACCTGTTTGACTCAAAAGGAAATTAAAGTCTGCTCCCCTTGACTCAACTTTGTCCTCATCAGGCCAGTCTTCATAACGATTCCAATTACTCTCAATCCTTCTCCTTGAAAATGACTTTTCTGCCTAACAAGAAACAAAAACAAATTAAATTTGAAATATGTATGTGTTTATCGTTTTATTTCAGGATTAGTTCAGGGGTCCATTTCAGATAAAAGGGGACTTTAAAAGAAATAGAATAATAAAGAAAGCATTCAAAAATCTTATTCTTAAGGAGATATTTAAGTTTAAAGTTTGGTATCAATTGTTTAGAAATGACTAAAATCAGACTAGTTGTAATGTCACAGCATCAGATTCCTCAAAGTCTTTATCATATTCTATCATATTTTGTCCTTAGGTTTGTGGCTTAAAAACAATTGAATATGGCAGGAAAGTAGTAAAACAGAATCTAGTGAGGGTAATTATAATTTACCACCTGAAGAAAGTTGAAGATAATTCAACTAGTTAAAAAAACAAAAACAAAAACAAATTTTCTATCAAATGCATTAACAATTGATAAGAATGTAGGAATGAGGGCACCAGCCTTCCATAGTAGATTTACTACACCAGTCAATTCTACACATATAAGACAGAGCTTAAAACTTGAATATCTCTGTAATGGAATATTGGAGCAATTTCTTTCACAATTTTGTTTCTTTAAAAGTTCCAGATCTTTCATATAAAATAAACTTGCTTGACCACTGAACTAATCCTTTAAAAGTTTCAAATGTTGAGTAAAATAGATTTTTTGACGGGTATAGCTGTGAGTATGTGGCTAAGGGGATTAATACATAATTTGAAAGCTGGTCAAAAGGAAACAAATAGCTAAATTATCCAAATCAATGGCATTTATTTCTTACATCATTTTCAGAATCTAATATACATTTATTATAATAAACAATTTTGGGTAACAAAACAGCAAAATATTTCTTTTTGATACAGATGTCAATACCCACAATCCTGATTGTAAATAATGTCAACCAAAAATTTGAAAAATGTTTAAAATTCAGGGTAATCGTTTTTTTACATGCCTCCCCAACCAATATGGTTCCTTAACTAGAACGGTAAATACAGTCATGGTTCGCATGCCCATGCAAATTGACACCCATATCATATGACCCGGCCAATTATAAAAATGGCATGTTCCCACATGGCATACCATGTCCCACAGGGCACCCCAACCCATGTCCCACATCACATTCCATACCATCCCTTCTTCCACGTGGCATTCTACCATATGTCCAACATGGCATCCCATCCTATGACCCACATGGCATCCCACCTTGTCCCACATGGATCCCATCCCATGTGCCAAATGACATCCCACCCCATGTCCCACTTGACATGCCTTGTCCCATGTGGCATTCCACCATATATCCCACATGGCATTCCACCACACAGTATGTCTCACATGGCATTCTACCATATGTCCCACATGGCATTCCACCATATGTCCCACATGGCATCCCACGCTATGACCCACATGGATCCCATCCTACATGTATCTCCCACAATAACCCAACCATATGTACCACATGACATCCCTCCCTATGTCCCACATGGCATCCCTCCCTGTATCCCACATGGCATTTCTCCCTGTATCCCACATGGCATCTCTCCCTTTGTCCCCCATGGCATCCCACCATATGTCCCGCATCAGTAGCTTCCCACCTAATGTCCCACATGGCATCCAACTGTATGTACCACATTGAATTCCACCATATCTATCACATGGTATCCTTCCCAATGACATCCTACTTTATGTCTCACATGGCATCACATCCCATGGCCTTCTACCCTATATCCCACATAGCCTCCTACCCTATGTCACACAAGGCATCCCAACCTATGTCCCACATGACATCCCATGTCCCACATGGCATCCCATGTCCCACATGGCATCCCATGTCCCACATGGCATCCCATGTCCCACATGGCATCCCATGTCCCACATGGCATCCCATGTCCCACATGGCATCCCATGTCCCACATGGCATCCCATGTCCCACATGGCATCCCATGTCCCACATGGCATCCCATGTCCCACATGGCATCCATGTCCCACATGGCATCCCATGTCCCACATGGCATCCCATGTCCCACATGGCATCCCATGTCCCACATGGCATCCCATGTCCATGGCATCCCATGTCCCACATGGCATCCCATGTCCCACATGGCATCCCATGTCCCACATGGCATCCCATGTCCCACATGGCATCCCATGTCCCACATGGCATCCCATGTCCCACATGGCATCCCATGTCCCACATGGCATCCCATGTCCCACATGGCATCCCATGTCCCACATGGCATCCCATGCCCCACATGGCATCCCATGCCCCACATGGCATCCCATGTCCCACATGGCATCCCATGTCCCACATGGCACCCCATGTCCCACATGGCATCCCATGTCCCATGGCATCCCATGTCCCACATGGCATCCATGTCCCACATGGCATCCCATGTCCCACATGGCATCCCATGTCCCACATGGCATCCCATGTCCCACATGGCATCCCATGTCCCACATGGCATCCCATGTCCCACATGGCATCCCATGTCCCACATGGCATCCCATGCCCCACATGGCATCCCATGCCCCACATGGCATCCCATGTCCCACATGGCATCCCATGTCCCACATGGCACCCCATGTCCCACATGGCATCCCATGTCCCACATGACATCCCATGTCCCACATGGCATCCCATGTCCCACATGGCATCCCATGTCCCACATGGCATGCCATGTCCCACATGGCATCCCATGTCCCACATGGCATCCCATGTCCCACATGGCATCCCATGTCCCACATGGCATCCCATGTCCCACATGACATCCCATGTCCCACATGGCATCCGATGTCCCACATGGCATCCCATGTCCCACATGACATCCCATGTCCCACATGGCATCCCATGTCCCACATGGCATCCCATGTCCCACATGGCATCCCATGTCCCACATGGCATCCCATGTCCCACATGGCATCCCATGTCCCAAATGGCATCCCATGTCCCACCTGGCATCCCATGTCCCACATGGCATCCCACTCCATGTCCCACATGACATTCCATCCCATCAATTGTCCCATATGGCATTCCACCATATATCCCACATGGCATCCCACACGACATCCCATCCCATGTCCCACATGGCATCCCACCCTACATTCCACATGGATCCCATCCCATTTGCCAAAAGACTTCCCACCCCATGCTTTGTCCCACATGGCATTTCACCATATCTCCCACATGGCATTTCACTATACAGTATGTCCCACATGGCATCCCACCATATTTCCCACATGGCACCACACCCTATGACCCACATGGCAGTACACCCTATGTCCCACATGGCATCCCATGTCCCACATGGCATCTCAAGTCCCACATGGCATCCCATGTCCCACATGGCATCCCATGTTCCACATGGCATCCCATGTCCCACATGGCATCCCATGTCCCACATGGCATACCTCCCTGTGTCCCGCATCAGTGGCTTCCCACCTGATGTCCCACATGGCATCCCACCATATGTTCCACATGGTATCCCTCCCAATGACATCCTGCGTTATGTCACACATGGCATCCTACCTTATGTCACACATGGCATCCCAATCTATATCACACTCTGTGTTACTCGTGGCATCCCACCATGTCCCACATGGCATTCTACCCTATTCCACATGGCATACCACCCCATGTCCCACATGGCATCCCACCCATATCCCACATGACATCCCATAGGCTCCATAAGAAGTCTCATCCTAGCTATCACAGTCCCTGATTGAGCATACTATGTATAAAAGTGTCAGTTCATATAATAACTTATACCGTATTTTCTCTAATAAACGCCCCCTCTAATAAACGCCCCGTCATTTTTCATACTTTCAGGATGTAGCAACGTACGTTTAACTTACCGAATGTGACTTGAAAAAGCTGTAAGTCGAACGTAACCAAGCAGAAAATATGCAAAGAGTATATTCCATTAATAATCCATGCACAATAATGCTAAAAACACAAAAATCGCATAAAGAAACTAATACCATAGGCCTAAAAGGAATTGCTGTTCTTTTGTAAGTTACAATTTTTTCTTCATACTTCACCCCCGAATAAATGCCCCCCTGTTTTCCAAATGCAACGCCCCGGGGGCGTTTATTAGAGAAAATACGGTATGCGAACAACTTGTTGAAATGGGGTGGGATGCCATGTCCCACATGACATCCCATGTCCCACATGACATTCCATCCCATAGCATTCCACCCTATGTCCTGCATGGCATTCCACCATATATCCTACATGGCATTTCCATCCTGTTCCACATGTCATCCCACCCCATGTCCCAGATGGCATCCCACCCTGTCTCACATGTCCCATAAGCTCCATAAGAAGTCTCATCCTAGCTATCAGTCCCTGATTGAGCATACTATATATGAAAGTGTCAGTTCATATAATAACTTATATGCAAATGAGTTGTTGAATAAGAAAAAAAAGGTGGAGTCAAATAATTATGCCTGATATAGCCCTTGGTGTATACAACATGGTAAATATTATATCATATGTCCCGCATGGCCCCCATTCATGTGCCACATGGCATCCCTCCCTATGTCCATATGCAATCACCTCCTGTCACACTCTCTGACTAAGCATATTAAATCAATAAGTCTGGTCAGGTCATATACAGTACTGTAGCAACTTTATGCAAATGAACACAATAATAAAGGTAGAGTTTAATAATCATGCCTGATACAACTGTTGGTGCCCAAATATTTTAAAGAATTTTAAGGATTTTAAATCTCAAGTGCTACAAAAGAGACTTGAGGATCTCTGAAGAATATTGGAAAATTATATCATTTTACAGTTATTTTCTAAAAAAATATCAAATGTTTTGTAGACTTTTTAAGGAAACTAGTCTTCAATCCTGTCTTAAGTATCTCTGAAAAACTTTAACATTTTATAAGGAAATTCTAACCTTCCATAAGAATGTCTAAAAAAACTTAAGGTTTTTCTGAGGAACTCTGCAGAAACTTTAACATTTTCTGAGGAATTCTCAAAAAACTTAAACATTTCTGAGGTTCGCATAGTGCTTCGCATGCAAACCAAAAAGGTAGGTCACTTTCTAACGCGACTTTCGAATCGTATACTCAAATTCCTTATTTTGACCACTCGCGTCTCTTAATTACATTTTTTGACTCAACTCACATTTGCTGGAGACTCCTTTCTTCGTTTATAACTATAAGCCACAGTATTAGTTCTTTTTTTTCTGATGAGTTGTACAAACAATGAATTTTCTACCGACATTACAGTCATGACAGTGTAAGAGCCCAACAATTTGCTGCAAACCATTAAGTGCTGCTTCTTCACGATGTCATCGCAACGTTTCTTTGGTTTGCAGCTAATTGTTGGATTTTTACACTGTCGTGACTGTAATGTTGGTAGAAAATTCATCGTTTGTACAGTACAACTCTTAAGAAAACAAGAGCCCAAGGGCACTATGGTTCCTTGCTACAGAATGAAATTTTGGGGCAGATAGAGGACATCCGTAACTCCAGAACCAGGCATGCTATTTAAGTGGGGGAAATGGCTCATTCTTTGCAGCTCATCAAGGTCTATCACATACCAACAAATTATTAACTTGTTATTATAGCCATTTTTCTCCCAAAATAAGCATAATTTTACAGATTTGACTATCAACCTTTTGACCTCGAGTCAAATGTAACTTGACACTCTGATTCCAAAAACAAAAAGATATCCATAACACTTTAAATGTAACTTCACAATGAGACAGAGCGAGGTCAATGTTATAAAAGTGTATTATGTAATAGCAAAATAGAATGATAGTTCCTGGCCTTGCTGATGTGAAACCACACTAGTCTTTCAACAGCTCTTAGGGTATCATGGCATGGACTCTGGACTTCTATTTATACCATTCCATGTATTCTTATCAAAAACTGTGTTTAATGGAAAACAAGTAAACTTAATTCAAGTAAATCATAAAAATAAATTATATCATTTGTTCTTCAAATCAATAACTATTTGGCGTCAAGCTTATTTTCATTATTTTATCATTGTTTTTGACCCTGACCTTGACCTTCAATCACATGACCGTTTTGTTAAAAAATATTCCCCTACTCTATACACAACTTGTCTCAAATATCAAATGTACAGAATCTTGGCACTAAGAGTTATTATCATTGTCAAATTCGAGTCCAATGTCCATAGTCCAATGTCCATAGTCCAATATCCAAGTCCAAATTCAATATTATGCACTTTGACAATAAATTGTTTTTGACCCTGACCTAAACCTTCAATCACATGGCCGTTTTGTATGAAAATATTCCCCTACTCCATACACAACTTGTCCCAAAATATCAAATGTACAGAATCTTGGCACTAAGAATTATTGTCACTAAAAGTTTTTCCATTTTTGGCCGATATCTGTACCCAGGTGACCCCTACGGACACCAAAAACAATAGGGCACATCTTCACAATATGGCGGACCTACCTACCAAATGTGACTCCATACCGATTTTCCTATCTTGAGTTAGAGCGTACCTAAGCAAGTGTCACAGACACACACACACACACGCCAAGTTGAATACATAGGTTCCTTTGCTAACGCAAGTAACCAAAAAGAACAAATACTGTGGCTTATAAACAAAGAAGGGAGTCACCAGCAAATATAAGTTAAGTCAAAAAATTTAAATAAGATTCACCAGTGGTCAAAAAAAAGGAATTTTTATATACGGTTCGAAAGTCGCGTTAGAAAGTGACCTACCTTTTTATATATATGTTTTAAGTATATAAGTTGCCATAAAGCTAGGAACACCTGTGCCTCGGACAACCAGCCATCATCACCAACGGCAGCCATTGAGGTGGTCGGTTCGACGTAACCATGTAGGGGCTCAGTACGGTTTTGCCAAGTTGACGGGGAAACTTTATCGTTAGTCAATGGGATATTTTTTCATGAATACTTGTGTAGCCTCAGCCAGTCAGCGAAAATTATAATGGTACTCAAATATATTGAAAACTAGTACTAGTAATACACAACATTTGTTAAGAAAAATGAATTCTGTCCAGTATTCTTAGCAAAATGACAAAAAATAGGTTTTTCTCCCATTGACTGCAATGATGACTGACTGTTTGTTCTTCCCTTTGACTGACTGACGATTGAGATCGTCAAAAAAGCATTGTTACGTCGACGTGCACCACAACATTCCCGGATGTCCAACCTCCTGAATAATACAGCTGGTATCAGTCCGACGGAGAGTACGCTAGGGCCTATCAGTGATAGTATCACTCAGACATTAGGCCCCTAGGCCATTGAGGAGGTCAGTTCGACGCAACCGTGTACGGGCTCAGTACGGTTTTGCCAAGTTGAAGGAGAAACTTTTATCATTTGTGCTCTTGAAGAATTTTTGCCGACTTAACCGATTCAGATTCATTTCAGTCAATAGGATATCTTTTATGAATACTTGTGTCGCCTCAGCCAATCAGCGAAAATTAATGGTACTCAGTCATATATATTGGAAACTACTGTCTAATACACAACATTTGTTAGGAAAAATAAATACTGTCCAGTATTTTTAGCAAAATGACAAAAAATAGGTTTTTCTCCCATTGACTGCAATGATAACTGACTGTTTGTTTTCCCCTTTGACTAAAGTTTGGGATCGTCAAAAAAAGCATTGTTACGTCACCGTGCACCACAACATTCCCGGATGTCCGACCTCCAGAATGTCCATATTCATGAACATTCAATTAATCCCTCAGAATATAAGAACCCCGGGGCCACAGGTGTTCCTAGCGTTATGGCAACAAATAGGCCTATACTTAATACATAGGCATATGCCCCCTTATGTGTCAAAGTTACGATTATTCAAAATTCAACTTTACTGTTGTTTGATTTGGAAGCGCAACGGGTAAGACCTCTTGACTTGTCTTTGGAACTGCCGGCTCCGTCAGGAAAGGTGTTTGCTTTCTCTCAGCTGTAACATTATTTCTAGTAGTACTAGGCCTAGGCCTAGTAGTATCTACTGTTGGTTTGTCGCGTCCTTTTAGATTCTTTTTTGACGCATATGCTGCATTTTTACGTTTCTTGTGTTTATCTGGTCGCATGTTGCTTGTGTTGCAGGCCTAGGCCTATGTACCATCTACAATTTACAAACAGTACGAACAGACCGCAGACGGGCATTGCGCAATTCCCACTTGAAAGAACGCCATCGTCTAAAAAAAAAACTAGAACGGTAAATACCGTCTAGTTCGCATGCCCATGCAAATTGACACCCATATCATATGATCCGGCCAATTATAAAAATGGCATCTCACACTTAAGTCCCATATGGCATCCTATGTCCCACATGGCATCCCACCCCCATGTCCCACATGGCATCCCACCCCATGTCCCACATGGCATCCCACCCCATGTTCCACATGGCACCCCACCCCATGTCCCACATGGCATCCCACTCCATGTCCCACATGGCATCCCACTCCATGTCCCACATGGCATCCCACCCCATGTCCCACATGGCATCCCACTCCATGTCCCACATGGCATCCTACCCCATGTCCCACACGACATCCCATCCCATGTCCCACATGGCATTCCACCATATCTCCCACATTGCATCCCACCCCATGTCCCACATGACATCCCATGTCCCACATGGCATTCCATCATATGTCCTACAGGGCATCCCATCCTATGACCCACATGGCATCCCACCCCTTGTCCCACATGGCATCCCACCCCATATTCCACATGGCACCCCAACCCATGTCCCACACGACATCCCATCCCATGTCCCACATGGCATTCCACCATATCTCCCACATGGCATCCCACCCCATGTCCCACATGGCATTCCACCATATCTCCTACATGGCATCCCGCCCCATGTCCCACATGACAACCCATGTCCCACATGGCATTCCATCATATGTCCCACAGGGCATTCCACCATATCTCCCACATGGCTTTCCACCACACAGTGTCTCACATATTCCACCATATGTCCCACATGGCATTCCACCATATGTCCCACATGGCATCCCATGCTATGACCCACATGGATCCCATCCTACATGTGTGTCCCACATTAATCCAACCGTATGTACCACATGACATCCCTCCCTATGTCCCACATGGCATCCTTCCCTGTGTCCTGCATCAGTGGCTTCCCACCTGATGTCCCACATGGCATCCCACCATATGTTCCACATGGTCTTCCTCCCAATATCCCAATGACATCCTACTTTATGTACCACATGGCATCACATCCCATGTTCCCATGGCCTCCCACCCTATGTCCCACATAGCCTCCTACCCTATGTCACACATGGCATCCTACCTTATGTTACACACGGCATCCTACATGTGCCTTATGTCACACATGGCATCACAACCTATGTCACACTCTGTGTTACTCGTGGCATCCCACCATGTCCCACATGGCATTCTACCCTGTTCCACATAGAATCCCACCCCATGTCGCACATGGCATCCCACCCCATGTCCCACATGGTGTCCTATAGGCTCCATAAGGAGTGTCATTCTAGCTATCACAAGTCACTGATTGAGCATACTATGTATGAAAGTGTCAGTTCATATAATAGCTTATATGCAAATGACTTGTTGAAATGGGGTGGGACGCCATGTCCCACATGACATCCCATGTCCCACATGACATTCCATCCCATGGCATCCCACCTCATGTCCCATATGGTATCCCACCCCATGTCCCATATGGCATCCCACATGTCATCCCACCCTATGTCTCACATGACGTCCCATAAGCTCCATAAGAAGTCCCATCCTAGCTATCACAGTCCCTGATTGAGCATACTATGTATTAAAGTGTCAGTTCATATAATAACTTATATGCAAATGAGTTGCTGAATAAGAAAGAAAGGTGGAGTCAAATAATCATGCCTGATATAGCCCTTGGTGTATACAACATGGTAAGTGTTATATCATATGTCCCGCATGGCCCCCATCCATGTCCCACTTGGCATCCCTCCCTATGTTTATATGCAATCACATCCTGTCGCACTCTCTGACTAAGCATGCTAAATAAAAAAGTCTGGTCAGGTCATATACCGTAGCAACTTTATGCAAATGAACACAATAATAAAGGTATATTAATAAAAAAATTTTTTAAGGATTTCAAATCTTAAATGCTACAAGAGAGACTTGATGATCTCTGAAGAATATTGGAAAATGATATCATTTTACAGTTATCTTCTAAAAAAATATCAAATGTATTGTAGACTTTTTATAGAACTAGTCTTTAATCCCATCTTAAGTACCTCAGAAAAACCAACACTTTATAAATCTACCTACTGTGGTGTAGCGGTTTGTATACCTGTCTACAGACCACGAAGCCCCGGGTTCAATCCTGGGGTGGGTAGACACGCCAGTGCACCACAACTGGTTATCAAAGGCAGTGGACATTGACTTGGTTGTCGATGTTATGTCTGTCCGTACGTCGTACCTGTGTTCTCGTCCGGGTCGTATTAAGCGTTTCGTGATAGCATTTGTACTATCATAACCGAATACGCAGGCGACGACCCCGTCATTGTAAATGTGCGTTCAACTCTCTCTCTAACACTTTATAAGGAAACTCTAACTTTCCATAAACATATCTAAAGAAACTTTAACTTTTTCTGAGGAACTCTGAAGAGAAACTTGTACATTTTTTTAAGGAATTCTCAAAAAAGTTTAACATTTCTGAGGAAATCTCAGGACAAATCTGTGGACGGCCGGACGGACGTAATCGCCATTACATAGGTTCGCATAAATGCATCGCATGCGAACCAAAAATAAGACCGCATGGTCGTAGACCCGAAATGGTCATACTAAATACCTCGCTTAGGGCCTAGACCTAATCCAAAATTTGTTTAAGACCTTTTCCAACCAAGTTTAGCCGAACGTAAAACGTCAGGGTACTTTAACCAATAAAATGCCGCGGAATGTTCTTTTACTAACCAACCAATCAGCTGCAGGAAAAATTGTAAACAATACGTTATAAACAGGTAAGATTTCAAGTTAAAACTTGGCCTCGGGTACGTTTCTAACACTAACGTTACGTTCAATGCATGTAGTATGTAGTTGTAGGCCCTAGGTATAGTGTATACGTTAAAATGTTGAGTTAATGAATGTTCTGTATGTTCGTTGGGGTTCACATTCCTTAACATTTACGAAACAATACAAATATTTGTACACATTTGAAACACAAAAATAGGACGGAAATTGGCAAAATCGTTCAAATTTAAAAACGTTGATGTTCAGTGCGCAGAGCCCAATGGTATGAAATTGTGCCGTTGACCTCACTGCAAAATGTGAAAATAGTATCGAGGCGACGACGACGACGAGTGAACACACAATGACGGGGTCGTCGCTTGCGTATTCGGTTATGATAGTAACAATGCTATCACGAAACGCCTAATACAACCCGGGTGAGTACACAGGTACGACGTACGGACAGACATAACATCGACAACCAAGTCAATGTCCACGGCCTTTGATAACCAGTTGTGGTACACTGGCGTGTCTACTTAACCCAGGCTTGAACCCAGGGCCACGTGGTCTGTAGACAGGCATGATAACCGCTACACCACAGTAGGTAGTATCGAGAACTTTCAGCAGCATTTTAAATCCCTTGTTTTCTGTGAATGAGACAACTAGAAAAATTGTGTGAATGGAGAGGATACAGTTTATACAAAGTTTTCTGTTTGGTATGGAATTCCCTAACGAAATTACGCTACCATTTAAATCCTAGTGAAGTGCTTATTTGTGTATGTAGGCCCTATATACTGTTGATTATTGTGTGAAATTGTATTTTTAATGTACTTTTGACCCCATACGCTAGTAAATTGTGCAGACCATCAGAATTCCCCGGAATTTGATTGGTCCATTATGGTCACGTGAATTTCAGACATGTGACATTATCTAAATAAGATTTCCGGGAATTACCGATTCCAATATGAAAAGGTCTATACAAGCGCTGGAAAATTGGTAGTCACAGTGCGAGAAATCGACGTACGCAAACTACGCATATTTTGCTGAATTGATTATCGGTAAATTAATGTAAAATGGGTTATTCTAATCATTTCATCATTAATTTCGCACAAAACTCTTAAATTTAGTCAATATTTTCTACGCAAAATAGTATTGGGGAGTAATCTACACAGTTGGTTGTGATTTTAAATGAAAAATTTGTTGTTTCGGAAGTAGATTTGCACGAGTTTTTAACCAAGGGCAGTATTAGCATTAATGCATGAAAATACGGATCTGATTATTCAGTCATTAATCGCTGAAAAACCCTCTTTCGGTGATTGTAATCTAAGTATTGTTGATATACAAGTTTATCCCAGTTTTATGGTGTGCTACCCCGCCAGATTTAGAGGGCGTCGAGGATGACCTAAGAGGTCATTGTAGTTTGTGAGAAAACTGCCTAAGGCCAGCAAGTCTTACTAGTGTTGTGTGCAAGGTCATGGAGTCCATTGTTAAGGATGTTGTACTAGATTATTACTGGTCAATGGTTTGTTGAATTTGTCCCAGCATGGGTTCTTACCTAAGAGGTCTTGGTGAGAAGACAAAGCGTAATAATTAATATTTCCCCAGTTAGAGACCACCAATCCAATTATAGACACGATTTTCGAATTGATGACCACACCTACATTCACATTCATCATTAAACTGAACATTTCTGGTTTGGAATGTCACAGGTTTGCGATCCAAGCTAACTTGCCCAGATACTTGTAAATTCTCAAATCTTTTGATATCCTGTGTCTTACCGAAACCTGGGTGGGGAATGCTCATCAATTTCATTTAGATGGATATTTGGAATTTTCTATTCTTAGAAAGCGTAGAGTTGGTGCTAAAAGAGATTCTGGTGGTGTGTTTGTCTTTTACAAAGATCATTTGCAACTACATTTGATGGACAATCTTGGAGCTGAAACCCACATTTGGATCCGATTACCTCTTTCATAAGAAAATATTTTGATATTTTGATGTGTTGTTAACATTCCCCGAGTCATCAGATTATGCAAATGACTCAGTTTTTGATCAACTCGAGCAAAATATGGTTGTAATAAATGGTATTTATGAACCTTGCGGTAAAATTGCAGACACTGTAAAAGTGAGGCACGTCAGTCCCGCACTAAGTATTCTGATTCAAGACGAAGTTACCATAACTATTTATCGCTCAAAAGATTTTATTTATTTCAATAGAACTGATGACTTACTTTATGCTGCTAGGCAAAAGGATAGTAGAAAATTATGATCTTTTTTCCAAGATAGGCGTCCGATATACAATTGTGTAACTAGTAATGATTGGTTTTTCTACTTTAAATCGCTTTTTGATGACGGTGTTTATAGTAATGATATTTATGATAGTAGCCATTACATAATCGATCGTGATATGAGCTTTACTAATAACGATATGTTAAATTCTGATATAAAGTAGGATGAGGGTAAAAAAGCAATAAAAACGCTCAAATCAGGTAAAGCTAGTAGCATACATGATATTCCACCTGAGGCTATCAAGTATGCTCATTCTGACCTCATTAGTATTATTCTAAGCTATTTCAAACGTGTTTTCCTGCGGCATCTATTTAGAGATGTGGCAAGTTGGGGTTATTAATCCTGTTTATAAAAAAGGATTTTTATTAATGATATTGAAGATTGCCTTAATCGTTTAACGTATACTGGTATCAAGATAAATTATACAAATATATGTTGTCTGTTATATGCGGATGATCTTGTAATTTTCTCTGAGTGCCTATTCTTTACAAAAGCTTGTTAATGTCCTTGAAACATACTCTTGATATATTCTTAGTTAGTCGACAGGTCACAAAGAATTGTTGTTCATGGTGAAGTATGTCCATGGAAGAAGGTTACAATTGGTGTTCCTCAGTCTGTATTGGGTCCGCTTCTTTTCTTAATCTTTATGAATGATATTGATGTTTATCTTGGTTCCAGGATTTGTAAATTTGCTGTTGACACTAAGCTGTACACTGTTGATGATGATAGGGATTCTTCAATTTTGCAAACTGATCTGGATAAGTTAGTTTCTTGGTCCCAAACATGGCAGATGTCATTCATTGTTGATAAATGCAAAGTTATTCATTTTGGTCAGAACAATTTGGCTTTTGATTACTGCAATGCAAGCATGAATGGTTCAAATTTTGGTTGTGTTGATCAAGAAAGGGATCTAGGTGTTGTCATTACTAGCAATCTGAAATCTTCTAAACAGTGTGCTTTAGCAGCTGCAAGGGCAAATAGGATGTTTGGTTTGATTAGAAGAACTTTTTATTTTCTTGTTAGAGAGGTTGTTCTTAATTTGTATAAGCAGTTAGTCAGGCCCCACCTTGAGTATGCTAGTCAGGCTGGGAGTTCCTTTTATGAGAAGGATTACTTCATTTTGGGGCAGGTTCAGCGAAGAGTCTCTAGACTTATTCCCGAAATAAGGAATCTCTGTCATGAATCTAGGTTGCGAATTTTTGGTTTGACCACGCTTGGGTTGAGAAGAGTACGTGGCGATATGATTCAGGTTTTTAAGTTCCTATCTGGTAGTGATGGTTTGACTTCCTGTAATTTTGTGCATGTTTCAGCTAATCCTCATGTGACACGAGGTAACAGTTTAAGGTTGACCAAAGAGTTCTCACGGATAGATATTAAGCGTTTGAGTTTTTTGCAAAGAGTTGTTAATCAGTGGAATGGTTTGCCTAAGTGGGTAGTTAGCTCCAATTCTGCACACAATTTCAAGGTCAACATTAATAAGTTTTTTACTAACTTTGGGCGTCTTTGATTTTTTTGTGTGTGGTGGTGGTGTCAGTTTGGGCTTTTTCATGCGGTGACTAACCCTACTTAGCCCTTGTTATGTTATACCTGCACTGCGTGTGCATGGTTTGTTAAAAAAAAATCGCACTTGATCCATGGATGACGTCAAAATTAAAATTGTTATATTAATTACTTATCAAATTATTTGTTTATTGAACAAAAGGTAAGGATAAAATTAAATTGTAAGTAAAAAAAACATTAAATCAACAATTTGCGTAGAATACTTAATTTTCACATTTCTCTGGTATGTTCTACTTTTCATATGATTTACTCTCTACTGCCCTCACTTGGAACCAACATTAGTGGGTGACTTAAAAAAGTAATACGATTTCGTAATTGTAGGTATAGGAGTTTTGTATCTCGGCCCTCGGCCTATACATAGTATTCGCTTAATCGGTGCACGTCACATCCGGGAGATGACGTCATTTGCTGGAGTGACAACAAACCTTTGCGCGATACGTGGGAAAGTCCGCATGCGTTTACTGTAAGCGGCACGTATGACATGTAAACAAACACAGCTGATCGCTTTGTTTTCACTCCAATTCGGGGTAAATGCGCGCAGTTGCTATGCGGTCTGTTGACCTGAGGTCACATTTCCGACCAAGTGAATAGGACGAATGACGTCACGCTCTCTGCTTGTACACTTTGAACAAACAAATACAAAACTATAAACCGAAGCTTCCTAAATTCGTGGCCAATTTTGTGATGATCTTTGAAAAGGTAAGAATTGTCAATCGTAATTTGATCTGTGAAAGTCACCTTTCCTCATAGCAGACAACTTTTTATTAGGCTCAATATGCTTTTATAAAGTGAACTATTAGTGTCGTCAAATTTAAGCCACTTTTAAGTAGTTTTAGTGGATGAAAATGCTCAGGAAAAATGCCAGTCCAATTTCTCATTTCTTAGACCTAATTTACTTCCTAACGTAATAAGGTGTGGCTTTTCCGTAACACTAGGTTGTTATTATGGCAATACATTGAGACATAGGACGGAATTATGCAAAATAAAATATATTTGCTTGTACGATTATTGACAGAGCTTACGGATATAAACAAATGATATTCTTGTTACCGTTATCCACAATTTTGGATTTGCTGATACTAAGTTTAGGCCTACCAAAGAACGATCTGTTTATGCACCAAATACTTAGGCCTAGTCCTAGAGCGTAACACTTCTTGAGTTTAAACGTATTTTCACAACTTGCGTTTATTACTTGGAAATTTTACCTTTAGCTGTGGATTTTTTACCCTCACGTGGATATACATTATTTTGTTTACTTGTCTGAAGGTTATTTGTGCTTTTTTAATTGTTCATTCTTGTTTAGTTTAGTGCATTTTCCGTGCTTGTTATTTTCGCGTAGCGTTAGTGAACATAATATTATTAAGCCTTACACACTATTTGTATTTACAACCATTTCCGCGATTTTCTATTTTGGTTGTTTGCCTTATTACATCATTTAATTCATTTTCATTTCCTTATCTTCCTATTACAGTATTAGTGTCCATTGCAGCCTTTGGCTGTTGTTTTTCCTGTTGTCAAGTAAAGGGCCTATATTATTAGGTAGTACCGTTAGGCCTAGGCCTATATTATTTGTTTATCAGATTCGTCAATCATGTTTATTCTAACTCGCAACCTCTTTTCCCCTGTATAGTTCTTGGTAACATATTCTAGAGCCTCCGACTCTCTAAACTCCTTACGTTTGTCACAACCCCACTTGTCTCAGGCCTTAAATTTGCCTCTAAATGCCCCACAAACTGGCTACCTTGTCTTTTTTGGCCTGAGTGAATATTCAAATCACACACTCACAACTTATCTATCTATCAATGGGCAATTACATTCGTACAGATCAAGTTAAAAATTGTCAAAATTCAAATCACACAAGAGAAAATTGCTCCTCTTATTCCTTACCCTTTCTAGCTGGTGATATCGAAAGCAATTCTGCACCCTTCCCCAAATTTTCATGCAAACAATGCAACAAATCTGTCAAAAATAACCAGAAAGGTATTTGTTGCGATGGCTGTGACTCGTGGGTTCATAGTAAGTGTGCAGGCATTAGTAATGCAGCTTACAACACCCTTGCATCATCAACCGATGATTGGTTTTGTTTGGACTGTTCGGCTCCTTGTGGCCTGTATGGACTCCAGTGTAGGAGATCTTATAAAGCAGTACAGTGTGACAATTATGGTCAATGGATCCACATTATAAGTGCTGCAACATTGATGACTCAAAATACAGCGACCTCATGCATTCTAGTTGTACCTGGATATGTGATACTTATAATTTCATGAACTTCTCCGATTCTTTCTTCTACACTTACAATTCCATCAACTATACTAAATCATATAAGGCACCTCAAAGTTATTCTTCCGGCCTTGACTCAGGTTACAACCACCATCCCGATGTCAAATTGAAAACTAATCCAAGAAAGGTAAAAAAGAAGGTTCTAGAATTTCTTGTTATCAACTTTCAAAGTGTTCGAAACTGAAGAAAGCCTCCACCGAAAGTCTTATAAAAGACAAAAACCCAAATGTCAGTATTGGCACTGAAACCTGGCTAAATTCCGAAATCAACAACTCTGATAATTTTCCCGACAACAGTCATTCGCAAAGATAGAAGTACAAATGATTATGGTGGTATGTTACAGGCAATAAAAAATGACCTGATTTTCACTGAGCTCACTAAACTAGACTCTGACTGTGAGATCATTTGGACCAAATTCCAATTCCCTAAGGAAAAGAGCATGTATGTAGGAACTTTTTACAGGCCCAGTCACATTGACCTTACTAGCCTTCTTGAGTTGAGAAAATCACTACAAAGTTAGTGGAAAATGCTGACAAAAACAATGTTATTTTTGCTGGTGATTTCAACCACCCTAACATTGACTGGAGCCAAAACATCATTTCAGGCACTAACGCTTCCTACAAAGCAGCCAAAATGCTTCTTGAAGTGGCCGATTCATTCAACCTCACTCAAATGGTGCAGTCAACTACTAGATATAACAACATTCTTGATCTTATATTTACTAACAACTCACCAGCTATTAACTCAGCTAACGTCATACCCGGTGTAGGTGACCATGATATTGTTGAACTGACCCTAAACATCTCCCCTATTTCAGGAAAAAAGCTAACACAGAACGCATAAAAGAAGACCTGTCTAAACTTAAAGTGCGATATTATTCTAAATTCAATAGCTCATCCATTAATGTTGATGAAAAATGAAATATCTTCGAAAAGAAAAATAAGCTGATTATTGAAGAAAAAAAAAAACCTCACAAATTCACCTCAACTAAACTAAATTATCCTTGGTTGACCCATATCCAACGCCGTCTCTGCAAGAACAAACATAAACTGTTCAAGAAAGCTAAAAAAACTCAACAAATCCATGACTGGAACACATATAAAAGCTTTAGGAAATCTGTCCGTAAAAACATCAAAGAAGCTAGAAACAACTTCATCTGTAATAAACTTTAAAATTTCCTAACTGAAGACCCTAAGGCATTTTGGTCCTACATAAAAAGACTTAAAAGTAATTCCGTGGGTGTGTCACACCGTATGAAGAACGGTAAACTTTGTAGGGACAGTATGACTAAAGCTAACAATCTAAACGACCAGTTTTTCAGCGTTTTCAAAGAAGAAGATACCTCTCAAATCCCTGTAACTAAACCACTCACAACAAACAAAATAAACCAACTTATAATGACTCCAGAAGGTGTCAAAAAGCAAGTGCAAAACCTAAACCCAAACAAAGCCTCAGGTCCCGACCATATACCACCATGGCTCTTAAAAACACAAGCGGAAGACCTTCATGAAATCCTAAGTGATCTCTTCCAAACCTCTGTGGATAACGATACTATCCCAAATAAGTGAAAAGAAGCAAACATGTGGCGTTTAAAACGAAAAGGTGATAAACACGACCCAGCTAATTACAGACTAGTCTCTCTTACCTGCGTGTGTAGTAAAATCCTTGATCATATAATCCACTCACATGTGATGAAATTCCTTGATGAGCATAATATCTTAACTGATCTCCAACATGGCTTTCGAGCAAAAAGGTCAACCGAAACACAACTTCTCTTAACAATACATGATATTTTTAAACAACTTGACCAAAACAGTACCATCTCTATGGCTATACTCGACTTCTCAAAAGCATTCGATAAAGTCCCACACCAACGTCTGTTATCCAAACTTTCCGCATATGGCATTGATGGAAATCTACTGGCCTGGTTTGCATCCTTCCTCAGCAACCGCATTCAGCGTAATGTCTGTGATGGTGAAATCTCAAATCCTAAACAAGTTATGTCTGGTGTACCACAAGGTACCGTTTTAGGTCCTTTACCCTTCCTTTTATATGTCAATTACATCTCTGATAATATAAACAGCACGGTTAGACTGTTTGCTGATGATTGTCTTGTGTATAGAACAACTGATAAACCCTCTGGCCAACAAATCCTCCAAGATAATCTAAATAAACTTGAACAATGGAAAAATAAATGGCAAATGAATTTCAACCCCTTTAAATGCTACATCCTCTCAATATCTCCTAGAAAATGTTATAAATCACCAGATTATACCTTGTGCAACCAGCCGCTAAAACATGTGAACTCCCACCCGTACCTAGGTGTTGAAATTGATAATAAACTCAGATGGGATAAACATATTCACAACATCACCTACAAAGCAAACTCTGTACTTGGCCTATTAAGACGTAACCTCTCAAACTGTCCCACTGACCTTTGCATGTCAAGCTCTTGTTAGGCCAGTACTTGAGTATGCATCAGTAGTTTGGGACCCCCATCACCAGTGCGATGTAGATAAGCTTAAATCAATTCAACGGAGAGCAGCCAGGTTCTGTATGGCAGACTACTCTTATAAATCCAGTGCCACTAGCATGCTTCATAAATAAGATTGGCCCCTGCTAATAACAATAAGAAGGAACACCCGTCTACAAATGATATATGAAATCAATAACAGTCTTGCCGCCATTGATAATGATAACCTGATCCCAAACGCAAAAATTGATACAAGAAATAACCATGATCTGTACTTCCACGTTCCTTATGCTAAATAGAATGTTTATAAATACTTCTTCCTTCCTCAAACACTAAAAAAAAATTGGAATGCTTTACCATCGGAAATTGTACATGCACCAAGTCTAAACTGTTTTACAGCTAAACTGGCTAAGCTTGTTAATTGATTTTTTTTCTCATATTTTTGCTACGCTTGGTTGGCGTTGATGTCCTCTGGAAGGATTTCTGCCGACTTAAACTATTCAGATTCAAATTCAGATAGTGGCACTGGCAGTAGGTATGCCATGTCTAGTACTAAGGCCCAAGGCCTATTACTGTAGTATGACCCGAATTTGTTACCCACCTTAGCGAAGTCGGACAAAATTGTTATGTAAAAATGTCCATTTTCATGATTGATAAGAGTACAGAGTAGGCATGTCAAGGTGCATGAGAGACATATAAGGTCTAGATCGTGGTCATGCCTCAAATACCATGTAGGCCTAGAAGGCTATTCTATTGATTGCCTACTCTGTCAGACCAATAACTGAATAGTCCCTGCTTAGAAGGTAGACTAGACCAGCACTTTTATGAGTCACCCCATAGAATACTTTGCGACATAGGGCCGTGACTGGCAGTTGACCACATCAATTATTACATAAGAGCACTTCAGCAAACAAAAACTGATCCAAATAATTGCTGGAAATGGCAGTTCCATAAATATAATATACAAAACATACATTCACAGTCCGCATCATCCTCGTGTTAGATTGCCCTTAGTATAGATATTCTTACTAAGATCTTATCTTATGATTGATATTCTTAATGTTTTAAAATGTAAACATATAACATTGATAGTAATTTGCTGCTAAGTTCTAATATTACTCATTCTTTTTGTAAAACATTCTTAATAGCAACTGCAGATTCTAACACAATTTAGGAATTATAGTAGTACCCCCTTTACTTTGCGTGTCCCGAAGTGTTGGAAGTTTGTTAATATTTACCGTCTTCTCTGGTATGTCCTAACTAAAGTAACAGTATAATATACCGTAGTCCTACTAAGTGTGTTGGAGTAGTCATGGTCATACTTAGATAATTTCAGACTACTATGAAATATTTGAAAATTATTATGTCATCTTTGACATCAAAAACAAAACTTCTGTGTCAACTTCTGCAGACGTCATGCAGACGCAATGCAGGCTGCACACTTACAAAATAGTATGACCCTTAACATTGCCTTATGGTACTGTTAATGAATGTTGATTATTTGAAACTTTTTCGGAATTTTTTATTTTGTCAAAAATGCGCCAATTTACTTTTAGATCACAGATATAACACAAAAAACATAAGAAAAAACTGATAATGATTTTGAACATAGGTTTCATACATTGTATATTTACCTTACACAACGCCTTGATATAGAAAGTTTACGAAATGTTAACTAGTTTGAATTACAGCATAATGTTTTCTTTGTTTTTTTCTTTGTATCAAAAACAATTCTATCAAAATTATGGCATGCTGAAAATTTAGGCACATAAGTTTGTAGGTAGAGCTGTTTTTCAGAGTTGATTTGAAGCATGCTCTTTTTATTATCTGGCTCAGACCCCTAGTTTTGCTGTTTCACAGGGGCAGCCCGCCATGCCCCTCCGATGGCCCGCCCGCCACCCTTGGGGTCCGCTCTGCCCCTTAGAAAATGTAAGAATTATTTAGTTTTTAAGATTTTTTTTATTTTTTACCTAATCATATTGAACCTCATAAATGAATACCTTACATGGATACACAACACAGAATGATGGCATAGTAAGCAATTGTCCTGTTTGGGCTTGGGCCCTAAGGGGGCCCTTGGCTACATGTCGGAAAGACGCAGTGGGTCGTATATATTAATGTGCCCCTCAACAAGTCTAGCACCCTGCCCCCTTTTTAAATCAACCTAGGGGTTTGTCAGGCTAGACCAGTATAGAGCATTAATGCAGAAATAACTGTTTTTTCTGAGTGAGGAACAAGCTACAGTACTATACACTATTTTGATGTTCTTATTGTCAGTCTTGTTCTCACTTCAGAAGTGATATCATTTGAAACATTGTATGCTTGTTGTTCTACATTGCAGATTTGTGGTTATTTCATGCTTTCACAGGCCCCATAAACCCATCTTTTAGTACATGTAGATCTGAAAACTTTTTTCTTTTCTTCAGCAATACTGAGATAGACAACACATTTTGTTAACTCTGTTGATTCTCAGTTTTCCCTCTTAGATAGAGTCTATATAAAGCAATGTACTGTTGACAGGACTCTACAGCAACACTATGTACTGTCTTCAAATATCTTGTCATTACAGTTCATTTATTGTGTCATATTGTTTTTGTAGATTGAAAAGAGTATAAATTGCGTGTAGATGCCGGTTCCATATGGCAGTATGGAGTGTTACTCTCTTTTATAGTTCTGCTATTATATTGCAGCCATTTTTCTCACCTTCATTCTTAAGAAAGCTAACAATCAATTTGTACACAAATTGCCTTCACGCATGTTGCTTCAAGGTATATCTAAAAATAAAAAATAAAATAATTTTAAAACAGTGTATATTAGTGGGCAGAGATTTAAGATTTTTCATATATATCCTGATTTTTGCAGCCCAGAATGTAAAAAGGGTCCGCAATGTTTTACATTGTTAAAATGCTGTGTTGTCTACTTGAATTTATTCTTTGTTCTACTTGCAAAAATATTTGAATTCTGTTTCTGCTCAAACACTGAAAGAGCTCAAAACTTCAATTAAAAAACACATTTGGTCAAAAAAAATTGTATAGCAAAAGCTAAATGATTTGTATAACAAAACCATCAGGTTTTTTACACCTCACATGTCATATTTTTTATTCATAACCTATAGTATCATTTGATGTTATTTTTTTTTTCTTCAAGTATCCCTCAGTTGTTTGAGAAGAAAGTACTGCAGCATCACATTGTCTAAATATTAAGTTATCACTCACCTTTAACTTTCCCTCAAAGATTGTGGCAGAGCAAAAGAGAAATCAAATAAGTACTATATTTCTACAAGAACAAATGTGTTTAAATAAGTGCAGTATCAGGACTAGATCTGTATTTACCCATCTGTCATTTAGCTGGCATGAAAGCTACAGCAACACCAACTGAAGAAGAATGCTGTGACTGACAGTGATACAGCGTCGAATGACGCTCCATCCATCCTGTATTTGTTTTACAGCATACTTCATACATGATAAAATGAAATAAGTGTTTATACTATATGTGAAATATTGTTTCATGAGATGATTCTATCATATTACATCTTTCTTTGTTTTATCTGCAGTAATGAATTGGATCAGTGCATTTTGATATTGGAGCAGTGTAAGACATGAATATGGGTACCACAATATATCTTTGCATCAACAGTAAAGGTAAACAAGATGCAAACTATCAATATTGGGTCCTTTAGAAAACTCAACTTTGAAAAATTTACCATGTAACTGGTTAATGGTCAATAATTACCATCTTTAACAATAATGTTATTATTATAGAACAATGATTAATATGTATAGTGCAAAATAATGTTAAGCATTTGTATGCGCTGTACAAAGAGAAGTGATGGGGAGGAGCAGAAAAATAAGTAGAACGTTTTAAGGATTCTTTTAGAAAATATTGGTGAGATTTTTTGTACATTTTCTGACACCAGGTTGAGGAATTGATAGATTTGCTGATATCGAATAGTCTTTTATTTGTAGTAATTCATAGACACATACTTCGAAAGGCTGTCATAAAAAAAATAGTGACATCTATACATTTACTTTACAGTTTGGTACAAGAAAATATTGACAAGGAAGTCTAGCTAAAAAAGCATATTAAGTTTCAGACAAACAGCAAATTAAAATTTGAGCTTTATTAGGGTATGTATAATATGTGATGTAATGCAGTATGATATAAATATTTTCATAGTGTAATATATTGTCTCTTTCCTCTATTGACCGAGAAAAAAAAAATCACTGTGGGATATGGCAAAGAAAAAACAAAGCTAGTTGCTGTCTTTGAAACTAATGTAGATTACAATTTTGAAGAACAAACATGAAATGAAGGGCAGTTCCACTCACGAGACAACCAACACTTTGTATTTGTGTGAACAATTATTTGTTGTGTTATTTCACACAGCTTTAAAATACTCAACTTAAAACTAAATTTAATTTACATAATTAACTGATGTCTGGTCATTTAAAGCAAACATATAAAGCTTGCTCAGATGTTAAGTGAAATATACCTATAGTCCAAATCAAAGTTTAAAAGTTTACAAATGGGTAGATGAAAAGCTTTATGTAATTCTTTATATTTCCTTCCTAAATTTCAATTCTTGAAAATGAGGACAAAGTCTATTCTTGCTAAATTGTGGTTAAAGGTATGGTCAACACTTAAAAACGTTTGGTTAAAATTACTTTCCATTTTTCTTAAATGTGTGACAATGAATTAAAAAACAAAAGGGGTTACATAAGGAAATAGGAATTTCCGCCCACTCATACATCAGAAGAGGACCATAAAGAGAAACACAAATTTGCTTAGTTTGGCCTGGAAATTCAAAATGCTCTAAAATGGTCAATTTTTAAAAGATTTGGATGATTTTTTTGGTGCTATTTTTCATGGAATTTCAAGCAATTTAACATAAGTTACTGCTACACACATCCATATATCTTTAAAGCACTTATACATATGAAGAGTTTAATGCATTGCTTAGTTGTTATGAAGTTGAAACCAGACTTACATTTTAACTAAAAGAGATTAATAAATTGTACTATCAAATAAAGTATTTTCTTTGACTTTTCTTACGTGTTATGTGAATGTTTGTATTTTTGTACCTTATTTATCTAAAATTTATCTGCCTTAAACAAGGATAGACATACCAGTTTTGTATGTATTTTTTGTTTTAGGTGACTGTAGATCTGATGGAGCCACTCTTTTAATTGAAATAGCAGACAGGCTTATTGTAACAGACCTGCAAGGTACACATGAATGTCCTGCATTTGCAAAATAATGTGTTGTATAACATTAAACCAATCCAATAATTTACTCGTTTATTTCTTATCAGAAACAAGGATGGAAAGTTTAAAAAATAACATTGAAAAGATTTTCTCTGCAATCTGACAGCGCAGAGAAAAGTTATGCCCAATTTTGACATTCTTAGTATTGAAATTATTTAATAGATAATGGTAAAGGGTAATGCCCCATTAGTTGTAAACTTTTATTGGATTTAAACAAACAAATGTGCTACAATGATTTCATTAAAAAGTGTGAGGCAGATTTTCCAGAGAGGATGGTAAACCACATTGTCTTAAAAGTTACCATTTATTCAAATATTGATGTGTGTCTGTTTCAGAGGTACATTATCCCTTAAAAATGAAAAATTGCTATCGTGATCTTAGTTTAGATATGCTCATTGGGTTGGGGACTCTCTAGTACTGTGGTGGTGCCACATTTACTTATTTATTGTGTTACACCACTCATGTGAAGCCTTAGATAAGACCCTGTATTAAACATTCAGCCTTTCCTGGAAACGGCTTATTCACACAGAAGTTAGGATAAAATGGAAAATTTGCAGTGACTTAAAATAACTCGATTTCTGTTTGGAACTTGGAAGCACCTCAGATCATTCAGATTATCTTCAAGCACATCCAGATGAAAACAGTATGACAACATTTACAGACTGATATTTGAGACGCGGCACAGCCCTCTGACTACATCACTTGTATGACTTATAGTCATTTTACTCCTCTCAGGCCTTTCCCATGATTGTTTGCGATAGGTTGCCCCAGCCCTCATAATAGTGCTTTAATATTATAGGTTATCCGAGCTCCCGTGGTGGGGACTGCTCCTCAGTGGTGTTATGTATACTCCTTACGTGCAACTATTCATGATCTTCTATTGGTCAAGAGTTTTATTCTCCAATGGACTGCTTAGTGACGGTTCCCTTCATGTCCCATCCTATTCACTCCTAACTGAAAGTTTGCCCCACATTGCACAAAAGAAGAACCATTTGAATTTATGACAGACGGACAGACTTATTTAAAGCTGGAATGTTAATTCAACCAAGTCTGGAGTTCCATGTAACACAGGTAAATTATACAATTTTCAGCGGTAAACATTCCTAGCAGGTGTGTAACAGCATGGTTGGTAAGGAGCAGAGACGTCACTATAAGGGTGTGGGGTTGGGGTGCCTCACCCCCCCCCCTCTAAAAATAAATGGGACGCCAGTTGAAAATTAACATGGCAGTTGAAATCCAACCGTTTCTCTTCTTGGAACCCTCATTAATCCACCCAGTTGGGTACCTGTTGCCCTAACTACCTGTGAAAAGGGGGTCCCCTCCCCCATTTATCCCGTGGCTACACCACTGACTACAGAGCATGTTGAAGTCCCATGCTATTCATATGACAATAGCTGCAAATTAACATTTTTCCAATTCATTTTTGGAGCCTGCCCCTTCACAGTGATGTGTTGCAAAAATTCATCAAGGGAGTTCCTAAATACAACAAAAGTATTAGATATATAAACAATTCATTTTCCAGGCGAAATATGAAAGCTGTCACGATTTTAAGACCCCAGAGCCCTCTCACTAAATTTCAGAAAATTGTGTTTGATTGTTGGCTGATAGAAATTTAATTTTTTCTCCAAATTTGTAATAAATGTTACATCGTATTATTAAATGAGATAAATTGGGTCCGTGAAATACTTCTGGGCCTACTTATCTATCTAAACTTGACAGTCATAAACATTGGGAGGTTCTAGCTTTTCAAACGCCAAAGCTGGTATGACGGGTACGTACGCATCTCGAAATTAGGTATGAAATTACTGTTATAAATCACAAAAAAAACTCTTTCTCTTGATATACAATCGAGTCTAAGGTATTTTGTATACCTCGAGCGTTTATTTCCCCTCAAATAGCATCAGTTGTTCTTGAGAGGTAGTAACGCTGTACATCGTCTATTGGTGCTGTACATCCGTTTTACAGACATACACTCAATGCGCATACGTTATAATCATGGCGTCCAATTCAAGCCGAGAGCGGGTCTAATCGAATTGTGATATAACTTTTCTTAGGCGTTTGCTTTGTGACCTGTCCTAAAATGAATTTGAAATTATTTTTTTCATAGCTTAAAACAACATTTGGTTTAACTTCACGAGTTGGTAAGTTGTTTTTTTCGTGATTTTCATCCTTTTTTGTATCGGTCGGTTTTCACGTGTTTTTATCTTTCATCAAAAAGCTTCCACAAGCTCTTTGCTTTCATAGGCTGTTGTGCGAAAAGTAGTGCTCACATTGTGACATAAAACGATGTCGTTAATTCTTAAAAGTCCTATCTTGTATCGTGTATCCATACGAGAAATATGTATTCTTCGGTTTGAGAGAAAATTGCCCTGATCTAGAACAGAGATTAAATGGAAATTCTAATTGATTGTCACGTGATTTTGATTAAAGTATTCGGGTCAATCGAGGTTATGTTTCCGACTGATATTACAGCTATCACAGCAAATCGAACTCCCCATGACCATACAGTATAATTAACAAGCAGAAAACCAAAAGCAGCAACCTAAAAGAGAACAATAGGCCCAATAATACCTAAAGAAATACCTCAGCTTCTACACACAATATATATCAAAGCCTTTTTCCTTCTTATATATATATATATATATATATATATATATATATATATATATATATATATATATATATATATATATATATATATATATATATATATATATATATATATATATATATATATATATATATATATATATATATATATATATATATATATATATATATATATATATATATATATATATATATATATATATATATATATATATATATATATATATATATATATATATATATATATATATATATATATCAATGAACTACCTAGGTATTTTATGGGGCCAAAATTGTGCGGATGACATAAACAAAATGGTATGGGGGTAAGGGAGGGGGAATAGAAGAAAATATGTAATTTCGGCAGAATTCAGACTACCGATATTATGTAAATTGCAAAAAAGGGGGAAAATAAGGGGCAACACTTTAATGGATCATATCTATTATAAATGTGCAAACATAATACTATAGTTCAAAGTCAAATTTAAGATTCTATTTATAACCGGAAAAAGCACAACTTTATGTGGTCCAACTTTATGTGGACCATTCGATCATTATCGGGCAAATTATTGGTCCGACCAAGGTCGGAGTGGTCGGAGCGGTTCCGCCGCCTATGGACTAATATAGTATAAAGTGCATGTAATTGTTTAATTAATAATGCAATTAATTAGCAGAAGAAATGTTTTTATTACTTGAGAAAGAAATAGTTCATTTTAAAAAGAAGTTCATGAAAATTGAAATGAAATGTGCTCCAAAGCGGAATAATTAGATATCAACATTTTGTTATAATTATTTCAAAATGATGAAATAATGCATTCACACACTAAAGGATTGGAATGCTTTACCGTCAGACATTGTTCATGCACTAAGTCTCAACTGTTTCAAAGCTAAACTTACTAACACCTGTATTGCTAACTAGTTTTTTTTATTTTATTATTTTTTACTCATACTTTTTACGCTCGGTTGGCGTTTATGTCCTCTTGAAGGATTTTTGCCGACTTAACCGTTTCAGATTCAGATTCAGATGTATGTACATGGATTCACTTGTAATGATTTTTATTAAAAAGATTATCGTTGGTTTGAAATAATTGCCGTTCAAATGACGATCCCCATTTTTGATAACCATGCATAGCGTATTTGCGGCTTCCACAGTGGCGGCTTCCACAGACATGTACTAATACATAAGGTAGATTCCAAACTCTGACGTCAGAGAGAGAGTTGAACACAATGACGGGGTCGTCGCCTGCGTATTCGCTTATGATAGTACAAATGCTATAACGAAACGCTTAATACGACCCAGACGAGAACACAGGTACGACGTACGGACAGACATAACATCGACAACCAAGTCAATGTCCACGGCCTTTGATAACCAGTTGTGGTGCACTGGCGTGTCTACCCACCCCAGGATTGAACCCGGGGCCTCGTGGTCTGTAGACAGGTATTATAACCGCTACACCACAGTAGGTTGATAGGACGTCAGCGAGAGAGAGAGAGAGAGAGAGAGAGAGAGTTGAACACACAATTACAATGACGGGGTCGTCGCCTGCGTATTCGGTTATGATAGTACACATGCTATCACGAAACGCTTAATACGACCCGGACGAGAACACAGGTACGACGTACGGACAGACATAACATCGACAACCAAGTCAATGTCCACGGCCTTTGATAACCAGTTGTGGTGCACTGGCGGTAGGACGTCAGCGTTTGGAATCTACCTTTTTATATATCTGTGGCAGCTTCCGTACACAGCGCCAATGAATGACGTCACTTTGTTATGATTCAATTCGTAAGCTTAACGTACGTACATACGTGCTACGCTGCAGCTAACGTTTCCAACGCATAAAAAAGAAAGAAGTTAATTTTGTAGGTCACAGAAAATTGACGAAAACTGTGTATACACCGACCTACTACTAGTTCAGTGAGTTCTTTTCCGGACAGGTTCGTACTGCAAAATGTCTGATTTTTGAAGAAAAGAAAAAATATATGTTCGGGAACCTAATTGATTTAGTCAAGTCCCTTGGTAATACTATTAGTAGTTGGTCAAGACGACAGCATTGCAAGGTCGATTTAAATGCCACGGTGTGCATAGCAATTTAGGCATAGCCAGATAAACAAATTACAATATTATTGGTAATGGTATGCAGTGCATGTATTATTCGCGATGCCATATCACCAAAACAACTACCGTTACATAATAGTACTAATAGTAGAAGTAGTAACAGTAAGTGGGGTCCTACTCGAACTAATGCGCTCTAAATCTTAGACTAATAAGAGTATGAACGATTACAAACAGCCTACTGTAGTCCTAGGCTAGGCCAACTTAGTTAAGTGAAATAAACATCTCACTTGGTATGCTTAAGTTACAGTAACACGTTAATTCTGGAGGTCAGACATCCGCGAATGTTGTGGTGCACGGCGACGTAACAACGTTTTTTTGACGATCTCAAACTTCAGTCAAAGGGGAAAACAAACAGTCAGTTATCATTGCAGTACGTCAATGGGAGAAAAACCTATTTTTTGTCATTTTGCTAAAAATACTGGACAGAATTTATTTTTCTAACAAATGTTGTGTATTACTAGGCCTAGTAGTTTCCAATATATACGAGTACCATTATAATTTTCGCTGACTAACCGAGGCTACACAAGTATTTATGAAAAAATATCCCATTGACTGTAATGATGAAGTTTCCCCTTCAACTTGGCAAAACCGTACTGAGCCCGTACACAGTTACTGTACGTCAAACCGACCACCTCAATGGCTGCTGAAATACTGCCGAATACTGTGTATTGTTGTGTATTAGATAATAGTTTCCAACATATATGAGTACCTTTAATTTTAACCTCACATGCCACCTCCTCCTCCGGAAAGTCCTTTCTCCCACCCTCTGCAGAAAAAGTGTTCTTTTCTTCTGGATACCCAGCCATGTTGGCATCCCTGGCGATGACAGGGCTGATGCAGCTGCTAAGCTTGCCTTCAACCTCCTCCCAACCCTTTTTCCCAAAACCCTCTCTGACATCTAACCGCTTATCGCTTCCCTTGTTCATGACCGCTGGCAAACCTCATGGAACTTCCAAATTGATGACAAACTTCATATCATCCAGCCCACAATTTCGATCAAATCCACCATCAACAACCTCTCTCGTATCGACAACGTTCATATTACCCGTCTTAGAATTGGTCACACCCACCTCACTCACTCCCACCTCCTTATTGGCTCCTCCCAACCCCTCTGTAACAATTGCCACTGCACCCTCACAATCCATCACGTTCTCCTTGCTTGCCCCCTGTACAACCTTCCCAGAGCTTCCCTGGCTCCCCACAACTCAATTGCTGAGTTCTTCCAGAAAAATCCTCCAGATAAAATTATCTCTTTCCTTCATCATGCCTCCCTCTACAACCATATTTAATTCTCCTCTTCCACTCCCTCTCTACTTAGTTTTTTGTTTCACTCATGCAACTCCTCTCTCGATCACAGCTTTCTGACTTTTGTTCTTGAATTTTTCTCATTCTCCCCCTGTTTCCTTTCCTTCCTACCTCTTGATTGATCTGACCTCTCAGGCACAATTTGACCCTCGTTGTCGTGGTGCCGTTAAGACCTCATCAAACAAACAAACCAACCATTAATTTTCGCTGGCTATTTAAGGCGACACAAGTATTCATAAAAAATATATAATTAACTGTAATGATAAAGTTTCTCCTCCAACTTAGCAAAACCGTACTGAGCTCGCACACGGTTACGTCTCTCTGACCTTCAAAATACTACCATCTGCGACAAAAATACTTGACACCTTTTTTCATTCCCCTTCTACCCCTTTTCATTGTTGAAATTAAATTTCAGCTCTCCTTTGTGTCTCCTTTTTGGCATGCCGAGAAACGAACAACATTGAAACAGGAAGAGGGGAAAAAGTGTGAAGTAATTTGACACGGATTGTCTGAGTTTTAAGGAAAACTGGTTTGTTTTTTTTGGTATGTTTTTTTCTTCATCATTTTTCCGTAAATCTGTACTTTCAGTCACATCGTAATCGTAATGAAGCCTATTGCTGACCCGATGGTTTAATAATAGCAACATAATACGAAATAAAATATGAATGCAGTTGCAATGAAAGGAATGTGTGTAAGTAATTTGCATATTAGGTGTTTTGGGGCATGAGACAGTGTAGTCTTCAAACGATTTGACACATGCATGGAAAACATGGCTGAATTTCTTCCAAATGTTGATGACGCCGAGGGACTTAATTCTTTAGATCAGGAACTGGGCCTGAGAAACGCCAGAATGGTGTATCTAATAACCTACAGCCAAGCGGATGTTGGGAAAGTGAAGGACAGGAATGCTTTTGCCGGAATAGTTGGAAGTGCGTTTGAGTCTGTCGGCGGCGAAGTAAAGCACTGGGTGTGTTGTCGGGAAGAACATGCCAGTGGTGGCATGCTCTACCACCTTGCCCTCAAGTTACAGACACGGCATCGGTGGCTTCAGTTGAAACAGTATTTGCATGATCAGCATGCAGTGACTGTCCACTTTCCCGATGTCCACGTTAATTACTATTCAGCATGGCGGTATGTAACGAAAAGCGACAATGCCTTTCTCCAGTCTGACGGGCACCCGGACTTGACCGATTCAATTCCACGGACAATGGAGGCGAGCTGTAAGCGAAAAGAAGGGGTCAAGGCACACCACCTCACATTAAAACAAAAAAGAGGAGACTTTCGGCTTTTGATGTTTTGCAGATCATCAGAGCGAAAAACATAAAGAATGAGACGAAACTCCTAGCACTGGCCGAGGAACAAAGGCTTCAGGGGAAGAACACTTTAGCGGAATTCATTGTAAACCGTGTTCCAAATGGGTCAGCGATACGTTGAAGGTAAGACTTAGTGAGCTTTAGTACCCACGATGGGGTAGGGATCATCACGTTCGTGGTGTCCCTAATACATATGATACATATTATTTATCGGATATGACTGATGCTGACGCTAACAATTATGATTAGGAGGATGATGGCGATGACAATATTTCAATATATTATATACGTCACACCTGTCATGCAGGGAATGACAATATTCAACATGTCCAATGCGATTTAAGTGTTTTTGGATGCACATAAGGGGGTGCAATTAAGAAATGTTTCCGTACCTTTCAACGGTACACACCAGCAAATATAAGAAAGAAGAGTCAAGATCCTTTGTAAGTTAGCTGTGACCGTTTCAATTTTAAGAGAAATGGAGCTGTTCTGGGCGCCCCCTCAGGGCGAATTACAAGATGTATATTTCTATATCTTTTAAGGGTAGACTAAGTGAACATCCAAAATTCGAAACAAATTATGAAGAGAAACAACAAGTATTTTCCGTTTTTTAAAGAGTGTAGGGTTAGCTGTGCCATTTAAAGGAATGGTATAGCTTATGTACCTTAAAGGGGTAATAACGCTAAAGTCAAATGAATTCTCAGATAATGGTTTCCGGTCAAACTGCTATTTACTCAAATATATACAGGAATTACCAAATATAAATACAAATATAGAAACAAAGACTAATATTTGAGGCTTTGTCCTTTTCTTCTAATAATGTCATTCATCCTTTCGGACATGCTTTCAATATAATCACATGGAATAGATGTTATGGTTTGTATAACTGGCCGTTCAAATTGTTGAAAATTTTCACAAGATATTTCCTTTCCAGAGCGTCACGCCGCAATTTTTTACCAACATATTTAAAAATGTTCTCAATAGGGTTGATGCCGGGACTTCTGGGGGGGATCTTGAGCAATTGTGCGTTTACACTTCGTAAAGCTTCTCGAGCCTTGCCGCTGTTTTGTGAGGGGTCACCATCTTGCACGAATAAATGCATATTGGGCTTTGTGCTTTTCGGTAAATGTCTTCAAAATGGTCGTTGATAAATCTCGCAAAAAATGCACCATTCATTTCTTTGTAAGGCTTGCAGCAAACAACACCACTTGTATGCGATATAGCTACAATCATCTTCACAGTACGCCCGCCATTCCCAACCTTTTGCCTTTTTGCTAGACAGCCTCGTTGTAAACCTTCCTAATTTTTTCTCTAAATCCTTGTTTAGGGGCACGGGCCTGGTCCAGAGGAATTATTTTGTGAACAAACGACGTACCGTCCAAATAAATTGCAATTCCTTTCTTCCAAATACTTGCGTTATATTGAGTTTTGATTTTCTAAAAACTTAGACAATCCGCGACAAAAGTACTTGACACCTTTTTTAAGTCCCCTTCTACCCCTTTTCAATGTTGAAATTAAATTTCAGCTCTCCTTTGTGTCTCCTTTTTAGCATGCCAAGAAACGAACAACTTTGAAACAGGAGGGAGGGGAAAAAGTGTGAAGTATTTTGACGCGGATTGTAGGCCTATTAATTAATCAATCACTAGTATTTATAGAGCGACAAAAGCAAAAAAAGAATTTGTACTAAGGCGCTATACAACTAAGAACAAACTATGCATATGTTGTCATATATTATTTGAGACTACGGGTCTAGGCCTAAATCGATTTAGACCTAGCTTATGGCCTACACACTTAAGCAAAGTCAACGGTCTTCAAGTTCAAAGTGTGTTTTCAAAAAAAATTGCCCAGACATTTTGGGCAAATTGAATTTCAATAGGCCTATGAAGACTTCTCTTTATGAAAATTAGCGCACCACAATGAAATTTGAATTTATTTTACACATTGTGAATATTGTAATAACTCAATTGGCATCCTAAAAGGATACACATTTTTTGTTCAAAGATAAAGTTTTTTATGAGCGTCTTGACAAAGAATGGGAGTAACCCCCTGACTCGCGAACTTCTGACGTGAATGGTGTAATCTTATCAATTAATAAAGAAGTGTAATCTTATGGCTCTTATACAGTATCCCTGGCTGGGCAGCAAAGTCACACAGATTTAAGTCCTATCTTAAAGAACGATGTATTCATGATTAAAGAGCTTTTCAATATTTTAGGTCAAAACTATGGCATATCCCTGGCTTGGGCAGCCTACTAATTTTAAAGAATGATGCATATTTGACAAAGTGTCAATTGAGCGTGACTTTGCTGGTGACAGCCAGGTATATACATCAAAGTAAACCTGTGTTTTACAGTTGTACCCAAAAATGTAGCACGCCTGTAAGTATTATTTCCAACAAATACGAAGATGTAACGGTTGTGTATAGAAATGATTGACTTATTTTGAGTGTGTGTACTGCATCCCCTGTGCAGTCTTGGAGGTATGAATGCTACGTTTGTTGTTATTTATGTGGATATGTACAGTATCAATCGTAGCAAAAGGTTACATGGAATAGTAGAATAGAATAAACTTGATTAAACCCACGAGAGGTAAATCACTGCTCGCATAATTTACATAAAATTCATATAAAAACAAATATAACAAAATACATACGTAAAACAATGAAATATGAGAATTGAAATTAAAAAGAAAAAATTCATATGAAAATATGTATAAGAATATGCACGAATAATGAATATACTAAAGTATAAAATGTGTTAAAAGGGCCTGATATAAAAATCAAGAACTTAAGATTGAAATTTGAATTGTGTAATTTTATACATCGAGGAATAAATGATAAAAAATATCTATTTGTTATGGCCACTGGCAATCTCATCCTGCCACTTTGTGGTACTGTATCACCATTTTGTCTAAATAATAGTGAAGTGGGTGGCCATCATCGCTCATTATCTTATCTAGTTGTGCCCCAAGAAGTCTTTTGTATGATGAGTCCATTGTTCAGTGGCATAACCAGGATTTTCATATTGGGTGGGCGGAGAATTGAATTAAACCGACATGATATTTAGTGGCGTAGTTGAGGTGACATGCACCGAAGGTGTCATGCAGAGCGCTTGACTTATCGGCGGGGTCCAGGGGCCCACTTAAGGGCCCCTGATGGGGTTGAGGGGGTGAAGCCCCGGTAGGAGTCTATTGGAAAAAGCCCTTATCATTTTCAGGAAAGCCATCAAATGTTTTTTGTCGCCATAGAAGAATTGGTTTTCAACTTTTTAAAGAAATTTGTTTGCAGTTTCTCAGAAGATATGCCCATTTCCCCATTGGTACTTAATAGCATAAGATCTTTTTAGGGGTGACAGCACCAGTGACACATCGCTAATTCTTGTCAGGAAGAAACTTTTTGTAGGAGGTTCTAAGTTAGATAATTCAAGTTAAATTAATGCAGTCCACATATCCATTTTCTCTCATCCACTGCATTATTGTTTGATTTACAGCCATTTTGATTCATATTTCACAGGGTATGTGTTGCAAAAATTTCAGGATGCTTGTCCAAGTTCCGCCCACCTCAACAGAATTGATTACCGACATCAGTAAATTTTGTTTCAGTGATCCAGATGAAGTGCTATACCCACACAGAAGGCCATCTTTTATGAGTAAAAACATGACTGTAACACACGAAACTACTAAGGTAGATTTTATCACAAACCTCCCACCTGAATTAGGATTGAACATTTTAAAATATTTGGACATTCCAAGTCTTATCCAAGCCTCAAGAACTTGCAAAAACTGGAGTAACATTATCATAGATGAATGGCTTTGGAAATATTTCTGTGAAAATTATTGTGAATTTAAAAGTGATATGGAGAAGGACAGATTGCAAGGCTTTTTATGGAAGGTGAGTTGCTACATAATTATTATGTAATCCAAGTAGAGAACTGCAGTGACATGATACTGTATAAAGCTCTCAAGGCATTCAGCACATTTTACATTCTGATGTGGTAACCACTGAGGTTTCTTAACATTTGGAACTTGATTTTGTTTAGTGCTACAGGGATTATTTTATACTGTATATTCAAGAAATAGTAAAGATCTTTCTTATATTAATGAAAGCTACAGTAAGACAAAAATGCCAATTTTATGCAAATTAGGTCACTAACTTGTATATCTGGTGTCATAAAACTGCTGCGTATCTTTATGATACTTTGCTGTCTTGCCGCTAACTAGTGACAATATTTTTTTATTATATAATTTTCGAATTATTGAGAGAATTATCTTTCAATTGATATTATTTTTGGATTTTTGGAGCAGGGAAAGTAAGAATATGTAAATAAAAAATTGTTTGACCTTTGAGAGTTTTTTTAAAAATAATTCATACACACTCTACGTTAAGCGGTGCTTGGCTGCTGTACATCAGAAGTCTAAAGACGTTGTTGATCCTTCCTGTTCTGTCAATCCTAGTATCTCTTCCTGTCTTTTAAGCTTGACCATGAATGTCATTACCCTCAAATGATCTCATTACATCTGAATGCTTGGTTATTTTGCAAAATTTGGCATTTTGGTTGTTTTACATTATGCACAGATACAATGCTTCAAACAAAGCAAATTTCATGCTGGACGCTTAGTTTGTAGTGAAGAATAGGGGTGGGGGAGGGGCGTGTTTTTGTTTACTCAGTTGTTGAACTGTAGAGTTTATCCCATTGGCTAAATGGAGTTGCAAAAAGTTTCCAATCCCAAATTTCCTTTGTTGACTTTAAAAAATAATAACAACTTTCCAAAATGCACCAAAAATCACAAAAGTTAACACATTTCATCCAAAAATGAAGAATTGTGGCTCGGTACGGTATGACCAACATTTGATTAGAATTGATTATTTTGACTACACTTAATGATTTTCTCACCCACTCTCACCTACTTTTCAGCTTCCCTGCTCCTCTCTCACCTACTTTCCAGCTCCCCTGCTCCTCTCACCTACTTTCCAGCTCCTCTGCTCCTCTCTCACCTACTTTCCAGCTCCTCTGCTCCTCTCTCACCTACTTTCCAGCTCCTCTGCTCCTCTCTCACCTACTTTCCAGCTCCTCTGCTCCTCTCTCACCTACTTTCCAGCTCCTCTGCTCCTCTCTCACCTACTTTCCAGCTCCTCTGCTCCTCTCTCACCTACTTTCCAGCTACTCTGCTCCTCTCTCACCTACTTTCCAGCTTCTGCTCCTCTCTCACCTACTTTCCAGCCCTCTGCTCCTCTCTCACCTACTTTCCAGCTCCTCTGCTCCTCTCTCACCTACTTTCCAGCTCCTCTGCTCCTCTCTCACCTACTTTCCAGCTCCTCTGCACCTCTCTCACCTACTTTCCAGCTCCTCTGCTCCTCTCTCACCTACTTTCCAGCTCCTCTGCTCCTCTCTCACCTACTTTCCAGCTCCTCTGCTCCTCTCTCACCTACTTTCCAGCTCCTCTGCTCCTCTCTCACCTACTTTCCAGCTCCTCTGCTCCTCTCTCACCTACTTTCCAGCTCCTCTGCTCCTCTCTCACCTACTTTCCAGCTCCTCTCTCACCTACTTTCCAGCTCCCCTCTGCCCTACATGTAACACTGATCTCTCGATCAAGTATGTCCTCTTAGCCTGTCCCTTATACCTGAACAACAGATCACACCTCTCCCCCTCGATCTCAATTTCCGATCTTTTCAAGAACAATCCTACCTCCAACTTCATCACCTTTCTCCACAACAGCAATTTATTTCACCTGATCTAAACCACCCTTTCCTTCCCTTCTCTGCCATACTTTCCTTACCTTCCTTTTATTACATTAGCTTCTTTTCCTTATCCACCTTCTCTCCCTCCCCTCTATCCCACCTCTCTTTCCTCTGTCTTGACTCAAGCACCTTAGTTTCAACACCCTCTTGGCACATTAAACTCTGACTGTCGCTGTGCTATTAAACATCAACAAACCAAACCAAACTAAATAATTTTGATCAAAATGAAAAACAAAATTCTTTTTGCAAATGTTGTTTAAATGTTTTTGAAAGAAATCATTTGCGTGTTTTTTGTTTTTACCAAAAAAATGAAAATTCTGCATATTTTAAGTTCCAAATTACGCAAAAAAATATACCCACGCAAAAAATACAATATTAAAAAAGATGTAATGGAGTATTTTCAAATGATAATAATTTCACCCCTATATGATTTTAATATGGTCCTGACATTTTTTTTTAAATTTGGTACATAAAAATGGTGAATAATTTGGTATCTGGTTGAGTAAGGGATAAACCCATGCACTGGCTCTTTTGTTAAGTACAGTATCTGTCTTTCATCTTGTAGATCCTGGATTGGTCATTAAACAAAAATTAAGAATGGCTGCTTCTTCAATTGGCTTGGTGCATTATTCATCAGTGTAATTCTTAAAGTACATTAACATTAATTGTTGTTATAACAACAACAATCTGCGTGCATTCTTCATCAGTGTAATTCTTAAAGTACATTAACATTAATTGTTGTTATAACAACAACAATCTGCTTTAAGTAGATAACCATATTCATCTAGTAAGAGAGAAGACAATGATAGAAACAGGATAGTGAAGAACCTTTAAAGTATTGGGCTTTTTGATATACAGTAACTACAGTAGGCCTACATGTTGATTAAAGAATGTTGTTGTAAGTTCTCACAACCTTTGAGAGGGTAAAATAAAGATCAAATTTCATCTGAAACAAGATTTTGATATATACAGTTCAGAAATAATTCTTCAGAAATAATATGTCGCTTGAGGTGTACACTTGTGATACTCTTAGTTCATTAGCCACACATTTCAAGTGCATCCAATGATATCCATGTAAATGCAAAGACATTTGTTTTAAGATAAAAATGACCACATCCACAATGTCTGAATGTTTCCGGTAATACAAAGAAAGTTTCTTCATAATTCGTTCCATATGTCTATGGCTTACAATTATCCAAAATTTTGCAGCCAAGTAATACAGGATTTCTTTTTGACTAAAGCCTAAATCATAGAGACGTACAAATTGATCCCTATCTATGGTGGAAATTATTATGCACGTACGTATTATTACCACGTACGTACGTAATACCTCATGACGTACGTACGTGATAGTATTATTACATACGTACGTATTATTATCTCGTACATATGTGATATAATTATGAACATATATATTATTATTATGTTCATACGTAATAAATTATTTTTGACCATATTCCCTCTAGAGCTTCGTAGTACCCAGTTTTAAAACGTCCGACAAATTGTTTAATTGCTCTTTGGAGGAAAAAGCTGTTGGTTCTTCTTATTTTCAGGAAACTTTCAAGAGAAATCATGTTCATCACAAGATCAGAAGGCAGTGGATGAATGGGCAATTCAGTCAAATCTGCAGATGTGAAGAGTTCCCACCGAACCACATGACTGTATTAGATCAAAACACATGGGGTGATATCTTTGAGGCAGAATTAAGTAGGTGAAATGTGTAATGTTGGGTGCTGTGCAAGATTGAATTACAAAAACAACAACTGAATCACAACGTGCTCTAGCAGGGGATTGTGTTACATTTTTATGATAACTCTTTGCTGTCTGCAAGAATCAAGTAATTAAATTAAACCAATGCATTGAATTTAATCATTTATTGAATTAAATCAATTCATTGAATTACCTTTATTGACACGGAAATGAGGATGAAATGAGGATGAAGTGGTGTATTACTTGGCAACAAGTACCACCATAGGAGTACAGTATCAGGAGGGTGAAGTAATGTATCACTTGGCAACAAGTACCACCATAGGAGTACAGTATCAGGAGGGTGAAGGCGTGTATCATTTGGCAACAAGTACCACCTTGAAATGAAAATAAAACGAAACCTTTAAGCAAAATTTCCAGAGTTCTACAAAGAATATTGATTTTCTTCTGAACAATCCTAAATTTGCTAGGTGTCATTATAAAGTCGGGTAGCTCAGTTGAAAAAGCGTACGACTGAGATGCTGGAAGTTCAAGCCTCGGTCAGGTCTAACCAATTTTTCCACATCTATGCGGACAGATACACCGATCACCAAAGCAGAAGTACGTCGTTTGCAGCTCCTGCTCATTCAGCTGTTAAGAGAAGTGGCAATGGTTGAATGGCGCTCACCATCCTTTAGAAGGAATGTTAAGCCGTCGGTTTCGATGGTAGGACAGACACACCCTACTGTACCTGGTTCTCTGAACACTTCTCAAAAAGAGTAGGGTGAAAACCCGTTGTTCATCAACTTCCGTCCCGGTCGCACGAGACTGGCATCTGCTATGCAGGCCATAGCTTGGCGTCTGTGCTCCGTATAGGAGTCTTGCCGAGTTCTATAAGGGAGGATCATGTACAAAACAAAAAAACCTCTGGATATATCTCATAGAGTGCTTCGTTATCTTTCATTATAATTTTAAAGTATAAAATTGTCAGTTTCATTTAATTAGAAAGGAGGGGGAGTGGGTGCAAATGTAAAATCAAACACAAAATAATAACAAGGGTAGTATATGGAGAATAGTATATGTGTCAGATTGGAAATTGTTGTGAAGGCATAATTTATAAACATGTACTGTAAAGACCCTTTCTGGAATGTAGTAGGTGCATATTACTGTTACACACAAATCATAAAAGATCAAATTTCTTCCTGAAGGGTTTACAGTACTGGTAGTCAGTAGTGAGAATATCATTAAATGCTTTGTGAAGTTTAAGTCACTTTTGAGATAGAGAAAGCACCATGGTCATCACTTACGAAAAAACAGTGGAAATTTAGAATACACTAAACCCAGTGGATATCATTAGGAATGGTTACTAAATTTACAGATTGAAAATCATCAACAAATGTCAGCCCCTCAAAATTAGCTACACCTTGGTCATTTCGAGCACTTTTGAATATGCATAGGTACTAAATCAAAATAGCACAGTACACTTTTTGATACCACCATTACGATTCTAGGGCCGCATTAAAATATGTCCTAAACACCCGATCATTTACAGAAAACTGGTCAGGTGATCATATTAGGTACCCCGCTTCCAATTTGTATTACTTGCTCACTAGCGCATTAAATTATAGGAAACAGTTTCCAAGCTTTGCGAAGCGATTCACGCATAAGTGATTAAACTAAATGATTGTTAGGCATGCAATCATGTCTGGAAATTATCCTGCTATGCTTGAAAGTCGATATTACTTTTGTGAGCTTTTCCAATTAGTTAGGTGAGATGTTGCATGCATCATTTGACAGGTATACCCAAATTTGGACAACTTTTCAATGCAGCAACTAGATCATCATGCATTATGTGGATGTTTATTAGGAACAGCATTGTGTGGATGTTTATTGGGAACAGCATTGTGTGGATGTTTAATAGGAACAGCATTGTGTGGATGTATATTAGGAACAGCATTGTGTGGATGTTTATTAGGAACAGCATTGTGTGGATGTTTATTAGGAACAGCATTGTGTGGATGTTTATTAGGAACAGCATTGTGTGGATGTTTATTAGGAACAGCATTGTGTGGATGTTTATTAGGAACAGCATTGTGTGGATGTTTATTAGGAACAGCATTGTGTGGATGTTTATTAGGAACAGCATTGTGTGGATGTTTATTAGGAACAGCATTGTGTGGATGTTTATTAGGAACAGCATTGTGTGGATGTTTAATAGGAACAGCATTGTGTGGATGTATATTAGGAACAGCATTGTATGAATGCATATTAGAAACAGCATTGTGTGGATGTTTATTAGGAACAGCATTGTGTGGATGTTTATTAGGAACAGCATTGTGTGGATGTTTATTAGGAACAGCATTGTGTGGATGTTTAATAGGAAGAGCATTGTGTGGATGTATATTAGAAACAGCATTGTGTGGATGTTTATTAGGAACAGCATTGTGTGGATGTTTAATAGGAACAGCATTGTGTGGATGTTTAATAGGAACAGCATTGTGTGGATGTTTATTAGGAACAGCATTGTGTGGATGTTTAATAGGAACAGCATTGTGTGGATGTATATTAGGAACAGCATTTTGTGGATGTTTAATAGGAACAGCATTGTGTGGATGTTTATTAGGAACAGCATTGTGTGGATGTTTAATAGGAACAGCATTGTGTGGATGTTTATTAGGAACAGCATTGTGTGGATGTTTATTAGGAACAGCATTGTGTGGATGTTTATTAGGAACAGCATTGTGTGGATGTTTATTTGGAACAGCATTGTGTGGATGTTTATTAGGAACAGCATTGTGTGGATGTTTAATAGGAACAGCATTGTGTGGATGTATATTAGGAACAGCATTGTGTGAATGTATATTAGAAACAGCATTGTGTGGATGTTTATTAGGAACAGCATTGTGTGGATTTTTATTAGGAACAGCATTGTGTGGATGTTTATTAGGAACAGCATTGTGTGGATGTTTAATAGGAACAGCATTGTGTGGATGTTTAATAGGAACAGCATTGTGTGGATGTTTATTAGGAACAGCATTGTGTGGATGTTTAATAGGAACAGCATTGTGTGGATGTTTATTAGGAACAGCATTGTGTGGATGTTTAATAGGAACAGCATTGGGTGGATGTTTAATAGGAACAGCATTTTGTGGATGTTTAATAGGAACAGCATTGTGTGGATGTTTATTAGGAACAGCATTGTGTGGATGTTTAATAGGAACAGCATTGTGTGGATGTTTATTTGGAACAGTATTGTGTGGATGTTTATTAGGAACAGCATTGTGTGGATGTTTATTAGGAACAGCATTGGGTGGATGTTTATTAGGAACAGCATTGGGTGGATGTTTATTAGGAACAGCATTGTGTGGATGTTTAATAGGAACAGCATTGTGTGGATGTTTAATAGGAACAGCATTGTGTGGATGTATATTAGGAACAGCATTGTGTGAATGTTTAATAGGAACAGCATTGTGTGGATGTTTAATAGGAACAGCATTGTGTGGATGTTTAATAGGAACAGCATTGTGTGGATGTATATTAGGAACAGCATTGTGTGAATGTTTAATAGGAACAGCATTGTGTGGATGTTTAATAGGAACAGCATTGTGTGGATGTTTAATAGGAACAGCATTGTGTGGATGTTTAATAGGAACAGCATTGTGTGGATGTTTATTAGGAACAGCATTGTGTGGATGTTTATTAGGAACAGCATTGTGTGGATGTTTAATAGGAACAGCATTGTGTGGATGTTTAATAGGAACAGCATTGTGTGGATGTTTAATAGGAACAGCATTGTGTGGATGTATATTAGGAACAGCATTGTGTGAATGTTTAATAGGAACAGCATTGTGTGGATGTTTAATAGGAACAGCATTGTGTGGATGTTTAATAGGAACAGCATTGTGTGAATGTTTAATAGGAACAGCATTGTGTGGATGTTTAATAGGAACAGCATTGTGTGGATGTTTAATAGGAACAGCATTGTGTGGATGTTTAATAGGAACAGCATTGTGTGGATGTATATTAGGAACAGCATTGTGTGAATGTTTAATAGGAACAGCATTGTGTGGATGTTTAATAGGAACAACATTGTGTGGATGTTTATTAGGAACAGCATTGGGTGGATGTTTATTAGGAACAGCATTGTGTGGATGTTTATTAGGAACAGCATTGTGTGGATGTTTAATAGGAACAGCATTGTGTGGATGTTTAATAGGAACAGCATTGTGTGGATGTATATTAGAAACAGCATTGTGTGGATGTTTATTAGGAACAGCATTGTGTGGATGTTTAATAGGAACAGCATTGTGTGGATGTTTAATAGGAACAGCATTGTGTGGATGTTTATTAGGAACAGCATTGTGTGGATGTTTAATAGGAACAGCATTGTGTGGATGTTTATTAGGAACAGCATTGTGTGGATGTATATTAGGAACAGCATTTTGTGGATGTTTAATAGGAACAGCATTGTGTGGATGTTTATTAGGAACAGCATTGTGTGGATGTTTAATAGGAACAGCATTGTGTGGATGTTTATTAGGAACAGCATTGTGTGGATGTTTATTAGGAACAGCATTGTGTGGATGTTTATTTGGAACAGCATTGTGTGGATGTTTAATAGGAACAGCATTGTGTGGATGTTTAATAGGAACAGAATTGTGTGGATGTTTATTAGGAACAGCATTGTGTGGATGTTTATTAGGAACAGCATTGTGTGGATGTTTATTAGGAACAGTATTGTGTGGATGTTTATTAGGAACAGCATTGTGTGGATGTTTATTAGGAACAGCATTGTGTGGATGTTTATTAGGAACAGCACTGTGGGGATGTATATTAGGAACAGCATTGTGTGGTTGTATATTAGAAACAACATTGTGTGGATGTTTATTAGGAACAGCACTGTGTGAATGTTTATTAGGAAGAGATTAAAGATCTTCTGTTAAAAGTAAAGTGGCATAGCAACTATTGATGAGCGTTGATTTGTTGTTTATGTCACAAGAATGTTGGATAATAATTGAAAAGGTCTCTCAGCATGAAATACAAAATAATTCACTCTTCTTCATATTTGTCACTTATAGTTAGACTTAAGAATCAGATGGAATGTCAACTTGTTGGCATGGACCATTTTTGTAAGCTAAAATTTAAGCATAGTTCTTCTTTTATTACCTTAAACAACTCATTTTAAACATAATTTTATCATGTTTGATGCTTCTGAAAACTACACAAATTGGTTTTAGCTTTAGATTTACAAATATAAAAGTGTTTCATGTTGGAAGAGGAATTTTTCAATGAACAAATTGTCTTTTCATTACAAAAATACATTTTTAAAACAATAGATATATTTGAAACATCAATAGTTTTCCCACAAGCCACTTCAGTCACCCCTAATGTTTATGAATACAAAAAGTTAGGCTTTCCCTGTGGTTAAGAATATAAGAAAGAAAATAGAATGAACCAAGATAATTTATTTAGAGCACAATCTTGCTATATCTGTTGTTCAAGACAGTAAATTAGAATATGATTGTTATTGATATTTCTATCATGTATAAAGTTTGTAAGCTGAAAGATGACTTATTTATGAATAGAATGTTTATAAAAGTTTAGAATGTAATATATACTAAAACATTATTTTATCAACTGTACATAAGCATTTTAAAGTATATGATAATATATTATAAATATTTATGAGAAGATGTAAACATTATCCATACCCATTTAAAAGATGATGATGAGGTTGCCTCCTGATAACAACATCAGACATTTAGAGATGAATAAAAGAATTGCAATTAAGGCTGGAAACTCAAACTTAAGGAACAAGATACAAAGAACCATCAATAAACATGTTCACAAGATTAGAAGTGATTATTCTAAAGACTTAGCCTCTTCTTCGTCTTTCTGGGGCTTCTTGAAATCCATCAGGAATCGAACTGATATACATGATGGGGAAGACATATCTGCAGATTTTGGCTGTGAATTAAGTGACTTTGGACGCTTTAATAATGCAGTAAATAAAGACATTACTCTTCATTTACCTGATACGACTATTGATACGATTCCTAAGATAGTACAGGAGGAAGTCAGGAAGCAGTTTAGATGTGTAAAGCATGGGATTGCCTCAGGGTTTGATAATATCCCATGGTGTGTATTCAAGCACTGTTTAAATGAGTTAGCTGATATTTTTACTATAATATATAACAAGAGTATCGACCAAAGTACCATTCCATCAGTCTGGACTCTGGAAGCAAAAAATTCACCTGTACCCAGAATTGGTAAACCTGCTTTAGTAAATGATTACAGACCTATTGATATTTCAAGTATTGGGTTTAATGGCATGCAGAAAATACTGCTACCATATATAATGCAGTCTATGATTACAAGGGGTGATCAAAACCAATTTGTATACAAAAAAGGCATTGCTTGTACTGATGCCATACTTACTCTTGTCCATGTAGTTTCAGGGCTAAATAAGAGTGATACAAGTGTTTTCAAAGTCTTGTTTCTTGATTTCTCAAGCGCCTTAAACACAGTTTTGCCAAATTGTCTAATCAGTGACTTAACCAATTTCAAAGTTGCTGATCCACTGGCTGGCGGGCTTCATACAAGAATGGTCTGGGCAAGTAAAACTACAAAAAGCGTGTTCTGATAAATCAGCAATCAAAATTGGTGTTCCACAGGGAGGTCTACTTATCATTTACTATATACACTGATGAAATTCGTTCAGACTCAAATTGTGCTGTTGTCAAATATGCTGATGATACCACCATTTCATGCAATATCTCTAAGCAGACCCATCGCAAAAATCAAGGTGACTATCAAGAATTTGTCAATAGAATTTTGGATACGTGCAGAGAGAAAAATCTGCTGCTGCTTAACCCAAGAAAATCAAAAGGAAATGGTTTTTAAAAGTATAAAGATAAAACACAAAGGATTGATTGAAACAATGAATGAGAGAATGGTTATTTGTGGTGATTGTGTCGAACAAACATCCTGTACAAGCTATCTGGGAGTCTGCATTGATGATAAGTTATTGTTTTCTAACCATATTTCGAAGGTGTTGTCCAAAGTGTATTATATTGTCTCTACATTAACGTATATCGTTTCTCATTTCCCTCCTAAAACTAAAATTAAGATATTCACAGTCTCCATCTTGCCTCATATCATTTATGCAGTCCCAGTTTGGTACAATTTTTTAAAAGACGATAATAGAAATAAAAGATTTTTGAGATATTGTGCCAATATATTTTGTTTAGACCATGATTTACTTATAAATAAATTAAACGATGCAGCAAAGAAAGAATTCGGCAGACTTGCCCAAAACATACTTTCAATGAAAGACCACCCATTAAATTTAGAAGTAAAATCCATGTGCAAAAAATTAGAATCTGAAAAACCCAGCCACCATCCCAAGTTTTAGAACAACAGTTTTAAACGATTCATTTGTAGCTTGCAATTTTTATTCATTTTGGTATTTTAGAGTCCTTATTATAACCCTTTTATCCTATCATTTTATATTCATTTTCATATCTTTAATCGTTTTATTGTCTCATTTTCTACACTCTTTCCTTTCGTTTATTCTGTATTGTATATTATTGTATTTTCTTAATTATAAATTGTACATAATTTATACTGGAAATAAATCATTATAAATATAATTGCCTTGGATTATACTCAAATAAATATTTTAGCCCATTAGTTCACTTAGTGAGTGTCTTTCAGTTGTTATGTTAGTTTTTGTATCATTTGAGTAGAGGGAAAAATTTGATGAATGTACAGCAGTTTAATCTCCTAATATCAAACTGGTCTATGTAACAAATATAGTCACGTTATATTTGATGCCAATATAAAGTAGCTTCTTTTAGAACTTGATGAATTGGACAAAGGAGAAATACTGTCTGTACTTTTTGTCCTCCTTTCTCTTGGTATAAATTTTCTCCCACACATGTCTGTTGCCAAAGTGGACAGTCTGGCAAAAAGCAAAAACTGATGACCTTTTTCTTTTCACTTTAGGCCCAATTTCAGGCAAGGGCAAATTAGTTTACACCTGCATGGCGCCGATTTAGCTCACTCAGTATAAGTTGATCCTGGTCTCCTAACTTAGATTACAAAGAAACACATTCTCAAATCAAATTCATGATAAACAAACATTTTAACTTTACTTTGACCAAAAAAAAAAGCTTGAACTAACAAAAGATGGAAAAAATCAAAGACCCCCAGAGTTAGTAAAAAACTTACAGTACTAATATTGACTTTTGAATTGTGAACATAATTGGAGCTAAGACAATTAACCACCTACTCGGGCAAACCATTCCACTTATTAACAACCCTTTGCGAAAAGCTATAGAATGCCTAATATCAATACGTGAGAACTCTTTGGTAAACTTTAAACTCTTAGTGCCATGTGTCACACAATGATTACATGTAGCTGGAACATACAAAAAATTACAGATTGAAAAACCTGAATCATATTACCACATACTCTTCCTAACTCATGCGTGGTCAAACCAAGATTTTTAACCTAGATTCATAAGAAGATTCCAATTACTTCAGAAATAATAAGTCTAATAGCTCTTCGCTAAACCTGCTCCAAACTGAATTTATCCTACTTCCAATAATAAAGGTTTACAGAATTTATTCTCCTTTCACATCTTTTCTTTAGAAAATCTTCAATTTCTGATAAATCTCTTTTAATTGTTGAGAATTTCCTTCCTTTTCGTGGAATTTCTTTAATTTTCCAGGTAATTTTGGGAAAATTTTCTTTAATTTTTATAAAATTTCTTTCATTTGGGAAACTTATTTTTCGGGAAATTTTCTGGAAATGTGACAAAATTTTACCAAAATTTATTTATAAGTTTTTAAAATCAAATCTGGCCCCTCAAAATGTCAAATATCTTCCTACGCCACTGCTCATACCTTAAAGGAGCAGTAGGCCAAAAGTGAGGGCGCTCGTTTTTGCGAATTTCACATATATTATCTATAGCAGATTGATTAACTTCATGCCTCCATAGCCCACAGATGACGTGAGGGCAATGGTCACTTGAAAATTCATATTAACTAGAAAATGTATATACCGTATCGTACTAAGCATTCAATTTATTATTATTATTATTATTATTATTATTATTATTATTATTATTATTATTATTATTATTATTATTATTATTATTATCATTATTATTATTATTATCATTATTATTATTATTATTATTATCATTATTATTATTATTATTATTATTATTATTATCATTATCATTATCATTATTATTATTATTATTATTATTATTATTATTATTATTATTATTATTATTATTATTATTATTCATTTATTTTATTATTATTATTATTATTATTATTATTTTTTTTTTTTTTTTGGGGGGAGGGAATGACTCCCTAAAGATAAACTAAAGACTTTTCGGTCTAGCACTCCTTTAAACAATTTTATTTTTAATACATATTGAATCATATTCTGGAAATTATTTCCCAAATTTAACTATCAATTAAGTTGTCCCTCTTTGTTACCCATATGTACTTGCAATAATATAATCCTGCTCGTATTTTACTAGTGCTTCACAACTGGTATATCAAACAGTCGTAGACACTGGAGTTTATAATAAAAGTTTTCCTTCAATTATAGGATTCTCTTCCATGCGTAGCATTGCATTCACCTATGTCCCTACCCAAACTCTCTTTGTGTCTTGAATCCTGACTGAATCCTGAATAAAATAAATTGAATATATAAGTGTGTACAACCCATGGTGGCACTGCGCTCGTGAAGCGGGCGCCACTACGGCGTGGGGTCCAGGGGCCTGCTAAAGGGCTCCTGGTGGGGTCCAGGGGCAAAGCCCCGGTGGGACCCAGGGGAAGGATCCCTTGGAAGCCCTACGTTTTTCATGGTTTTGGGGGGAAGAAATTGCTTCAAAATCATCTCAAATACACACCAAAACCTGTCTGAAATGTGTAGGACGGGAACGGGGCATCTTCGTGCCACTGTGGGTGTTTTTTTGTGTAAACATTTTGCTAGCATTTTTTGTTATTAGCCTCAACCACACAATTCAAAACAAAAGCAAATCTCAATGACGTGTTGATCAGGGTTGCAGGTCCAGGTCTGCCACAAGTTTACCAGCCAACTATCCATTGAAAATATAAAAACGAAACAGTCAAATCAATTTCCAATGGATTGAATCCATTAAAAGAAGCCTATAAAATGTATATTAAGTAAAATACAAGATAAAGATATCTTTCTGTTTTCGCTCCTAAACAAAAGTTTTTACAAATGCTAAACATAGATGTATATGGTGCGTAAATGGTTCCGATGCGATAGCAGAAGGAACCTATGTAGTTATGCTGGCGTCTGTATGTATGTGTATGCACGATTTAGGGGAAATTTCTCGAAATTTGAAACAAAGCTTCACGAAAATTAAAGCAAAGTTTACTTAAACTCATGTAATATCCAGAACGACAGAACGAGGCCATGCGCTTTGATAGCAAAATATTGCTTACAATAAATCTAGGGAGAAGCCCTGGTAGGGGCCAAAGTGAGGCCCCGGAAACCCTACGTTTCTTGTGATTTGATAGCAGGAAAATGCTTTAAATTGTGTCAAACCTAGGGCCGAAGCCCTGCACTTCTCGTGATTTCGGTAGCAAAACATTGTTTAAAATTGTGTCAAATCATAGGGGCGAAGCCCCCTGGAAGCCCTATCATTCTGGTGGTTTTGATGCAGAAAATTGCTTGAAAAAGTATCAAATCCAGGGTCGAAGTATTGGTAAGCGTTCAGCGAAGCCCCGAAACCGTAACGTTGTTTAACGTGCTTATGGTATAACAAAATGTATTCAATCGTGTCAATTCCACATTAACATGTTCACTAAATGCTTAAGTTAGTTAAAAGGAAAATACATTTTGGAACACATGTTCAAGTGTAAGGTCTGAAGGTCCCATTGACTACACTAATGTGTCTTTAGCTGGAGTCCAGAGAAGATGTTCATGTTTTGATGCAAAAATAAAGTTTTGAGAGGAAACGTTTCTTTTTGTTTTGTAAATGATACAAATTGCAGAAGTTGAGAATAAAAAGGATGTAATAATAGTCTCAGGACAATTTTTGCGCCCCGTGAGCATTCTGCTCCCTCTCAGAAAGAGATGTCCGGGGCAGTTAAGTGTAAGGCCCCATAAAAGATACTAGCTTGTCACCTTCACGCGCATCAGTTTAGAGAGAATCCCATATATTTATTCATTTTATCTGTAAAAGTACCGTATTTTCTCTTTCAGCGTTAGAACTTCCGTTTCTTTCTACTTTCTACCGAAATAAGACGCTTTCAATAATTTTTAATATGTATTACGCCTGATGCATATCGGCGCTATGGGTGAAGGGGGTCATGGCGAGGCATTTGCCTACAAGATCGCTTTTCCATACACCATCATGTCACCATGTGCATTTAGAGTGAAGACGAAATAATACATACTGACATAACGACATACATTGAACAGTTGGAATAAAGGGAATAACCATGATAACAAGCTCTTAACAGACAATCCGATGGTTTACTAAATGCTAAAGTTCATTATTTGGCTATAGATTCTTTATTTTTAGCTTAATGATATCTCTTTTTTGATCTGGAGATTTCCGCACTTGCTGTGTGAGCGGCTTTTAATTGCAGAGAAATAAACCAGGTGTCAGCTTTTATATTATCCTTGTCTGTATATTATACCTTCTGAAAGTAAGGACTTACTAATAAGCCGGAAATATGTGATTTTTTGAGGCAAATTTCCTGGAATATACGTTTGAAGACTGTTTCCTTGGCACTTTATGTCAGTAAGATATAATTTCATGTTCACAGGAATTATGTCGGATATTTGAGAAGAAAATCCTATTAATCGTATTCATATCGAGATAACTCATAACGACAGCAGGACTTTTACTGTGGCGTAAATAAACTGTGTTTCTTTCATTAAGATGAGAAAAGTGTTAATCATTAGAAGCAGGGAGACAAAACCTTTATGTTACTTTATTTAGAATTCAAAAGAAAGCATTGCAGGAGAGTGTGACCTTAATTAAAACTCCAATATGATTATTGCCCACCAAATGGCAATTAAAATCTCCTGATAACTTAAAGGCCGACATAGGCTACGAAGCCGCCAAACATTGTCGGGTCGAGGATTTTTCACGTGATGACACTTTTGACTATTTTTACTTTGCTTAATAAACAATTATTGATTAATACAGCGACATATGCTAATTTATCTGATTTTTTTTTGAAAATCATGAAAATAGCAACAAATCCCAAGCAAATTCGATGATATTAGTTAGGCGCGTGGAATCAAAAGTTAATCAGTGAGTAATGGATTTTTCAATAGCTTTTTCAATTTATATATGGAACCTAAATATGAACATTTTGTGATGCTCTGCCAGTTGATTAAGTTTAGATTCATTGACATTAGTTGGAAGGAGCAGAGCTGTTTCCTATAGTCAATATCTTCAGTGGCGTAGAAAGCGGGGGCCAGGGTGGACCTAGTGGATAAACACCTCACTCAGTGGACATTACTTGCAAGACAATGCTTGCCATGTAGTGGCTATAGCGTATACTACAGTCAGATGTTATCTGACTAGGGTGGGCCAGCTACCCCTCCCCTTAATAATTTTTGTTGAGGGGGAAAAGTACCATCCCCAATAATTTGGTTGAGGGGGGCAAGTCCCCCCCCCCCACTCCCTCCCCCATAATGAATGTCTAACGAATTGATTTTGATAATCAGATTCCATGACATCTTTTCTTCCATAAAATTTCTTCAATTTTTGAAAAGGTTTCTTCATTATCGGGAATTTATTTCAATTTTAAGGAAATTTAGTTCAATTATCGAGAAATCTTAAAATTTCGTGAAATTTGCGAAAAGTTTTCTTTATTCAAATTTCTTTAAGATTTTGGGATAATGTCCTTCATTTTCGGGATATTTTTATTTTCGGGAAATTTGCATCATTTTTCGTAAAATTTGATTCAATTTTCGGAAATTTTCCTCTATTTTCGTAAATTTTGCTTCAAATTTCGTGAGATTTACTTCAAATTTCGTAAAATGTCCTTCATTTTTGATAATTTTTCTTCATTTTTGGGAATTTTGCATCAATTCTTGTAACTTTTGCTTCAATTTTCATAAAATCTTCTTCAGTTTCTGAAAATTTCCTTTATTTTCGGGAAATTTTCATCATTTTTGGGAAATTTTCATAATTTTTGAGAAAATTTGCTTCAACTTTTGTATAAATTGCTTCAAATTTCGTGAAATTTGCTAAAATTTTCGTGAAAACGCATTCACTTTCGGGAAATTTTCTTCTTTTGGGGAAAATGTTCATCTATTTTCATGAAATTTCCTCCATTTTCGGGAAATTTTATTACAATTTCCAATTATATTACGGTCTCCCAAGACCTTCCCCAGACTCGTACATTTGTGTAGGTTTGTTGGGACAAACTTTAAATCTGGCCTCCCCAAAGTCAAATATCTTCCTACGCCAAGCGCGTAGCCAGAGGGGGGGCCTGGGGGGGCCTAGGCCCCCTCCCTTTGCAAAAAAAAAAAAAAAAAAAAAAAAAAAAGGTTTTCGCTCACTACGGAAATACCTTTAAAAGAAGGAATTTTCTTCCCAAGTAACACTCGAGATCTAATCTAAACACTAGTAATGAACTATATAGAGACTGGACATAAAAAACTTTCAACATCGAAACCCATTACGCATACGTTTCTTCACGAACATGTATGACGTGATACAGACCGACAGTAGGTTTTTGGTGTAGTCGTCGCGTATATCCTACTAACGTATGCTGTGCTCTGTGAGTGGACCACTACTACGCTCTGCAGCAAAAATAATTTCAAATTACACAATCGGAATCAACAGGAAGGTAAGATTTTTAATCATTATATGAACTTATGTCTTATTCATGAGAGAAATGCGCTCTTAAGAGATGCAATAACGTGCAAAACTGGTGAACTTTCTGCACGCTCGAAGAACTTCAATGAAAGTGTCCAATCACATTCACTGTGCCTACCAATCACATTAACGGATGTGTATTGTGCAGGAGTACATTAAGTGACAACTCAAGACTCGCCGACAATAATAATTCGTATTACAACGATAAAGCATGCATTTTCAATGCAATCTTTTGTATTTTCCTTACCCCTTCCCAATGTGGGTGAAATTTGGTTCCTCAGGGCGTCGGACGCTTATAAAAATTTGAGGCCAGAGCCAGTAGTTATTGACGGCCTGCAGGCGCGGATCCAGAGGGGGGCGCACCCGGCGCACGCTCAGGAAGAATATTCTGTATAAAGAACGCATTTATTCAGGGCCTTTTTAGAAATCTGAAGTGGGGCCATTTATCAAAAGGATCTTTCCAGTTTCCATCTCTTTCATGTAGAAGTTTTAGAAAAGCAACAAAAAACGTTATCGGCTCAAAAATATGTTGAGCGGGAGGGGGGGAAGGAGGGGAACAACTTTACATTGACCAAAATCTAATTATGGAGAAACAGTAATTTGGTGCCTTTGTAATAGTAATAAAAAAGGGACCTTTACTAAGGGGTCAAAATACTTTAGTGGGGCCGCTGGGGGGGGGGAAGGGGGGGTCGCGGCCCACACTTAGTAGGCCTAGTTAAAACGACCCTGATGTTTTATAGAAAGGATTTTCTGTTAATTGGCTTTAATAATTGTGATTTCTCACAAAACAATCACAATGCTAATTTGGACGTTTTTCTATGTATTTACTTGTCCCGTCCATCAGTCCATGTACACTGTCCTCACTCTGTGGTCAAGTGCATTCAGTAAATCACATAGAGGATGCATAGGCGATATGGGATATCCAGATCCCGTTTTAAAAACAATATTTTAGTACCTTTACGTTTCCCCCATGGCTGACAATAAGCTCATTAAAAGAGGAAAAAAATGATTTGAATGGTACAAAGAACCATACAGGTTACCACACAATGTGTTCTAACAATAGGCTTTAGATACCTATTACTTTTCAAATTTCTTACAAAACAATGTTTTTCCTCTTTATGGTCATTTTGTACGTGTTTAATTTGACTTGTAAAATATGCAGAGGGCGCTGTGGGTGACAATTGTATTCCCCTTGAGGGCATAATTTGGCATGTTATGTTATTCTTTGTTCATTGAAAATTGTTATTGCAAACTTTTATTTTTAGCATACCATGCTTACCATCCACTAATTTTGAGAGACATAAACCGGTGTACAAGTCACTTCCTTTGTTATTGAGTTTTGTTTTTTTATTTCTAAGGAAAAATGCCAGAACAAGGGGACTTAAATCGTTCATTTCGTCATTGGAGAGGGTAAAGGAACCTTCATCAGGGGAAACTGACTAAAATTGAAGAAAATATTGTCACTTTCTCCCATTTTGGGAGGGCAGTTCCTGCAAGTCTAGGGGGCGTTTTTCAAAAATTTCCTCCATATACGTTACACGCCAACCCATGGTGGTGCGTAGGTAGCGCAGTTACAATAGGGCAAACTTCACCAAGGGCTGATGGTCTAGGCCCCCCCGTTAAAAAAATCCTGGCTACGCGCCTGTCCTACGCCGCTGATCTTGATATAGGAAAGCCTGGTTTTGAGGCACAAAACATCAATTACATCAAATTAAGATGCATTCAACATATACTGCAGAGTCGGACTGACCCAGATCAGGCATCTTAACCTTCGATCCTATTCTGCCAACCCACCCTCCATTAGTCGGACGGTGCTCACTTACAGTGCAATCCATCAAAAGTCACAGAGCTATAGTGACCCTGTCAGCGATAGCTATAGAGAGCCTGTCAGCTATTTCTTCAACTATGCTGTACGCGGCTTATGGTGATGAGATCAGCAGCTCCGTAGATTGCTTTCTTGTTGTATTACATCAGTTCTTTTACTTAACGGTTAATGGTTTTGTATAGTCAATCATTGTCAATAGTCAAAATTTCATAATTCTGATACTTTAGCATCCTTGGGCCCTCTCCAGTCATTCGATGACACGGCCTCTATTGTACATTTGAACCCCAGACAATGCCTTATATTGCGATGCCAAATAATGCATGATCCATTGCCAACATCAGAAGACATCGTCATGCACAATGCCAAAGCCCAGTCAGCCAAAACTGTGTTCATCATTGGATTGCACTTGTAGGTGCCATTAGTGTTTTGCATACGTTTATGCAATATAAAGAAAAACTGATGTAATTAACCATGTAATGGATATGGAAACTAAAACTTCCTTGATGATAGATTCATCGCCATTAAAAAGAAATGCCTGTGCGGAAAGAAAACAATAATCGATGATGAAGTAAAAGCTTCAACTGTTAATAATAAAGATAGTTTCTCAATGATATGGTAATCTTTAAAGTGTATGGACAGACATGTTTTATTATCATCAAAGCATTCAATTATGAACAGAATACTTCTCCAATAAAGTGATGTATGAAAGGGCACACAGCCCAAAAAAGTTCATGTAACTCTTTACCAAGATGATTGAATTCCTATGTATTGGAGTCATTGAAAACCATCAGATTTTTTTCTGCAATTAAAGTCTGAATGAGAATATGATGGAGATTGAAAACTCTCTTGATCATATTCAACTGCTTGGTGAAGGATTCAAAACGTAAATAAACCATACAAAAATCATGCATTTTCTCTTGATGTCACGAACTAAATAAAAGATTTGCAAAATTTATTATATTAAGCCTTAAAAAAAACAACTATGTTAATGTTTTTTTCCTCTCATGATTAATAGCATATTCTGCGATTCTGTGATATAAGTCCCAGATCTGGGATTTATATCAAACCCAAATCTGGCCCAGATATAAGTTCCAGATCTGGGTTTGATATAATTCCCAGATCTGGGAATAAAATCTGCCACAAATCAGGAATTTTCATAAATACAAGAGCCCGTCACTAATATGTGGTTTTGGTGAGCCAGCTCTAAATTATATAAAAGACTTTCATTTGTACAAAGTGTATAATCATGAATAAATAAGACCCTGCAACAGTACTTAATCAAATTTAGCATGAGCTTTGTTTTCTACTTTTTTGTTTCAGTATGAGAACAAACAATCCCTGAAATATCAAAACAAATGTTTGAAACAAAATATATAAAAAGAATTAAGCCACATGATTAAGAAGCACTTTAGTCAATACAGAGTGGCACAAAAGGACTCAACCGTCATATCTGATTATATCAAATTTGATCTGCTTTTTTATTTTGAAATTACCTTTTAATTATTAATACAAATTTACATATACGTTAATTTCCTTTAAATGTAGCATTAAATCAAGTTTATATCTGGCTTGATCTGGCCAGATCAAATTTTATTTGTATATCAAATGTAGCATTAAATCAAGTTTATATCTGGCTTTATCTGACCACATCAAATTTTATTTGTATATCAAATGTAGCATTAAATCAAATTTATATCTGGCTTTATCTGGCCAGTTTAAACTGACTTGTATATCATATTGACTTTAATCAAGGTTATATCTGGCTTTACCTAGTCAGATCAAACTTTATTTGTATAACAAATGTAGCATTACATCCACTTTATATCTGGCATTCAATCCACTTTATATCTGGCATTCAATCCACTTTATATATGACTTTATCTGGCTAGACCAAACTTTATTTGTATATCAAATTGACTTTAATCAAAGTTATATCTGGCTCTATCTGACCAGATGAAATTGGCGTTAATCAAGGTTATATATGGTCTGATCTGGCCAGATCAAACTTTATTTGTGTATCAAATTTAGCATTTAATCCAATTTATTTTCTGGCCAGATCAAACTTTATTTGAATATCAAATTGACGTTAATCAATGTTATATCTGGTTTGATTTGGCCAGATCAAATTTGATTTGTATATCAAAATTAACTTTAATCAAGGTTATATCTGGTTTTATCTTGCCAAATCAAACTTTATTTCTTTATCAAGCTTTCTTTACATCAAGTTTATATCTGCCTTTATCTGGCCAGACCAAACTTTATTTACCCAGATAAACTCTATTGAAGCTAAATCTGGACTTTTTGTTTGATTGTCTCCGTGTCTGGAGTCTACGTCACTGTGGCTCAATTTTCTTATATTTCAAAATGATGAACCTAAATTAAGAGCGTGAATAATCAGACAATATCTAGAACAATTAAGGTTCATGACTGCGTTTTATGTTTCTCCTTGGAAAACTATTTTTCTCTGACTTGTCAGTATTGCAAATATTTCTCTAGCAAGTAGCGCCTGCTTAGTGTGAGATGTTTATTTATTTTAATTTTCGGTGAATTTCCTTTATTTTGGGGAATTTCTTGTCAATTTTTGGGAAATTTTCTTCAATTTCCGTTCGTGTTGTTAAATTCTTCAAACATTTCCAATGATTTTAACTAAACTCCTTCAGTTTTACCAATCTCTTTTTACTTTCTATTAAAAATGCTTAAATTTGACCTCCTAACCAGGAAAAAGGCATACAATCGAAGTGTAATACTCTCAGGTATTTTTGCTTTTCGGGAAATCTTTTTTTAATGTTTGGAAAAATTACCTTCAATTTCAGATTTTTTTGGGCAATTTTGGGAAAATTTCCTTCATTTTGGGATATTGTTTGTCAATTTTGGGGAATTTTTCTTCAATTCTTCAAAAAAATTCAACAATTTTAGCATTTTTTTTATAGTTTTACCAATTTTTGTTTCAATTCTATATAAATGGGTATCATATTCATGCAGTCGGGAAGATGAAATCCTTTTAGAGAAGCAGTGATTTCTTCGAATGGGATATATGTTAATTTTAGGTCGTCGGTTAATCTTATATTTTTACACCCTCCCCCAATCAAAAAGGTCTACTAACACGCCTGTATATAAGATATACAAATAACACACTATCATCATTCTGCAGGGTTCTGCTTACATGAAAGAGAGATATGGTATTCATATCACTGCATGAAGTAATTATTAATCTATTCTTCTTAACAGGAGTCCAATTTTACTATGGTCTAAATTACTGTTACTATCTGTCTCTACAAAGGAAATTAAAAGCACTTATCCTGTTATTGTATGAAACTTCCGTTCTTTCCCTTGCGCCATCAATTTCATTCAAATAAGTAACATCAATAGATGTTTTCATTAAATGCCACTGCTGATGACGATGAGATGTTTTCATTAAATGCAACTGCTGATGACGATTAAAAGCAACTGCTGATGACAATTTGCTTTTTCATTAAATGCAACTGCTGATGACGATTAAATGCAAGTGCTGATGATAATTTGCTTTTTCATTAAATGCAACTGCTGATGACGATTAAATGCAATTGCTGATGACGATTAAATGCCACTGCTGATGACGATTAGATGTTTTCATTAAATGCAACTGCTGATGACGATTAAATGCAACTGCTGATGACAATTTGCTTTTTCATTAAATGCAACTGCAGATGATAATTTGCTTTTTTATTAAATGCAACTGCTGATGACGATTAAATGCAACTGCTAATGACAATTTGCTTTTCATTAAATGCAATTGCTGATGACGATTAAATGCCACTGCTGATGACGATTAGATGTTTTCATTAAATGCAACTGCTGATGACGATTAAATGCAACTGCTGATGACAATTTGCTTTTTCATTAAATGCAACTGCTGATGACGATTAAATGCAACTGCTGATGACGATTAAATGCAACTGCTGATGACGATTTGGTTTTTCATCTTTAACGCATGGTTGAAGAAGAGCATGATTTAAGGATTCTTGAAAAAAATGCCCGTTAGCTTTGGGGTGAAGGAAACGGAAATCTGATTGTCAACAAGGCGCAAGACGCGTGCATTTGTATTACCAGAGCGCACTATTCAAAAGAAACTGCTAAAAATGTAGAACAAATATATATATAACCGACATTTGTTTAAAACATGCATCCAAGTTAACTCCTATTATGCACCTCAAAATTCAATAGCAAATACCCAAAATACTAAAATAGCCTTAATTTCAGGCACCGCGGAGCAATTTTTAAATGGCGAAATTAGAATGCGCTATTATATTCGTGTTAAACCCTGCACACCTAACTCCCAACCATATTTGTACATTATGCTAGGCAGGGCCATGGAAGGAAACCTTCCGGTGGGAGAAAGGGGGAGGGCAGCGATTTTCGCAAAATTCCCAAGTTAAATCCTAATATGCACCTCAAATTTCGATAGCAAATGCCAAAAATACTGAAATAGCCCTAATTTCAGGCACCGCGGAGCAATTTCTAAATGGCGAAAATAAAATGCGCTATTATATTCATGTTAAACCCTGCACACTTAACTCCCAACAATATTTGTACATTATGCTAGGCAGGGCATAGGAAGGAAAACCTTCCGGGTGGGGGGAAGGGGGTATTTTAGAGAAATTTCTTTCATTTTCCAGTACTTTTTTAAAATATTGGTGAATTGTTGTCAATTTAAAGAAAATTTGTTCATTTTTTTTCAAATTTAAAATAATTTGAAAAAAATTCCTCCAATTTTACCAGTTGTTTCAATTTTACCTGTAGTTTCAATTTTATGTTAATAATTCCCAATTTTACCTTCCAACCGGGAAAATCGGGAAGGTGAAATCCTCAAGTTATTTTATTTTTGCACAGTAAAAAGGTAGGGATAACGCCCCCACCCTCGGTCCCTGATTTCTGTTCGGCAAGTATTGGTGCCAATAAATTTCTTTGAATTGACGACAGTTAGGAAAATAGTGTTTTCCTTGCATGAGATAATCAGTTTTCAAGTGTACTGAGTCATGAGTTTTTAAAGTGTATGAATATGTAATTCCGCGGCGGGAGGTCCAAGCAACGCGATTTGAGCAATTCAGAAGCGATAAAATTAGATTTCAGAGGCACAATAAAAAGAACAATTTAAGGATGTTATTATATGCAATTTGTGGACTTTAATTTCTAATTTACTCACATTGAAAAAAACATACTAGACAACTAAAACAACACTAAACATTTGCCTATTCACATACATTTTGCTTTTGACATATCTCAATGTCGTATCATGTTTTTTGAAACAATTCTATGAAAAACTTGAATTCTCTTTTTTCAAGAGAAAATTAGACTGTATCAAAATTGTGTTTTGATATTTATTTTTTCGGTCGTCCTTTTTCTTTCAATGGCCCAACGTAAAGGAACAGCCCCTCGTCATCTGTTTCGACTGGAGGAAAATCTAAGCAGACTACAAGGAGCTTCTATTTAGCCGTATTTCTAATATTATGCTTTTTGCATGTAGGCATAGGGGCCTATTTCGACTCTTGTCGTTTGTTTAGACTGACTACTCTCAGTCAAAACAAACGATAAAAGGATATATTTGTATTAATCAAGGTCAAATTATTAAGAACTTTATGGGATTATTAAAAAAAATGTCTATCTCTTTGAGACTTTTTAGTTTGTTGGCAGATTGAGTTATTTTCGTATTGTTCTTAACATGTTTTTGTTTGATTTATTTTGCTGGGGTCGAAGACCCCGGGCTCTGCTCTGGTGTAGAGCCTTACACAACTGAATATGACTGGCATAGCAAGTCTAAAGCACTCCCAATTGTGCACTACAAAATAATCCTCTCACTAGGCAGGGGTACGTAATCTTGTTACAGAACTACTTAACCCTATCTAACCGTTAACCACAATATATGCTGACGACCTATACATAGCAGCTCCAAGCACAGCGTTCAAAGTGATGGAGTCCACCCTAGTGATGGAGTCCACCCTAGTGATGAAGTCCACCCTAGTGATGGAGTTCACTCTAGTGATGGAGTCCACCCTAGTGATGGAGTCCACCCTAGTGATGGAGTCCATCCTAGTGATGGAGTCCACCCTAGTGATGGAGTCCACCCTAGTGATGGAGTCCACCCTAGTGATGGAGTCCACCCTAGTGATGGAGTCCACCCTAGTGATGAAGTCCACCCTAGTGATGGAGTCCATCCTAGTGATGGAGTCCACCCTAGTGATGGAGTCCACCCTAGTGATGGAGTCCACCCTAGTGATGGAGTCCACCCTAGTGATGGAGTCCACCCTAGTGATGGAGTCCACCCTAGTGATGGAGTCCACTTTAGTGATGGAGTCCACCCTAGTGATGGAGTCCACCCTAGTGATGAAGTCCACCCTAGTGATGGAGTCCACCCTAGTGATGGAGTCCACCCTAGTGATGGAGTCCACCCTAGTGATGGAGTCCACCCTAGTGATGAAGTCCACCCTAGTGATGGAGTCCATCCTAGTGATGGAGTCCACCCTAGTGATGGAGTCCACCCTAGTGATGGAGTCCACCCTAGTGATGAAGTCCACCCTAGTGATGAAGTCCACCCTAGTGATGGAGTCCACCCTAGTGATGGAGTCCACCCTAGTGATGGAGTCCACCCTAGTGATGGAGTCCACCCTAGTGATGAAGTCCACCCTAGTGATGGAGTCCACCCTAGTGATGGAGTCCACTCTAGTGATGGAGTCCACCCTAGTGATTATAGTCCACCCTAGTGATTATAGTCCACCCTAGTGATGGAGTCCACCCTAGTGATGGAGTCGACCCTAGTGATGGAGTCCACCCTAGTGATGGAGTCCACCCTAGTGATGGAGTCCATCCAAGTGATGGAGTCCACCCTAGTAATGGAGTCCACCCTAGTGGTGGAGTCCACCCTAGTGATGGAGTCCATCCTAGTGATGGAGTCCACCCTAGTGATGGAGTCTACCCTAGTGATTATAGTCCACCCTAGTGATGGAGTCCACCCTAGTGATGGAGTCCACCCTAGTGATGGAGTCCACCCTAGTGATGGAGTCCACCCTAGTGATGGAGTCCACCCTAGTGATAAAGTCCACCCTAGTGATGGAGTCCACCCTAGTGATGGAGTCCACCCTAGTGATGGAGTCCACCCTAGTGATGGAGTCCACTTTAGTGATGGAGTCCACCCTAGTGATGGAGTCCACCCTAGTGATGGAGTCCACCCTAGTGATGGAGTCCACCCTAGTGATTATAGTCCACCCTAGTGATGGAGTCCACCCTAGTGATGGAGTCCGCCCTAGTGATGGAGTCCACCCTAGTGATGGAGTCCACTTTAGTGATGGAGTCCACCCTAGTGATGGAGTCCACCCTAGTGATGGAGTCCACCCTAGTGATGGAGTCCACCCTAGTGATTATAGTCCACTCTAGTGATGGAGTCCACCCTAGTGATGGAGTCCGCCCTAGTGATGGAGTCCACCCTGATATCATTCCTCATATGTTATTGATATTATTCCTCTTATGTCATTTATATCACTCCTCTTATATCATTTATATCACTCCTCTTATATCCTTCCTCTTGTCATTTATGTCATTCCACTCATGTCATTTATATCATTTCTCTTATTCCATTTATACCATTCATCTTGTGTCATTTATATCATTCCTTTTCTGTCATTCATATAATTTCTCTGATGTCATTTATATCATTCCACTTATGTCATTCATATCATTCCTCTTATGCCATTTATATAATTCCTCTGAAGTTATTGATATCATTTCTCTTATGTTATTGATATCAATCCTCTTATGTCATTTATATCATTCCTCTAATGTCATTGATTTCATTCATCTTATGTAATTTATATTATTCCTCTTCTGTCATTAATGTAATTTCTCTGATGGCATTTATATCATTCCTCTAACGTCATTAATATCATCCCTCGTATGTCATTAATATCATTCCTTTTATGTCATTTATATCATTCTTCTTATGTCATTTAAATCATTCCTCTTACGTCATTAATATCATCCCTCCTATGTCATTTATATCATTCCTCTTATGTCATTTATATCATTCCTTTTATGTCATTTATATCCAATTCAAGTAGAAGAAAAAAAAAACCGCGGACGGAGACCATTGGCGTACGGGACTAGTTTCAATAAGGGTGAAGGGGGTAGGGGGCAGAACAATTTTGCCCGAAAAAATGCATATATGTTCGTACATGCATGCAAAACTGAAGGTTAAGTTTCGTGGTTACGGTGCGTTACTCAGGGCGGATTCAGACGGGGAGGAGGGGGCCCAGGTGCCATGGCGTGAGCATGAAGGGGGAAGGTGCCATGGCGTGAGATTTTTCCGATAACACTTTTTTTTTTTTTTTACAATGAGATAATTCTTAATTACGTTTTATGTAAATTTTTGGGAAATTTCATTCAATGATTGGTAAATCATTTCACTTATTGGGAAATTTCTTTCAGTCAGGCTTGTGCAATTTTCGGAAATTTTCCTTCATTTTGGGGCAGTTTTTTGGATATTTGATAGCTTTTGTTCAATTTGGGGGGAATTTCCTTCTTTAAGGAAAATATATCGGCAATTTTTCTTTGATTTTCAGAGCATTTTCTTCATTTTGGTGCAATTTCTGCAAACCTCTTTCAATTTTTAAGAAATTTCTATCATTTTCTATCAATTTTCGGAAACTACTTCATGTTGGGGCAATTTTTCTTCTGGATTTTTGATTAAAAAAATTCAATTTTCTGGAAATTTCTTTCAATATTTGGGAAATGTTTTTCAACGTATAGCAAATTTCTTTCATTTTCGGGTAATTCAAATTTCGGAAAATATCCTTCACTTTGGGGCAATTTTCGGTAAATATTACCAAATTTCACCAAAATTCTCAATGATTTCACCAAATTTTCCTTCAATATAAAATTAACACTTTCCAAATCAAAAGAAAGCAGGCAATAAGGAAGGTAAAGGCCTTTCCCCTGCTTGCTGAAGACCAGAAGACTCTGCACCCTTGTCCCATGCATACATGTTCCATTAATGATGACACCACTGCTTATAAAACACTTTATTGCATCCCTGGTTTGGCTTGCCCCCCCCCCCCTTCCCCCCTCCCCTCTGACATTTTATCCTGACTCCATCCCTGCTGTTACTTCCTTTTCAGATAATTCGCACGTATTACAGAAAAATTCAATGCTTTTAGTAACGAATTTTTGAAACAATTCAGTATTGCCGCCATGCACATATCATGAAGTAATTTTTTGATAATGATAAACACGGAAACATCTGTCCAACATGATTTTTTTACTATTTTAAAAAGTGATCTAAACACACAAAGTTAAATCTGTATTTTCAACTCTCCCATTTCTGATGATTAATCTAATCAATTTTATTGTATGTTTAGGCTATGTTTATCTATCTATCAAAAATCTGCCTGAAATATTACGTATTTGCTGCCCGAATGGGGGAAGGGGGGAGGGGGAGGAGCTGCAGCCCCTCGCACCCCCTTCCCGTGCTGGAGACAGCCTATGCTGGAGACACTGGGATAGGGTGCGGAAATATAATGGGGCTAGGCTCGGGTGCGCCATGGCGCTTACATTACCCTGCAGTTTTCATGAAAAAGCTGAAGATTCCACAAGTTAATCCGGAAAGGGACACCTGTAGTGCGGAGAGGTGCGGGAGCAAGCGCCCCATAGTGCAGGCGCATTGAAGGTGGAGATATTACAAACCCTCTCTGCAATTTTCTCTCGGTATTTGCCACAATAAACCACACAATAGACAGACTTTTACCTTCACCAAGTCAATTGAATTTTCTCAGGGTTTAGTGTACTTCAGCCATATTTGTGGGGTGATTTTCCTGCTTGCAGAGTAATTAGTGTCTGGAAATTCAGATCAGGAGTGATAACACTTTTGCTTTGTTTAGTATGTGTGAGCCAGCAAGACCATCATGAGTTGCAATGACATATTCAGATGTTCAAAACCAGCCACTTATTTATGGAAATTATCAAACGCTTCATCTTTTATTCTGATAATGCAGTCTACTATATATTAAGGGTATAAAGTTGAAGCACATAGGTGAGTATTTGTTTAAAAAGCGTTTCGTGATGGAAATTCAAGCTGCAACTGACCTATTTTTGCAGTTTAGACGTATTTAAACGTTTGACACGTATTGCTACGTAAAAGTGATACAAAGCTATAGTGGCGGCGGAAGGTCGAAATCATTGAGCCGACCATGTTCACACGAAACGTGAACCCAGACAGCCTAGGGTCCAGGGGCCCGCTCAAGGGCCCTGGTGGGGTCCAGGAGAAAGGCCTTGGTGGTGGTCCAGGGGGTGAAGTCTCCGGAAGCTCTGCGGTTTAGGCATTTTGTAGCGACTTTATTTTTGCATTTCTAACTGGGTTAGCAACAATATTACTTTGCGAATAAATTGTTCTAAACTCTAGGTAGCCTCATTACTTCAAAATTCTTGTTAAAAAGGGCCTGCCATGGAAAAAAGAAATCGCTGAAAAGTTGCTTATGGGTTTTTATTACCCTCAAATTCAAATATCCAACTTAAAACTTACGAAAAATGATCGTTTACAGAGGAAAAAAATGTGTTTGAAATTGCCAGTTTTCATCGACGCCAAAAAAACAAAACAATCCGTAGTGACGTCACTACTTGACGATGACGTAGAGTTAGGCGCCCATTTGTTTGTTTACAATCTACCAGTGCTGCGTTTCCGCGTGTACAAATGGCTAGTAACAGTGACAGCTCCAAAAAAAATTATGAACTTGAATTATCTTATTAAAGCTCAGAATTTGAAGGGAGCTTGTACAGTCGCGCACATAGTTGTTGAAGTAGTGCTTATTAGACCTGGAAAATAAGAGGCTCAATATTGAGGTATATTTCGGACCAACAAATTTGATACCTTCGAGTTACGACATAGAACTATAAGTTAATTTCAGCATAATTCAAGTTGTTTACTTAATTAGAATGAAAAAAGTTGCCGAAACGCCGCTCTCAGTTCGGTGCGGCAAACGGTGACCCAACGGCGAGTTAAAAGTCTGTACTGCATGTGTACATTGCAGTTGACTAGTGTAAGGCCGGTAAGACTAGCGAGAGGCTTGAAATTACACTTGGCAACGGGGTAGACTAAGGGAGGGGGATTTGCGAGAAGATAAGAACACAAATGGAGGGGGTGGGGTTAATACATGTACATCCATGTACTTTAAGATTTTTTCCTTATTGTATCAACTTATATGTAGTTAAAATTTAATCAAATTGGACCAAAAAAAGTTATGAAATACGACATGAAAGGTCTAGAGTTCAAGTTGGGGGCCTATATTCTTAAAAAAAATTAACAACTTAACGTTAGGTAACCTACAAAACTAGCCTTTTTCCTTGCACAATACTCTGAAGAAATCCTTGCCTTCTTTGCTGGCCTTGTTGAGCTGACAGTACTACTTGTACTAGGCCTAGTTGTACTTGAACTTGTAGTTGTTGTAGGCCTAACGTTACTGCAACTTGAAACGGTAGCACTATCAATACTACTAATTTCAGGAAGGCATTTGAAGTTTGTTTACCCGGACGCTTTTAGTAGCCATTCAAAAACTATGTTTGTGTTTTGTTTGTTTTTTCACTAAAATGTATATACCCACCCCATATCACTTTGCAACACTTATCCAAACATACACCGTAACACCTGTTGAAACACCCTCCACCCCCTTTTGTGTTATGTAAATTTTAAATGGCCCCATATTCACCCATGTGATTAAATTTAATCAAAGAGCTAAAAAAGAATATAAGGTATTTTGTTTTTGTTCTTAAGCATTCATCCTACTCTTTGCAGTGATTAAGACGGATTCCCAAAAAAAAAAAAAAAAAAAAAAAACATCGCTGGGCAAAGGTCAGGACGTCATTTGATCTCCATGATACATGTTTAAAAGATTACTTCAGTGGTCAAGCATGACCACATTCTTATGTGAAAGAGGACTTCAAAAGAAACAAAATGGTAAACAAAGTGTTTAAAAATCTTATACCGTTAAGGAGATATTTAAGTTTACGCGGTAAATAGATTTCAATTCGTGTGTTTTGATCGGTCGAAACACAATAGTAGATAGTAAAAGGCGGGTTGTAGCACATTGGCAGAGATTTTCCAATACTTCTCTTCGGCTCTAAAAGTCCCAGGTCACCCTCCTTAATCCTTGATTAAAACTGAAATAGCCTGCCCCACACCAGAGCCTACCAATCCCAGAGCCAGATCCAACTTGTATTTTTTTTAAAGATAGCCCACCACCACCCCAGAGCCGTATAATACCAAGCCAGGTCTAACTTGTGGAGGGGGGTGGGGGGTGGGAAGGGGAGGGGGTGGGAAGGGGGGGGGGGTCTCCATAGATCTTTAATTTTTAAGATGATGTCATAAATTTAAAGATCTATATTTTTAAAGATGACGTCATTATCTTTAAAGATCTTTAATCTAAAAGATGACGTCATGATTTTTTAAAAATCTTCAATTTTGAAGATGACGTCATAAATTTGAAAATCTTAAACTTTCAAAAGCTCAACACCCACCCACCAACATCCAACATCCTTCAACAACATAAGAACGCAAAAAAGGCCCCCAAGACGAAAGCCTTTAATACTTTCTCATATTTTCTCACATTTACTGATGTATTTTTATCTCATATTTATTTCTATAAGTTCTACTATCCCAATATCTAATAATGTTTGGATTTACTCCCAAAGATATCGACGCCCTATACACCGATGGAAATACTTCTAACAACCCACTATCCACGTTTTTCACGGACACTTTTTTTGGATTATACACTTTAGTTCTTAAGCGAGAAAGCTTCTCGCCAAATATTTTTTTTCATTCAGCAGATTTATTAATTCCTCCTTTTTCTTACAACAGGAAAATTTCTTAACTTTATTAGTTCTAGCAATATTTTGTAATTCACGGACGCTATAGCTTCCCAGATTCATAATCTATTTATAAAAATTAAATCTTTTAAATAGCTTTATATCTTTATATTTTGTATACCTAATAAACCACGTTCATCTTATTTCCATCCGATTGTAAGAAAATATACTTATCCGATATTACCGTCGCATAAGACGTAGTATTGGCCGGTACGTTAGAGTTAAATTTAGTCTTGATTTGAATATCCGTAGTCGTATTTTTCATTCGTTCGCTCTCTTGGCTCACGTCGAATACAAATAAAGGATACAGGGTTTTATAATCGGCGGGGGAAATGTTGAGATTACTAAGGCAACTCATCCATGTGCTAAAATTTACGCCTAAACAAGGACGCATCTCCAAATGCCATGCTGAATTGATTTTCAGCAAAATTTTGATTGTAATCAATAGTCGGATATTTTCTAGAATTCAGCATAACGTAAGCATTGAACATATGTATGAAGAAGAAAATATGAACCTAATTAAAATCAAAAACGTGGTTTTACCCAATAAACCCCTAAATAATCTCGAATTGTCGGACGCCGTCGAGACGCAAAAGATTCCATTTTTTAGGGGAGTATTTTTGCGCGACGTCTTGCCAAAAAAAAGTAAAAAAAAGTTTAGCCTAGGAATCAATTTTTTTGCGGTCATTTATGTTTATACATATTGAAGGAAATGAGCGATGGGAAGAATTTAAAGAGCGTGGTCAATTCATTGTATTAAAATACGTACATTTAAAAAATACCCTGAATAAAAAAAATGTCCGTGAAATAAATTTAGAATTTCGATAGAATATATAAAAGGAGAAAAGGGAGAAAATGATAATAAATTATCTTTATCCGGTGGGATGATGCGTGGTGATATCGATATAAATGATCATAAAATAGGGGGTCTCTCCTCAAGAATCTACCGACGCGGTTAATAAAAAAACACGTTGATGATTTATCTAATTTAACTATTTTAGACTATACAGATTTTAGACATTTTAGTGATAAACCAGATAATGTGAGTTTATATTCCTCAGGTAGGGAATTGAGGAATCATATTCATATAAATAGTCATGCGTGGGACAATTTTCAAAATTACGGAGCCATAATTTATGTGGTTATAAGACTTGATGCGCATCTTGAGACGAATAATGTTTCTATATGGATGGAAATGGGTTCTAGTAACCTCCTATTCTTAGACGATGCCCAACGATTTATAAACAAAGAGTATAAATTATCAATAGTAAATGATGTTGATAGAAATAATGTTGTACACATTACCGCCGAAACTATCGATGGAAGTGTAACGATCGAGGCTCGAAACATAATTCACTGCGAATATAATACCATTCAAATAGTCATTCCACCAAATTTTGAAGCGGCAAAAGTGTTCATAAATGGCACTAAGATGCGCCATAAAAATGGTGAAGAATTTAAGATAATCTTGGCTGATGGCACCATTGGGGGTTTGATATTATTTATGATAAATTGCCTGCTGCGAATAGAAACGCTGATATAGAAATCATTGGTCCTATTGTTTATAGATCATCCAATACTGTTTTAATATCAGATAATACTTTATCAATGAAAAAAACGAAAATGGTTATCCCCCCTGGTAAGAGAGATTATTATATAACTTTTGCGGAAAGTATTTTAACAACGAACCGTGGAGTTCTTATATAAATTTTAGCTCAAAATATTGGTGGAAAAATTATTTTTAAAAATGGAAATAAACCTTATTCTTTCTTCAACGATTGTAAACCCTTGAACACTTTGATAGAAAAAATAAGAATTATAACCATGAGTGGTTTGGTAATAAATAATATAAATCATTACATAGTTGACATATAATTAAAGAAAATACTTCTTCTCTATGTTTTAACTAAATTTAAATCGATAATCGCCAATGTCCGTGCGCCAAAGTATGTATTTATTCTTTCGCTACGACTCGCTCATCATCCTTTGAACAAAGGGCCTTTTTATTAATTTCCTCGGTAAAAATATCGTGTTGATCACTTTGTATTGTATTCATTTTTCTCATTTGGGGTTCTCCCGTAAATAAACAATTTTTATAATCTTAAAAACTTATATGTTTTTTACCACTGATTATTAATTCCTTTACATTTCTTTTCCCCGGTTACTTCGGTTCCCTCAGTTCCTTCTGGTCCTTCTAACATTTTATACGCGTACGCTTTTGGACGAAGACCCACGTACTCTACGAAAAATTTTCCTCCCGCTTTATCTTTGAAAAGACTCCGCACTTTTTTTTTATTTATTCCTTCTTTTATGCCAGAGGGGTGATTCTCCGGAAAATTGCTCGTATCAAAAAACATTTCTACGTCCGGAGATATGTCTTTATAAAAATCTTCAGTTTCAATCTCGTAAAATAGAGAATCCGTGTCCGTCATTAAAAGCGCCGCTTTGGAGCCGTATTTTTTCTGAATATAGTCGTAAAGAAAATTATACATTAACTTTTTTCTCAAGTCTAAAATGGACATTCCTAAATAAACCGGCTTATTAAAAACTACATTCGTCCTTTTCATGTGGATGGCGCATAAATTTTCGGTAAAAATTGTACAATGTTGATAATTAATTTTTTTGCATTACTTTTTGGCTTCCCTCTCAGAAATTACCAAGCTGATGTCTTTATAATTTCTAATATTTTCCATAGTTTAACCAAATATGAAATTATTCATGCCTTTGAGAAATCTTTTTCGAAATCATTTTTGGACCGCGCCCCAAAATTAATATCTAAATCGATATACTCTTTTAACCACCGTCTTTTGTTAAATTTGATTCCCTCGTGTATTTTCATAACATTTAATCCTAGGCGAAGGTAGTTTTTAAGAGCCTTGTGATGAAGGACATATTTCGTTTTACCCCCCAAATTTAGAATTGATTTATCGACTTTATTAACACGTTTTACTTCTGGAGCCAGAGGATAATTATTATGGGCGTCGTGAAGGTTGGTCCGTCGGATATTCGAGATCCACTTAGAGTATGCAAAGATATTTGGGCCATTTGGCCAATTCTTTTTTCTTCATCCACTCGAATCCGTCGGTGGGGAGCTTTTCGCTCATCGCCCAGCCGTACAAGTTGTTGGCATCTAGATAAATTAGGTGCTTGCTCGGCTAGTCTTTGTCGTATTTTTCGCCCATGTACGAGTTATTCGCTTTTCCATATATATTCGAAATCATCAAAATACCGCCTCTGGTTCCCGCCTCAAAGATCAACAACATATTCGGATCGTGAAGTAGTTCTAATTCTACGCCCGTTTTTTTTTTTCAGCGCCGCGTCCCAAGCCAATTCTGGAGCCGTATAATACTGAGCCGGGTCCAACTCGTAACTTTTTAGGCAAACGTCTCGAAAATTTTCAAAAATATCAGCTAGCCATAAAACGTTGGTCTTAGCCTCAGATATAAGTCGTGATAACTCCTCATTTTTTACATTTAAGACGCGCCCAAACTTTTGGGGCGTGGAGATAGTCTTTGTCGCTAATATCTTCGTCGTATAATCTCGATTAAAAGGCGCTTTTTGGGGGCAATTTATCTACGTCTAATTTTTCCAATTTATCTACATAGTCGTAAGGGTAAACTTCTTTTCTCAATACTAAATTTAAAATATCGCCCTTGAAATATTTTTTAAAGTTTAAGCATTTATCCCCGCCGAGATAATCCACCAATTTTGATAAAGCGGAAGGCATAAATTTAAAACTATCTAAAAATCTTAGCTCTATTTTCATATCTTTAAATTCTCCGTTTATATCCAAGTAAAAATCTACGGATATTTTTTTAGAAAAGCTAGTGTATTTTTCCTCATTATCGGCGATACAACTTATGGTTCCTTTTTTATAAACAAATGGGCGTCATACCCTATTAAATTGTGAAAAAATATTGATATAAATTTTGGTTTTTTATAGTTTAAATTGCATTAATTATGCGCATCCCCTCTATATTTACCACTAAAATGACAGATCTCTCACTTTTTTATTCAACCATTTTACGCCCTCATCTGAGGTAAACTGGTTTCGACAAATCCAACAAATGGTCGATTCTCGAAAATTAATTTCATCTTTTTCCATAAAAATCATCGCTTTTTTTATTTTTTTATTTTTCGTATAATTGGGACACCTCGTATTCCAAGCTGTCCATAAATATTTGGGATATGTCGTCGTCTTCTTCTTTCTTCGTATAACTCACTATCTTATCGTCTTCTTCTTTCTTCGTATAACTCACTATCTTATCGTCTTCTTCTTTCTTCGTATAACTCACTATTTTATCGTCTTCTTCTTTCTTCGTATAACTCACTATTTTATCGTCTTCTTCTTTCTTCGTATAACTCACTATCTTATCGTCTTCTTCTTTCTTCGTATAACTCACTATCTTGTTGTCTTCTTCTTGCTTCGTATAACTCACTATCTTATCGTCTTCTTTCTTTGTATAACTCACTATCTTATCGTCCTCTTCTTTCTTCGTATAACTCACAATCTTATCGTCTTCTTCTTTCTTCGTATAACTCTCTATCTTATTGTCTTTTTCTTTCTTCGTATAACTCACTATTTTATCGTCTTCTTCTTTCTTCGTATAACTCACTATCTTATCGTCTTCTTCTTTCTTCGTATAACTCACTATCTTATCGTCTTCTTCTTTCTTCGTATAACTCACTATCTTATCGTCTTCTTCTTTCTTCGTATAACTCACTATCTTATCGTCTTCTTCTTTCTTCGTATAACTCACTATCTTATCGTCTTCTTCTTGCTTCGTATAACTCACTATCTTATCGTCTTCTTCTTTCTTCGTATAACTCACTATTTTATCGTCTTCTTCTTTCTTCGTATAACTCACTATCTTATCGTCTTCTTCTTTCTTTGTATAACTCACTATCTTGTCGTCTTCTTCTTGCTTCGTATAACTCATTATCTTATCGTCTTCTTCTTTCTTCGTATAACTCACTATTTTATCGTCTTCTTCTTTCTTCGTATAACTCACTATCTTATCGTCTTCTTCTTTCTTCGTATAGCTCACTATTTTATCGTCTTCTTCTTGCTTCGTATAACTCACTATCTTATCGTCTTCTTCTTTCTTCGTATAACTCACTATCTTATCGTCTTCTTCTTGCTTCGTATAACTCACTATCTTATCGTCTTCTTCTTGCTTCGTATAACTATTTCTTGGATTCAGTTCGCAGGAATTTATTTTTTCCACGAACGATTCAAAATCGGCGTAAATTACGAATGGGACTTTCATGGATTTATTAAAAAATTTAAAAGATAAAACGGTTTCTTTTTCCGGAAGTATCGTTTTAACCGCTTCTTTCAAAGTAGAATATTCGAGATGCTTGTATAATGATATTTGATATTTCGGTTGGAAAAGAATTTAGACATCTCCTGCAGTAATGCCTTTTAAATTTCTTGTTACATACTTGGGCCGATAATAATCTACTTATATTTTTAATAAGACAATAGTGCTGGACGTCTTTGTCCGAAATTAGAATTAAATCTACGATAGTTTCCCTAGATGAATAGTCGCTTATTCTCAATGGGTATACCCCCTCACCCCCATATCCGTATACGTTTATCGAAATGGATTCGTTTTGGTATTCAAACCTTGATATAGTTTTTAAGTCGACTGGAAATTTAATGTTGGTCTAATTAAAGCTTTCGCTTTGTGATCTTAATTCCGCAGTCACTCGTTAAGGATTGACGACAACTGGATTCAAAGCTCTGGTAATGCACCATTTGAAGCATCTGGAATCGGTATTTTGTAAATTGAGTATTGCTTTTTTCAAAGCCAGAAAAGGAGGAAGAGGAATAAAAGAAGACCCCGCAATTGATTGATAATTTTTTAAGTGAACTTCTAAACTTCTTATAGATTTAAATCTAAACCCCTTCCCCCGTCTTTGAAAATTTGAAATCTTTTGCAAGATTTTATCCACCATCTAATCATATATTTCTTCGATATTGGTTCCCGCCAAAATAATCTTAATGCACGAATAAAAATCTGCCAAAACTATTAGGTTGTCTACATCCCCGATATCAAATCTTCCATATAGCACTTTAAAATTAGTTTTACTTTTGTTGGCGGATTATTCTTAAGCAAGTCCACAATGGAAGATTTTGCTCCAAAAAAATGCTGGAGGATTGTAATTTGGTAGACCCTCGATAGTGTATTGAACGATAATCCTGCTTAGCGCGGATTCGCTTTCAATTAATCAAAAGCTTTTTTTTTCGTGTATAATTCTGTAATCCCTTATTTTAAATGAATCCATGGTCAGATGGTAGAATCAATTTCTCTAGGTATATCGCGCTTTAAAAGCTCCTTTGCCCACGTTGGTAATTTAGTTTTAATTTTAGTTTTGATTTTACTTTTCATCGTGTGGGTCTTTGGTCTTGTTGATCTTGTTGATATAGTTGGTTGTAAAATTGGCGCAGAAATTTTCAGAACTGGCTCGTCCAAAATATTTTTTTTCGGTATATAATTTTTAAATCGTTTTTTTAAATGTGTCTATGGCAGAATCAATTTATCGCGCTCTAAAAATTCTACCATTCGCGTTGGTAATTTACTTTTAAGATTCTTGGATAAGTTCTTCATTATACCCGTCTCTTGCGTCGGGCATTTAAGTGGCGGCCTCGATCTTGGTGCTGGCGTCGGGCGTTGAACTGACGTAGGCTTTGATCTTGGTGCTGGCGTCGGGCGTTGAACTGGCGGCTTCGATCTTGGTGCTGGCGTCGGGCGTTGAACTGGCGTAGAAAAATCTAAAAGATCGCCCGTCAACGATGGTAATTTACTTTTATTTTTTATATGATTTTTTTTCAAATTTATTTCTTGCATTTAAAAAGTGTTTTTGAAAAGGCATTTGTTTATTATATATAAATATTTATTCCTTTAAACCGTTTAAAAAAAAAATCTTTATTTCTATGACGCCATAAAGATAAAAGATATATTTTTTCTGAGATAAAAATACATCAGTAAATGCGAGAAGGTATAAGATAAATCTGAGAAAGTATTAAAGGCTCCCGTCTTGGGGGCCTTTTTTGCGTGCTATTAGACCTTGGAGGATGTTGGTGGATGTTGGTGGGTGGATGTTGAGTTTTAAAGTTTTAGATTTTTTTAAAGTTTTTAAAAATAGATCTTTAAAAAATAATGACGTCATGATTTAAAAAAAACCTTTAAAAAATAATGACGTCTTCTTTAAAATTAAAGATTTATGGGGAATCCCAACAGACCTTCATTTTTTTTTTACAAATCGGAACTGGCTCAGTATTACACGGCTCTGTGATAGGGGCAGGCTATCTTTAAAAAGATTTGCAACTTGGATCTGGCTCAGTATTACACGGCTCGGGATTGGCAGACTATTTCGGTTTTAATCTAGGATTAAGGAGGGTGAACCTAGGATTTTTGGAGACGTGTAATACTAAGCCAGATCTAAGGTAATGTGCCACAACCCGCCTTTTTCTATCTACTCACAATGACACAGGTACAATGTGCACTTACATTGATAGACCAATCAGTATCGTTTTGGAATAAAATGTACGCCGTCACATTTTAATCACGATAGATGGCATTTAAAGTCTTTCTTATCTGTGTAGAATGACTGATGTAATAAATCTAATATGGAAAGTTGGCGTCTTTATCCTCCGTTCTTATTAATTGTTAATGGATTTTAAAGAAAGTTTATTTAATTTTTTCACTATTCAAATTATTTTTCTCGAACTTTTTTTTAATATATAATAAATACCCTTCCTAGATTTGGTTTTACTACGTTTTTCGACAAATCCTACGGTTTATAAGCCACAAAATTGTACGACAAAATATGATAGAATACCTAAAGACTTTAAGGAATCTGAGGCTATGACATCACAACCAGTCTGATGTCAGTCGTTTTTACAAAAATGATATTAAACTTCAAACTTAGATATCTCCTCAACGAAATAAGATTTTGCAATGCTTTCTTTAATATCTTGTTTCCTTTAAAATTCTGTTTTATATAAGATATACTTGCTCCTTAACTAATCCTTTAAGCATCAGGTTTTAAGATTACATGTTAATATGTTGGAAAGTTGTTTTTTGTCATCTCTTAACATTCATTACATGAAGTGGTCCAGAGCCTAATTTGGAATATTTTATGTTCGGAAAAGTTTTGAGTTTGTCGTTTTGAAAGAAAGATGCATGTGGTCCTCTCTTAACTACGTCACAAGATATACTTCCTTTAAGATAAGTAAAAACCATGACTGTCAATAGGTTCTGAAAAGGTCCCGGAATGACGTCAGCATGCTGAATGTACAATGTCTACGTTGGGCGTGGGTGTTACATATCGGTAAAATTGCAGAGTAAAATATAATTGTTAGGGCTAGACTTCTCCAAATTTGCAATTGACCCTTGATTTTGTATAAATTGAACAAATACAGCTCTATTAACTCTGAACAAGTACTGAAGTAAGTCAATCGTCAGTGCACCATTTTTTAATATCTTTTTTTAAATCCGCGGAGGGCGGATTTTCTGACATGTTTTGGAGAGTCCTGGGGGTTAAACCAGGCCCTACTCCCGAAAAGTTTAAACTAATTGATTACTATTCGACATGCCGTACTTTACACATGAAAAATTACAAGATCATTTTGTTTATTCAAAAATTGCAAATCCTGCATGATGATCATATGATTTTGGGGATCTGGGGGTGGGGGTTGATTTTGGGGATCTGGGGGTGGGGGTTTATGGGGTGAAAACCTTCTCCAGTGAAAACTGCAACAAATCTTGTTTTGCACTAAAATCCAATTTAAGGGACTACAACATTACATTAATATGTTCCAAACAACAACCAGAACCCTCCTTGCCACTTTTCTAGATCCGTCCTTATGAGTTTTCAATAAAAATGAAAGACATTGAAGAGTTTGAAATGGAAGCGAGCAATGCAGATGAGTGAATTGCCAAAAAAATAACTAGGCATTAACCCTTTTAAGTGGGACTTAACTTTAATCCCACGGGGACTTCATCTTACCCAGTCTAAATGTACTCAAAATGATTCTGAAACTGACCATGTTTCATAGATTTATCCGGAAACCCCAGCTGCATGGGTTTCCTTAACACCCCCTCCCCTCCCTAACCGTCAACCTTATCGCTCGTTTCGCACATCCATAAAATAGAACTTGGAAATTACCTTCTTTCCTATTTTCCGAAGCAATAAAATAGGCAATTATCTAACTTTGTTGTTTTGCGTGGATGTGAATATTTACTCACTTCTCATTTTCAGAGATGAAGATGTTTGTCTCGCAACCAAGGAAGAGCTTAAACCAAGTGTGTCTTCTCTTGGCTGCCGATTGATGCACCATCTACTTGGTGTGGACCACAATATTCGTACAAGTCGAGAAACAGTAAGAAAACTGTAGTCTATTCTTGACCCCGATGGCGTTTGAGAACGGAGGGCTCACAGGTTAAGGAGGAGGTTATATTTTGCCGTAGGGCCAAACCATATTTGGCACATAGATGGGCATGATAAACTTGTTCCGTATGGTCTTGCAGTCCATGGTGCAATTGACGGTTATTCACGCAAGATTTTATAGCTGAAAATTGCACCAACAAATACAAATCCCAAAATTGTTGCCGGATATTTCCATGATTTGGTGCGCCGCGTCGGTGGTGTACCACATTCGTTGCGCTTTGATCCTGGACTGAAAATGGGGTCACTGCTGATATTCACCATGTGTTGTCGGATGGGGAAGGTCGATCCATGTTTGGAAAATCAACATCTAACCAAAGAATTGAATATTGGTGGTCATTCCTTAAACGTGCCTGCATTGGATGGTGGGTAAACTTTTTCAAAGATTTGATTGATATGGGATCCTTGAACACCGCCGATCCACTTCATATCGATGCAATTCGGTATTTTTTGGGGAGGATTCTCAAAAAGGAGCTCTATGCCACTGCTTCACAATGGAACAGCCATCGTACATGTCGTATCAGACCAGTGACAGGAAGTGAGTCACCGAGTGGTAGACCAGATGTATTGTACTGTTCCCCACAAATGTTAAATGCGGGAGACTGTTAATTTGCGTGTGATGAAGATGACATAGATAGTCTTGAGAACCAAGTAAAACGATTGACAAACGACTTTTTGTGCAGTGAAGAGATGATTGAAATTGTTGATTTAGTGATGGAAGCACAGCTGAATCCTAGAAACTCGGAAGAAGCAGTCAATATGTACACAAATTTCATGAAAAACTTAATCAACTGTAAAGTCCATTATTCCATACACTCAAATATCAAATTTGGTGCATAGTTGGAAGAAGCCTTTTATCCAGTATTGTAATCTTATCATAGAAAATTACATCCTCGAAAACGGTGCTTTCTTACACTGGTCTTAAAAGTTATGTTCGGAGATTAGAAAATTATAATCATAGCAAAAACAAAAGACATGGTAGAAGGAACACTTCGGTGATAACGGTACATCAGTATCATCTAATCACGCTATGTTTAGAATATACTAACTTTAATGAGTCCTGCACAAATTCTATTGAATGCGGCAAGTTTGAAACAACATTACTAGGCTTCACCTCATTGAATCCACCATAAATTTGTTTGCATTCTCTTTTTAAGAAACTCACCATGATATTTATTTTTGGATTCTTCAACTGTTCATAGAAATGATCTTTACAAAAGATAAAGCTTAAAAAGCATATTCTGTCAAATTTTAGACGAATTATTCATTACTTCCATATCATTATTTACAGATATATATCATTTATATTATATCGTTTCTTCAATGTCATCTGAGAATTGTGAGCCTTTGGTGTCAACAATTTTCTGCGTTTAGAAGTTTGTATACTTTTCAATCAGGTGCTCTTAAGAAAATAGTTTCTTCTAGTTATAAGCTGTCAGGTTTCAACACATTTTTATCAGTTTTTGATTTCATGATCCTTTGTCACAGTGAATATGTGAATAACTTGAAACATAATTCACGGTGAAATATAAACATTTATTAGCTGAATGTATAGGCCTAGCGTATAAGTAGATAGTTAGCCTATGTATTCGTATTTTTATATTCAAAATTATACAGCCCCCACTCCCCCTCCCCGTCCCCCACCAAAAAAGAAAAAGCAAGCACACTTGATTTAGTTATTTCTTCCTTGTTTGAGCTTCCGTGCCGCACGTGTCTGTTGCAGCAGCTAGCGTATACAGCCCCCACTCCCCCTCCCCGTATCCCACCAAAAAAGAAAAAGCAAGCACACTTGATTTACTTATTTCTTCCTTGTTTGAGCTTCTGTGCCGCACGTGTCTGTTACAGCAGCTAGCGTATCATTAATAATTGCTTTCCATCTGTAGATACAATATGAATGATTATTTCATATACTCATACCTAAGCTTTCATGCATGTTTTTGCACACGGTGGGAGGGTGGGAAATAAAACAAACATTAAGTTACTTTTGAGTCAGTGTATTTATACAACTTTTGGTCTATTCACACTATATGCAACATGGTGTAAATATAGAACATACTTAAATCTTCTTTATGCAAATCTGATCTTTTTTACCTTCTTATATTTCTCTTCATTTTGTAAAAAAAAAAAATACCAAACAAAAGTATTTGAGCTGTTTTCCTTTTCATACACAAACAAATTCAAATTTACAATATCATTCAAAATTGAATGGTTTCTTGTAGGTCTATTGTAAATAAAGTGTTTGATGTTCATGTGTCACTATGATTAATTACTCCCAACTGCGAGACTTGCTTACTTTCCTCCTCATAATCGCATCATTCTCTTAATAAATATGGAGGGAAATATAACACAATTTTATCACTCAACCTAAAAAAATCACAATATTTTTAAATTTGAAGAACTATTTAACATTGAATGTCTTCTACGTTTATCAGGAACCTACAAACAGCAGATTTATATACCACCCCTAAAGTGGCATTTCTCCCTTTCGTCATTTTATGTTACCTTTTGAGTTCATGATATTTGACTTAGAGCGCCTTTGACTTTTTTGATATCTTGTACAATGAAGTTTGTGCGCGACGAATGGAGACTATAAACTGGGGCGAATTTCGTTGATATTTCTTTTTTAACATTTTGGAAGAAATTTTGTTTAATGCAAATTTTAGAGAGAATCTCAAGAGGAAGGTATGAATAAATAAGGGTTTTCTGCTAAGGTATGTTAACGTTATCGAGTTTACTTGCATTTTCAGATGTAAGTACTACAATTTTGATGGTGGCCTATATGCTGACATTTCAAAAACTGATAAATGTTATAAGCATCTCCATTGTGGAAACCATGTGGTTCTTAAATACAGCGTAAGAGGATGCCCAATTGTAAGGCGCAAGTTTTCACACGGGGCATCACCTTCATGTGCTCCTCCTGAACATCTTCCGGGTGGATAAATGTCAAGTTTGCTTCTGCGCCGAATCCTAAAAAAGGGATGCTGGCTGCACCTGTGACCAAAATCAGTAAATCTGCCAGGTGTATGACCTTTCCCGTGACTGGACCATCAATTCCACCTAAAAGTAGAAAATTTCAAAGATACAGAACAGTTGTTTGATTATTCTAATCATGGAGTTAGAAGAGATGATCTAATTATGGAGCTATATCACGGTCCGTCTTATAGCTCCATGATCTAATGCTTGTGTTTTGAAGAAGAAGAAGAAGAAGAAGAAGAAGAAGAAGAAGAAGAAGAAGAAGAAGAAGAAGAAGAAGAAGAAGAAGAAGAAGAAGAAGAAGAAGAAGAAGAAGAAGAAGAAGAAGAAGAAGAAGAAGAAGAAGAAGAAAGAAGAAGAAGAAAGAAGAAGAAAAGAAGAAGAAGAAGAAGAAGAAGAAGAAGAAGAAGAAGAAGAAGAAGAAGAAGAAGAAGAAGAAGAAGAAGAAGAAGAAGAAGAAGAAGAAGAAGAAGAAGAAGAAGAAGAAGAAGAAGAAGAAGAAGAAGAAGAAGAAGAAGAAGAAGAAGAAGAAGAAGAAGAAGAAGAAGAAGAAGAAGAAGAAGAAGAAGAAGAAGAAGAAGAAGAAGAAGAAGAAGAAGAAGAAGAAGAAGAAGAAGAAGAAGAAGAAGAAGAAGAAGAAGAAGAAGAAGAAGAAGAAGAAGAAGAAGAAGAAGAAGAAGAAGAAGAAGAAGAAGAAGAAGACACAAAAACATTAAATGGGAACAATTTTGTGAGTCAACCAATATTTTTTTTCTCTGAAGTTCTGGTTATAGGTAATAAAGGGTTAATTCATAGTGCCCTATGGTTTCGGCACAGGATAATGCATAAAGAAGTTGGGCAGATCGTAGCCCGAGTGCATCCAGTGTCATCTCTGCCCAGCTTCTATGCATTATCCTCTGCTGAAAATATAGCGCACTATGAATTAACCCTGTTCATATCTTAACCTTTTTTTTTTTCTTGAAAATCGCACAAGTTCGGGATAAACATATGAAAATTATAGGGAGAGAAAAAAGGAGAAGGAGGAGGGGGTACTAGACAACTTTTGACCGAAAAATAAAGCGATTGCCTGAATTTTGGGATAGGGTAAATTGCTCAATTCGTCCCTTTTTTTTGACATGGTGGCGAATTTGCAAAAGTAGTTTTTTTTTTTTTTTTGACATAGTGATGAATGTGCAATTACAAAGTTTAATTGCAAATTACTGTGATTACAAACAATCTGTTTCTTGTGTTTGTATCATTTACTAATTATTTACAGTTTAATTTAAACAACTGATTAGTTGTACAAAACGAGGAAAATAAAGCTATAAATGATAGTAATATTATGCGTGTAAAGACATTCGTCACTATGTCAAAACGGAAAAGATGGAGAAAAAAACCCGCTTATCCAGTCGATGTTACATTCGCCGCTATGTCAAAACAGGAACCGTCGAATTGTTGGATTTTGTTGAAAAAAATAAAACCAATAATGTTAACAATAAGATATAGTATCATGGGGAGACATTCATAAATTGTATCACAAAACGTGGGGCATTCCCCAACAGTCGTTGTGGGGGGACGCAAGATATACACTATTTAATGTAAAGCAATGGGAGACATTTATACTGTATAACAAAGCGTGAGGGATATGTCCCTCAGGATTGTCTCCCATTAAAGCAACACACCTTCTAGTTGTCTCAAGAAATGGGGATAACGAAAGATAAAACAACTTTTAAGAGGAATCGAAAGAAAACAAAAGTTTAGTAAATTATTGTTATTTTTTTTTCTTCACTGTAGTGAAACTCCATACATCTTTACCTTGTGACGTACAGTGTGAACATAGGCCTACTTTTTGTAAAAGCTGAGTTTTACTGCGTAAGCACATATAGGGAAGTGGTATTGCAATTTATATAACCGAAGTCCTTTTATAGTTCTACGTTCAGCAATCTCCTTTTTTGTGAAATCGTTCTTTTACAGAACCCCCTTCCTTCTTTATTTTAATATTTAAATATTTAAAATTTAGGCCTAAAAAGATGGTGAAAATATGCCAATATGTTTGGCAAACATATTGTGCAAAAAAGATTAAGTAAAAATGTCTTAAAAACACATGAACAGATTAACTTGATCCACTACATCACAGACAATCATATATGCGGAGACAGAGCATGGTTTTTTTTAGACATCACATCTGTGATGGGTGGGGATATGACTCAACGTTTCAAAAATGGATGTTCAACCAGCGTGAGAAACTACTCTCAGCATGTAGTTTTTGTATTTAGGCCTATGCGTCTGCGTAAACTCGCAGTAGGTTTGGTACATATCTATTTCAGACTAAGCTAACGTTACTGATACCAAATTTGCTTGGTGGTTATACTAATAAGACCTTCTAAGTGCAACTGCATACGTGCAAGAAGCCTGGTTTGTGTCTTTTTTCATATCCATCTGAGATTCAAGTACGGACGGTATCTCTCAAAAATCGAAATCAACGTTTAAGTCATCTACAAATACTTTAAAGAAAGCTTGATCATTAACCTACCTCTGATACAACGAACAATGCGGGGGAAGCACCACTTTAATGTCGGACTGAGTACTGCTTGCCAAAAATATAGGTGTGCACGTGCGTAGGAAAGTCAGTACCAGGGACCTGACCACTTCAGGAGTTACTACGCTTGTTTAGTATTAAGCCTAGTATTCTTGTACAAGCAGCATGCGGCGATATCCCGCTGTGCGCAACACGTGATAACTTAAAAAAAATACACTTATCGAAACTTATTTAAATTCGTGGTAACTTCAACAACTTGTCATCGATCGCGAATAATCGCCAAATAGTTAAGCTGGTTGTGTTACAATACGCTCCATCCTTTTATCAATGTTCGTACGCTTTTGATTCCGACGAAATTATAATGGAAAATATCCTTCATTGACCAGGTGACATAGCACAGGTACCTCACTAGTCTCTTATGTACTGAGGTACTCCCAGGTGACATAGCACAGATACCTCACTAGTCTCTTTGGTACTGAGGTACTCCCAGGTGACATAGCACAGGTACCTCGCTAGTCTCTTTGGTACTGAGGTACTCCCAGGTGACATAGCACAGATACCTCACTAGTCTCTTTGGTACTAAGGTACTCCCAGGTGACATAGCACAGGTACCTCGCTAGTCTCTTTGGTACTGAGGTACTCCCAGGTGACATAGCACAGATACCTCACTAGTCTCTTTAGTACTGTGGTACTCCCAGGTGACATAGCACAGGTACCTCGCTAGTCTCTTTGGTACTGAGGTACTCCCAGGTGACATAGCACAGGTACCTCGCTAGTCTCTTTGGTACTGAGGTACTCCCAGGTGACATAGCACAGATACCTCACTAGTCTCTTTAGTACTGAGGTACTCCCAGGTGACATAGCACAGGTACCTCGCTAGTTTCTTTGGTACTGAGGTACTCCCAGGTGACATAGCACAGGTACCTCGCTAGTCTCTTTGGTACTGAGGTACTCCCAGGTGACATAGCACAGATACCTCACTAGTCTCTTTAGTACTGTGGTACTCCCAGGTGACATAGCACAGGTACCTCGCTAGTCTCTTTGGTACTGAGGTACTCCCAGGTGACATAGCACAGATACCTCGCTAGTCTCTTTGGCACTGAGGTACTCCCTAATATATCCAAGCCTATGTACAACATCACAGAAAACATCTAAATCAGATACAGATAAAGTCTGATATCAATATTTCTTCACAAATTTGATAGCTGAACATTGTCTACTTGGTAGAATACGGTCAAAATCAAACATTGTATCTTTTTTTTTGCATTTAAATACAGTATCATTTTCTTTTCTCTTTATGTCAATTTTTCAAATACTGAATGTTTCTTTTCAAAATGGAATGACCGTGTCAATTAACTTTGACATTGTGGTGTCACTAAAGAAAGGAACACACAGTTTAAAACTTACGGTTTGAAATCAATATTTTAAAATATCGGAATAAATTATCCTTTCAACGAATATAAATGAATGAGAAAGAGCGTTTTATAAGATCATCACATATATCATATATAGCTAGGGTATACGAAAACCACTTGATAGATATAACTTATCACATATTATTCATTTTTTGACTATATCTTGTAATACTAACTTACGCGACAATCGGGCCCATTTCGTTGCTCTCGCTTGAAGCCAATCTTCTGCAACTAGCAAAAACATGAGAAGAAAGGCCTGCATCATTAGGAAATTAACAAGCACAAAACCTGACAGACCGTACATTTCTAATCACTCACGCACTACATGATAATTGCTTTGATTGGATATGACTTTCTGGCTATAGGCACACTTACAAAATTCAGTATGAATGTCAACACTACATAACACAAATAGATTTGGATCACTGCTTTATTTGACAACTTACACGTCTTCACTTAAGTGCACACTGCTTTAGAACAAGAAAACACATTCATAATTTTAAGTTATTTGATAAACGGAGAGTTCACTTGAAAGGATAAGCTTAGGGGTCAGACATGGCAGAGGACAATAAACTACTTTTAATATCCCATTCCATTTAAGAGATATCTAGTTTTCAAGATGCTACAAGTTTGTATGCACATGACTGGTGTAGAAGAAGAGCGCTGTCACAACCAATCTCTCTTAAAAATTAAGAATGCAAAAATGAATGTTGAATATAATTGAAATATTGTTTTGAAAACCGTTTAATTCTGTAGGAGCTATATACCACAGTCAACTTCACGATATACTCTTCTAGTGTACCCAATAGCTTCAAATTCAAATTCGCAGGCAATATCCCAATAGGATACACGCATATGAGTAATGGCGTAGCTAGGGCCCTACGGACCTATGGTATATAGGTATAGTGGTATACCGTATTTTTTCGCGAGCCCCCTTTAGGGCCCAAGCTGGGCTTTTTTAGGGGTGGTTGCCCCCCTCCTTAGTTACGCCACTGCATATGAGGATGTGATGTCACAGCTGGTCTTATTTCAGTCATTTCTTCACAAATCTAATATATCTTTAACTTGAGTATATCTGTTTAACTTTCACTATCTATCAGTCAGGGAGAATTTTAACTTCAGGTGTAATACTACCTTTTTCTACTGACTCAATTGAAGATAAATCGTGTAGAAATTCTTTGATTTAAAGTCAAATTCAAGGAATATTAATGTTTTGCACAGCAAATGCGCAGAAATAGGAAAAAGAAAGGTTGCAAATAAAAGTTGGGTTTCTAGAAAATAAAGCAAATTAGATAATAATTTGATAATTTAGAAAATGAGAAGAGCACACTACTTCAGCTTCTGTCCTGACAGCCTGATTAATATGAATTATGAGTAAATCGTACCTACGAGAATGATATTATGCGTTTTGAAATACCACTTATCCTGGCATATCCTATTCTTGTGTAGGTGACAATTTTTTATAAAAATCTTTGAGCGATATTTGTGATTTCTTTACGGGTCTGATATCAAGCATATCTACACGAAATTTGTTGATCTTAAAAATAATTCTTACTGAATGGGATTTTAAACCCTTTCTTAACCAGTATGATATTTTAATTTAATTATCTTTCATGTAAGATTCATATGTTTGACGTTTAGAGCACTGAACAGCTTTAAACGGTCACAAGCAAACATACATTGAAAAATTAATGAACCGCACGACGTAAAATATTTTTTTTGAATTTTGAATAGCGATTATACTTCTTTTTTTAAATACATATACTCTGGGCTGTTACCTAAAAATTACTACTTTTTCTAGACTCAGATGTTACGTAAGACAATCTTGATCCCCTACTGTTTTTTTCTGCGCACCCAAATGCTCTAAGAAAGGCCACTCTATACTGTCTATTCGTAACTCCGTAAATCATTGGATTAACAGCTGAATTAACATAAAGTAAAGTTGTTAATAGAATGTTTAAAGTATTCTTAACATCAGAAGGTATTGGAAGCGGAGCTCCTACAAACCAGTTAGAGAAAAAATTGATCGTAACGAAAAACTGTGCTGGAGAGTTACAAAATAAAAAAACGCAACCATTTATGACAAGCATGCGCGCTGCCGCATTTCTAGCCTTCACCATTCTTGCCTGATTACCCATGTTAGATTCTTTATGGTTCTCACTGCCAGAAGTTCGAACCAACAAAGTTCGCATAATTTTGCAATAAAAGTATATATTAGCGATTAAAGTTACGTAAAAGGGCAGCAGTTGAGCAACGATGGCATATGGAATCAAACTGGGTATAAGTGGCACACACTGTGATATGACATCTGGATATCGTAAAAATTCTTCTTCTTCAGGAACGTGCAAGCAGAAGTATACTCGGCGACCGACTTTGATAACTTGAAAAGAGCCTATAGATATGGCAAGAACCCACGCAAAAACTAATAGACCCTTTATCCTCTTAGAACCTTTCATTTTCATGTGCTTTAATGGTTTACAAACTGCCAGAAACCTTTCAAAAGACACGATTGTCACCGTGAAAAGTGATATATAATAAAATATTTCTGCAGAAACACGGAACAGACAACCGTTCTTTCCAAAGAGAATATAATTTGAATTCACGGGTGTTAGAGACATGTGTATGACGTAATCAAAGAAATTTAACGATAAAATACAGATATCTACGAAGGATAGATTTACAAGGTATAGATTCATAATTGAGCGCATGCCGTGAATTCTCCATACTACGAAAATGAAGATAATGTTTGTTGTCACCCCAAACACAACAATAATTGGTAGAACTATGTATCCTAGTAATAAGTCAATAGTTTTCCACTCCAGTTTGTTTTGCACATCAGATACAGATAACTCACTCAAGTTCCAGTGAGCTATACAATTATCTCCGTGCAGAATGCTGTCCTCCATGATGATGAATGAACTTAGTTTATTCACAAAACAGGGTGTACTACTTTGTCGTCACCCCGTCTGATAATTTCAATTAGGTGTTTGGTAAATATCCTTGAAAGATGAAAATCCAGAATTCAGTGACGAATTTTATTTGTAGAAGGAATCATCCGAATTTCAGTCAAACTTTAGAAGTCGCGGAGGTGTATACTCTTATTAGGCTATTCATGATATCACTGTTGGAAAATAAATATAAATCTCCATGTCCTCTTTCCGAAATTGTATATTAAAAAGGGACGATATCTCTTTTGCAACAAATGACGATTTCTATACTATACGTGAGATAACTGTCACGTGGGATACATGAGCAGTTGAAAAGTAAAAGGTTATGACTTCCAATCATCACTTGTTCCTCATTGAATGATATGATTTAGTCTTCAAATTTCAAAACCTCCTGACGGATTCTTAGAACAAAGCACAACTTCATACCTGAAATGAAATGAAAAATACGACATTTGATTAATTTTCTTATTCCTTTCATCTATTCATTTGTTCATATTCAAGAAATTACAGCAAATCACGGTACACAGGTACATGTGTCTTTGAAGTTCACCATCGTCCGCAGGTTTAACTAAAAAGCCGTCGTGCAAAATCACACATGAAACGGTTTGGTACAAGTGGGGCTGCCTGAAATTGCAAATACCCAAAATCGGCAATAGTACACTGCTACGAAAATCAACGAGCAATGCACTTAAAAGGCCACCGCTTATTAAGATTAACTTAGAAAGGCATACGGACTTGTTGTAAAGAGTAGTGGCAGTGTTAAAGGGGGACGGGGGTATTTCCCCACCGAGATCGCTTTGCCGTCACTTTCCTCCTAGAGATGTTGTAAAATGACATATCTTGTTCGGTTGATAGGTTTTCGCCCCCCATGGAACAAAATGTCCTCTTCTTGCCTCCCATGATCGAAATCCTGGTAAAGAGTTTGAATAGAACAGCCCCTAAGAACCTAAATTACAAAAAAACACCAGTAGAAAGACATACCGACATGTTGTAAAGAGTTTAAACAGAACAGCCTTTAATAACTTAAATTACGGAAAAACACCAGTACTTTCCAAGTTATGGCAAAACAAAGGTTTGAAAAATTCTTGATATATTCAAAACACGATGTACAAAAGAGAGGCAACACACACAATCTTTAACGATGTAGTGTAGCAGGTTGTTTTATCCCGCAAGTTTTTGTTATAGAGTTATGATGGAAATTCAAAACCTCTTTGTATATTTCACTGCTCCCATTAAAAAGCAATTGGAAGATTAAAAACCAATAAGTTAAGATAAGGAAATACATAGGTTTTCTTTTTCTTATGTCACAAATTCAAACACAAATTTGCATCATTTAGAAGGATGAGGCCTTCAAATGTAAAATGTTATAAAATGGTAAATTTTTAAGCGGTTAAGACGAAACGTTTTGACATTCTGCTGATTTCTTGCAGTTAGTTGAAGTTGTTGCTATAGACTGTTCACATAGCTTTAAAATCGTTTATTGCAACGCTCAATGATTGTGATGATGGTGAAGGGTCCTCAAGAGTCAATTTACACTTTTCCACTTGACAATCGAAAGGTGGTATCAGGTGCAGATGCAGGTGCATACAAGTTATTTTCCCCTTGAAGCATAATTTTGCTTAGCACGTAGGGCTGATTCAATAGCTTTGGTATAATAAAAGCATAATACAGTTGATATTCAATGAAATATGATGTGATATATGTGTTGATTTATGTAGACGTGGAAAAAATGTGGGAAACAGATCATATAATTCACGCTGAGTCAGAAGCTTTTTCTACTTCTGATGGTTTTACTAAATCAACGTGGGTTGCATACTAGAAGAATTGAAACGAAGTATTTTATACAAGCAGTAGTAAACAAAACAAGACAAAAGTCTTGTGTCGTACAGAAGAGCAGAAGCAACTGTATCTCTAAAGGCCTCTGTTCAAATGCTTTGTATGTTTACATCCTTCAAGCTATTAAATGTTTTGTAAAGAAATTATTTCTTGCCTTATAAACTTCCCGTTTATGGGAAAGTAAAAAGACAACTTTTCCAAAAAGTGGTTAAAAGTTACAAGTAGCCAAAAAAAACAAAAAATACTGTGGAGGATTGAAAATTGCAGGTGTAAAATAATCCCTTTTATAACTGATTAAGATGAAGCGTTTTGATGTTCTCATGGCTTTTCCAAGTTGTCTATACCTGTCCCGTGACTTTCATTATAACTTTGTTCCTACTAATGGTTGATATAATTGACACTTTCACTTTCACACTCGAAAAACCCTCTGCCAAGGCTATATTCAATCTGCCATTTCAAATCGCTCCCGTCTTGCAGGTCCCTGATTAAGCACAACGATTTTTAAACCAAAATCAAAATGACAGTAATTGGTGACCACACAACCTATTTCAATCATTCACAAGCTAACAAGAGACTTATATTACATAATTAATTCTCTTCCCACATCAAATTCACAATCCACTTTAAAATGTTCATATTTTGCTTTTCTGGCAAAAAAAAAAATGTCTTTAGTTTTCGTAGAAAGGTGGTAGCAGGTGCAGAAAACAAATGCATCAAAGTATATTTTCTCTTTGCGCATCCATTTCATGGATCTTGAATTAAAAATGACTGCCTTAAATACATTAATAGCAAAATTTAAGGTACGACGACTAGTAAGAAATTTGTAGTATGTAACTGAAAATAATTCCGAAAGAAGATTTGTTTTAGTTGATAGGTTTAAACATATTTCCATAACACGAATATTTTTCTCTAGCAATCGTTATATATTTCATGTTTCGCTTCAATTGTTTTATTAAAAGATTTAGATGTTTCCAAAATAAGAATTTCAGTTCTTTTCTCTAGCAATCCTTATATATTTTATGCTTGCTTCAAGTGTTTATAAGCGTGAAGAAACCTTTGTGTTGATGAAGTTTATATATCAAATTTAGCAATCAAACTTCATTAATATGATAATCATCCGAAACCTACGCATTACTATTTTAGTTGCATCAATAATTTTGGTATAATTAGATCATAAAACATCAATATTCAATGAAATACAACAGGATATGCGTTGATTTATGCATTCGCGGAGGCTGTTGTATTAAGAAAATATGGGAAAAGATCATAAAAGGACGATAACTCAAGATAAACGTCTTGCGTTAAAAGAAGAAATTGTATTTCTATATAAAGCTTCCTGTTTAAAGTTGAATTTGAACGTGCTTTGCATGTTTACATCCTGGAAATGTTTATAAAGCTATTTGTTTCTCGCATTATAAGTAAGTCTGTTCACAGCGTGTGAGATAGTGAAACTTTCTTATGCTTACTTGCTTATGGTGGGTGCACTTGAATCGAGATGGCCCTCTATTTTTTCTTGTCCTACATATCCCTCGGTGGGTCTTCTTCTTGGAGTCCTGTGTCTCTCTTTAAGATGTCTAGAAATGTGAGTTATGGCCTCCCGGGTTTTATAGTTGTGTGCTTCAACGTCCAGTAGATCAGTTCTGATACTGACTCATCCTGACTCCTTGAGCAGTGACCTGCAAAGAGAACCCCGCGCTCTCTGATTTTATCCGAAAGCTTTGGTAGGTATCCATATACTATATGTTACTGACTCTGCTGGCTCTCTGTTACTGCGTGTTAGATGCTAGCAGCCTGGTGTAGCAGCCTGGTGTAGCAGCCATCATTTTTTCTCAAATATAGGTGTTAATTTCCAATCTCCATAACCATAGAGAAGGACTGATTCACTGTTGATAGGAAGAGTCGCTTTATACTCACCTTTGGCAGTGTTGACTTCCATATCTTCGTCAGCTTGTATCATGATCTCCATGCTGCTGCATTTTGGACCTTGATGTAATTTGATGTGCTCCCCATGAGGGCCCCAAGTACTTGAAATCTTTGATCTTCTCCAAATTGTACCCGTCAGTGGTCCTGATGCTAGCTGGTGCCTCTTGTTTAAACTTGGTTTTCATCTTGGTTTTCATCTTGAGCCCCACTTTCCTTACTGATAGTTCTACTCTTTGTAATATAGTTCGTGAGCTTGCTTTACTGCCTCCGAGAGTAGAGCAATATAATCTGCGAAGCCGAGTCTGAACCCAAGTTCCTCTTCTCTTCCATCAATGCCCGTTCTCAAAGCATTGTCTAGAACTATTACGAATAGATATGGTGCCTACGTACATCATACAATAGCACAAATCAGCTGACTGGGATCTCCATCAGCATCTTGACATGAAACTACAAATATTTGACGAAGTGATTAAAATTAGAGTTACCATATATACTTTTTATAGATAATGGAAGATTAGATGAAGTTTGTTTGTTTGTAATGATCATCCCGCGAGTGTAAACTCGGCAACAACCTCAAATTGGCTTAATGCCAATTTCTGTCATTGCATCGGAAATTCCAGACAAAATTCTGTAATTTCCTGCAACACAAATCAAAGTACTGAAAAAACTGGTGATAGATTCGATTCATAGCTGTCAATTGTGTAATCGACTCTTCTTATAGCATGGTAGGCTCGAATTTTGACCACTTAAGACACAAACTCGCGATTTATTTTCAAACTGAAAACAAATTATTAACTAATCAATGTTCCAACTTAATCTCCAATCCTTTGACGCAATATAAAATGATCGATTCGGGATTTGTCGGGTCACTTTGTTGAATTTTAGGCACAAATATATCACTGTGTTGGTCAATTCGAATTTTCCACGACTGACCCGAATTTCCACCACTGTGTGTTAAACATGCCTAAATACTCAGCAGGTGTACCATCAAAACGTATTACGTCCGAACGTCGGTAAAGATCGTTATAAACTTACCTGCACAATCAACTTATGAAACATCTAATTGGTAGAAATGAAGCTAAAAAACAATTGGTAATCGTAACAATTTTCTCCGACTTTGCTAATGTATGTAACATAAGGGGTACTTAAAATTCGGGGGTGGTTGAAATTCGGGTCACTCATCATACATCATTCGATTTTTGTGTTTACATGAAGATTATTATTACAATTTAGCAATATAATTATACAAAATATGTTCAAAACATTGCCTCAAATCATGACAAGACAATCAGTAATTGGTTGGTAATGCCATACACCACTGGTACAAATAGCTGCCTACTTTACGTTTGTGACTCCCAGGTAGGCACAGTGCAGATCATACTTGATATTATTCTAATATAAAAATATATTATCAAACTCTCTTTTGCAGTCCAAAATACCATAATATTTTACATTCTATGTTGTTCGTGTACACATCACAAAGTATATGATTTGTTAGAAATTTGACAAGTAAACAATAATAACTCACCATACCACCGAGAGTAATAATACATAGAAATAATCTGCGTAAATATATCTCATAATTTGTGCATTTTGTGTTCTGAAAAATACATTTGAGTAATGTAAGAGAAAACCAATAAATGAAGAAGTAGAGACAGTTAATATACAAATATTTTATTGATACAATCCATCGATTGAAGGTTGATCGCTGGACGTAATATTCGGTTTCAGTGGAACTACTTTTATTACGTAGGACTATTGAAAAGGGAGTTAAAATTGTGCAAAGTTTTTGAACTTCCCGTCGGTTCTGACAACTAAGAGTCTTCGAATAAGTTTGAACCCATCAAAAACTGTCTTTGTTACATAAATTGTAGAGAGTGTAGGTCGTGTAAAGAATACAAAGATAAGATAATATACCTTAGTTCGGCCAAATCTCATTCACTAACGGTTCTTAGGCGAAAAACACCGTGACTGCTATCACACATGACATCTGTCAATTGGAATTACAAAATTAGACAAGTAGCTTGAGAGGCAATGCAAGTGCAGGAAATCACTACAAGTTTTCAACTGCAATATCAAAAACTGGTAGCATAGAAAACATTGCTTGAAGTTCTAGATGAGACAGGGCAACATCGGCATAGCGGAGTGAACAAGTCCCCAGGCAACATCGGCATAGCGGAGTGAACAAGTCCCCCAGGCAACATCGGCATAGCGGAGTGAACAAGTCCCCCAGTTCTTGTCAAATGGTCAAGAGCGAATTTCCAGAGTATTAAAAGAAAAGTTACTTAATTACTTCCTTCCTCGGTGCTTATATAACGCAGAATCCCAAGGTGTTCTGCACTTTACAGCACAAAACGAAAGTCCATACACAAATAATCCAACAAGAAGGTAAAAGCATGAGAATAAAAGAGATGAACACAAAACTAGTACTATGCATGCTGGAAGTGTTTCTCGAAGAGAAAAGTCTTCAGGTGTTTTTTGAAGACATCAATGGGGCAACTATTTCTGATTTTAAAGGGTAATTCATTCATTCCACAGTGGTGAGCCGGCATAATATAAAGCTTGATTCTCTATTTTCTTTTTTGAAGGGAAAGTAACTAGCGTGAGTTTGTCTGTTGAGGACCTCAAATGTCGGTTGGGATGATAAATTGTAAATATATCCCAAAGATAAGACGTTGTAAGCTATGTCCTGCAGCTAGTTACCAAAGGTTGTCAGTACTGTCTGTAAGATTCGATTTTTTAAGTACAAAGTTGCAATGACAGAATGAGAAACTTTAAATCAATATCAAACAGGCGCTGTAAATGGAAAATGATATGTCAGTTGTGTCGTAAATTGTTTAATTTTTTTAATTAATTTCAACCATCTACAAATATAAAATCAACCTTTTCTGAATTAGTTATTTCTAAACCGATATTTTCTCCGTATTATGATTTTTCGCGCTGGAATAGCTCGAGCTGCCGGATACTGAACGTTTTCCATGTCTTAGTTTTTTTAGTGGAACTAGTATATTTACCTTTCACACTAACGAGCCGTCTCTCTCATCATAACATCATCATTTCTACCACCAAGATGCAAAGGGGCACGCCCAAAAGTTAAAGCAAACTTTGTAATCTAGAGATCACACGGTACATCAATTAAGCTTCCCTCGACATCCACGAGGATCACTCCGTTAGCGCTCGGAAAACCGTCGGTAAAAACCCAAAAAATCGATTTCAGTCAAACTTGCTAACATGGATACCCTATCTGATAGTGGTGATACTTTAAGAAGTGCAAATTTATCATCTTTCCTACAAAACCTTGAAACTATGACAAATCAATTGAAAATCTTGAATGACTCGCAATAGATTGCGATCGAAGTTGTGAATTATTGGTGCCAGTAATACAGCTTACAGTAAAAGACTGTAGAGAGCAGTACCAAGGATTTCTCTCAATGGGAGGACATAAAGCAAACTTTGAATCTCAGGCCCTCATCCAAAGATATGATAATGATAGACTGGAGCAGTACATCCGAAGGAAGAACATAAGGATTATTGGCCTTCCCTAGTGGCCTTATAGATCTATAACTTTATTTGACCAAACTGAAGAGGACCTTGTTGACGTTTGCAGCTCCACCAACCAAACTTGTCTTCTAGGAGATTTTAATGCCCGTGCTGGGAATCTATCAGAATTTATGAGTATTGATGATCACATTGCAGATGTGTCACATCTTGACATGAGTATTGATGATCACATTGCAGATGTGTCACATCTTGACATGGGTATTGATGATCACATTGCAGATGTGTCACATCTTGACATAAGTATTGATGATCACATTGCAGATGTGTCACATCTTGACATAAGTATTGATGATCACATTGCAGATGTGTCACATCTTGACATAAGTATTGATGATCACATTGCAGATGTGTCACATCTTGACATAAGTATTGATGATCACATTGCAGATGTGTCACATCTTGACATAAGTATTGATGATCACATTGCAGATGTGTCACATCTTGACATAAGTATTGATGATCACATTGCAGATGTGTCACATCTTGACATGAGTATTGATGATCACATTGCAGATGTGTCACATCTTGACATGAGTATTGATGATCACATTGCAGATGTGTCACATCTTGACATGAGTATTGATGATCACATTGCAGATGTGTCACATCTTGACATAAGTATTGATGATCACATTGCAGATGTGTCACATCTTGACATGAGTATTGATGATCACATTGCAGATGTGTCACATCTTGACATGAGTATTGATGATCACATTGCAGATGTGTCACATCTTGACATAAGTATTGATGATCACATTGCAGATGTGTCACATCTTGACATAAGTATTGATGATCACATTGCAGATGTGTCACATCTTGACCCAATTACCAGGAATATGTAGAGCAGAAGTTTACTTGACAACAAGTGGCTTTCCTACATAGCGTTTTTCTCGAAAGACGAAAGCAAATAATTATGGATTTAGACTGATTGAATTGTGCAAAGCATTCGATATTTATAATGGTAGACTTGGAGGTGACGTTATGTTAGGTAAAATTCCAGCCTTGTTAATTATATAATTACATCTCCTAAATTATTCCAATTTGTTGATAACTTAGAGCTTCTGGAATTTGTTCCAATATTCTATGATTGTCACAATCTTGTCACTATTACCTTAAAAATATTACAAGTTACAAATCAACAATTATTATGTAAGAATACCAATAAATATTGTAATGATCATGATGAAATTGTTACAAAAGTGAAATGGCTTGTTGACAAACCAGTTAATTTAAACGTCACATAAATATTGATGTGGTAAATGAAACCTTGCATTATATTCCCACCATTTCTATGGGTGATCATAATTATACTTTGATTAATGGCACTGTTCATGATATTAATTGTATTCTACTTTCTGCTGCAGATTCTGCAAGTATGGTTTCCTATTCCAAGATCAGAAACCCAAAAAAACAACCCATAAGAAAAAAAATGAAACCATGGTTTAATGATAAATGCAAAACTAAGCGACAAGCCTACTTGAATGCAAAACAAATCCATAGAAGTAGTAAAAATGAAGATTCGTTCCAAATAATTGTGTCTGCCAGTAAATCCTACAAAAAGGTAGCTAGGAGGTAGCACTATCTTTTTCATATGGGAATATCATCACAGTTACGCAATTTAAAATCAAACAATGTCATATAAAAATATCATCACAATTACGCAATTTAAAATCAAACAATCCTAAAGATTTTTGGTCCTTTTTGAATAAGCTTACATGGCAGAATAACAAACAATTTGATAACGTTTCAGTCGAGACTTTTGCAAAGCATTTCAAAAGTTAAATTATTGGCGCATGATGAAAACAGTGATAATTCAAACTTACAATCCAATGACGACCCAAATTCAATCCTAAATAGACCAATTCAGCTGATGTTAAAATAGCACTGCATAATCTTAAAAACAATAAAGCTTGTAGTGAGGATAAACTTCTCTATGAGTATCTGAAACATTCCGATGAGTTCCTAACACCCCTCTTAACAAACTTTTTCTGGCATAATTCCCAACTAAAGACATTGTTTGCCCTATTTACAAAAACCAAGGTGATGTTAATAATCCCGATAATTATAGGAGTATTACAATCCTTAGCTGTTGTGGTAAATTATTCATATCCATTCTTAACAAGAGACGTAGTTTCTATGCTGAAGAAATGGGAATTCTCTGCGAAGGACAAGCAGGTTTTAAAAAAGGGTACAGTACAAATGACCACGTTTCACACTTAAATATCTTATTGATTTCTATTTGAACTTAAAGAAGGAATTTTTTTGTGCCTTTAGTGATTATAAAAAGGCATTGATGCTATTAATCATTGTGCTCTTTGGTCTAAATTGATTTGCCACTCTATTAAGGGTGAAATGTTGCAAATTATATAGGCTCTCTACCACTCTGCAAAATTATGTGTTAAGCTTGGCCCACTATACTCTGAGTCATTCTAATGTAATGTGTGTATTGGGCAGGGTGAACATTTATTACCTATCTATTTTTCATTTTTTGTAAATGATCTTATTGAATATTTATAAAAATCTTATGATGGTTTGTCTATCAGTCTAATGGTTACTGAGAATATACATCAGTACCATGATACTGATGATATTGAAATGTATGTAAAATTGTTTTTATTGCTTTATGCAAATGATACAGTTATTTTGACTGAGTCAGAGAGGGAGCTGCAGGCCATATTTAATGCTCTTTAATTATATAGTTTAACTTGGCCATTGGAAGTGAACATGTCAAAACCTAAATAATGATATTTTCAAGAGGCAAACTTAAAATTATTCCAAACTTCACTTTTAATGGTGAGAAGGTATCAATTATCGATGAAATGATATACTTGGGTATTAGGTTCAATTACAATAGTAAATTTGAGAAACATAAAGAGTTTCTTGTTGATCAAGCAAGAAAGGCAATGTACTCTACGATAAGTTAGTGTAGAATTTACTTTTGCCAATAGTTGACATATAAAATAAGCTTTTTGACTCTATGGTTCTTCCCATCCTGCTCTATGGCTCTGAAGTATGGGTTTTTTAAAGATTAAGTCATTAACCAATAATATTGTTATATAAGGTGAGCTGGGCAGAACACCTACAAAAGTGTTATCTATCAGCGGATGATGTGTTTTTTGGTATAGAATCCTAACTGCCAAACCAATCAAACTTACAATATCATAAACAAGTTACTGTTCTCACTTGATCAAAGGGGTGTTTATAGCCACCCATGGTTGATTTATTTTGAATTAGTATTAGAGGACTGTAACATAACTAGCATCTGGGGAAAACAGCAAGCAACACGTGTTCATTGGCTAAAACAGAATATATATTTAAAAAAATGAAAATTACCATGCCGAATGGAAAATAGCAGTTTTTAACTTAAGCAGATGTGTAAACTTCCGAATTTTCAAACAGTTATATACATAGAACCTTACTTATCTATTGGACTACAATAAATCAGGAGTTTTTTTACATAATTCCGCTGTTCTGATCATAAATTTCTCATTGAAAGGGGTCGATATGACGGTACTGTTTGGTGGAAAGGTAGACAAATGAAATGGTAGAAAGAAATGGTTGAAAGAAAATGCCAACTATGTAATCTAAATGCTGTTGGCGATGAATACCATTATCTTTTACAATGTCCCCATTTTGTAAAAGAGAGGAATAAATGTAATTTAATAAAGAGTACTATCGTAATCCTAACACTTCACTATTTGGGCAGTTTTTATCATCATCAGACAAGAATGTCTTGCTTAAGTTAGCAGCTTACCTTGCTTAAATTAGCAACTTACCTTGCTTAAGTTAGCAGCTTACCTTGCTTAAGTTAGCAGCTTACCTTGCTTAGGTTAGCAGCTTACCTTGCTTAAGTTAGCAGCTTTCTTCAAGACTGATCACAATCATCAATTAAAGTTTTTCCTGTCTTTTACAAAAACTATCACTTCTAAACTAATTATTTTACTATGTAGAATCACAGAGGGTGTAAATATGTAAATATATTTGTTTATCATTAATTCATGTAAATGTTTTCATCAACTTTACGTCTTATCTTCCATGTTTTGTTTTCCATTCTTTTGTATTCATTGTATCACATACATACGCTTTTGGGGGTCGTTGATAAATAAACTTGAATATTAGCAAAATGTGTACAGAACTTTCATTTTGTCTGTCAATGACTCGATAATCAAAAAAAGGGTATCACGTTAACAAAACGGCTTGATGTCACGAATACAGAATCGTTGATATCACAATGGTAATGTACCTTTCTTTTTATGATCCTCATCTATGTCCTGCAGCTAGTTAACAAATTTAGCCAATTGTTATAAAAGATTGTTGAATTTCAATTAGAGCATGGATAGGTTTTAGGCAATGCAGACATTAAGCGTGGTCTTGTATGCTGTGCTTTCTAATTCCCAAGGGTGCTCTCTGATTAATATCAAAGTCTCCTATCCGGAAAGATAATCTGTTACTTATATTTTCAGGAAAATACAAGAATGTTTTGGATTCAGAGGGTAGACAAAGAATGATACTTGACAAGATCGTTTTATTGCCCTTGCAAGTAGTTGATTGGATGTGCATTTTACAACGTTTGCGTAAAAGTACGCCCGAGGGAAAACATATGTGAAATAAATGATACATGATGCCAATCATTCCATATGGTGCGGTATCTAAAGACTTGAGAGACGCATTATCAATGCAACAAACTTGACGATATGTACAAGATATCAACCATCATTCCTGGAAATATAAAGATCTACGATTTCTTAAAACAAGGAATAAGGTGCAGCACTATGTAATAACTCATCTCGTTGATATTACTGGAGGAGCAAGTCATTCTAACGGGAGCTCTAAAGGATAATTTAGATATATGTACCATGTATGATAGAGGAAAAGATAATAGAACTGTGAAGAAACTGCACTTTTTTTAATTGGCAGAAGGTGCGTCATACCTACCGCAAAATGACGTCACCTACTCACTTTCACTTAATGTTTATTTGTAATTGATTGGATGTGCATTTCACAACTTCTGCGTAAAAGTACGCCCGAGGGAAAACATATGTGAAATAAATTATACATGATGCCAATCATTCCATATGGTGCAGTATCTAAAGACTCCAGAGACGCATTATCAATGCAACAAACTTGACGATATGTACAAGATCAAGCATCATTCCTGAAAATATACAGATCTACGATGTCTTAAAACAAGGAATAAGGCGCAGCACTATGTAATAACTCATCTCGTTCATATTACTTGGAGAGCAAGTCATTTTAACGGGAGCTCTAAAGGATAAGTTTAGATATATGTACCATGTATGATAGAGGAAAAGATAACAGAACTGTGAAGAAACTGCACTATTTTTGATTTGCAAAAGGTGCGTAATACCGACTGAAAAATGACGTCACCCACTTACTTTCACTTAATTTGTATGTCCTTATACACCACTATTATTATTTCATAACTACTATTCCGGTTTTAAAACTATCTAATTAAATATATAAAACAACCCATTTGAAATGTATTACTGATTGCCTTGAATAGTCCATTCTAATATCTTAGAGAACTCGAAGGAATGCCATTAGCCCATGTACTGTATGTCCTTATAATTACATATGATTAGCTTCGTCGTCATTTCGTAGACTTTTGTCTGTCATGAGGTTCGTCTACAACTCTTTATCCCAAGAATGATCATTTCTATGTCAGTATGTAGCTTGAGCCTAATTGTGGCACGTACCTGAATAGCACGGACTATGTCATACCTTGGTCATTGCCAGACATGTAGACTGAAGTCTGACATAACATGTGAAGCACTGATTTATTCTAAAAATTGTGTCATTCTTTATAGGATTAAATCTTTAACTGCAGATGTTGTATATTTATAGTGCAAACTATTAATTATGTTTTTATAATCAGTAGTGAGTATGAAATGAGCATAAACAAAGTGACACTTTCATAACGAATGTGACAAGTTTCTCGATATTAAGTTCCGTACTTGCAGACTTGTGTATTTCACATGTCAGATGGAGATTTGTGTAAAATCCTATGTATAATTCTTTCTCCAACTTTACTGAATATTCGATGTGCAAAACGTTTTATATTGAGACATTGCAAGGAACGGTAGTTCCATCGTATTGTTCTCGCGAAAAAATACATTCCCAAACCGCTGATTTCTGAATCATTTTTATCCCCGAAAACATTATCACCCTAATGAGAATATCTAGATGATTTATACACGATTTAATACGAATACCGAGTGGTTTAGCTGTGTTGCTTGAAGTTGCACATCAAGCTATAGAACTATAAATTTCACAATTTTAAGCATACAGAAAATGATTTACATTGAGAAATAAGGATTGAGGTACTACGTATCAAATTTCATGATGCAACCCAGAATATGATTACCTAGAATCAAAAGACCGTGAATGCTTGTGTAAAACATAACTAGATGATTACTATAGATATTTAAATAGAACAATGAAACGCTTAAATGCCCATCATGATGGAAAATAAGGCATAACAGGTTATGAATGACAGTATCGTCCCTCGGTATAACACGCTTGTTGAACAATTAGTCTGATGATTTTCATTCATGCAATGAACCCATAAATTGGTAACGAATTAGTCTCAGTACACTAATCTGCTAATTTGTTTCATTCATATTCATTTGTACCAACCATCCATTCCATATGCGCACCTTTTCAAAGTACGACATGGTCACCCATGGTCGTCATGCTTTGAATGGGGCAGTGAAGCATATTATCCTTCCACCGTGTATGAAGTCATTCACTTACTTATAAAGATTACATCAGAATCAATATATTTCTAGTTTTGCCACATCAAAGATCATTATTCACTCATCGGTATTGAAGGAATGAGTAATACAAAATATAGCAATAAAAATGATAAAACGCTGTATGCAAAAGACAATAGTTTGAATTTGAATAAGATATGGAATTTGCACGGTGCAAGCATGCGTTTGAAATATTTGAAACTAATAAGGGCAGCATAGTCAGATAGTGTGAACCGGGAGATGATTGGAAAATTATATATCAACATTTTAATTATACGGCAGTCTTTGTATGGCACACGCGAAGTGAGAATGGACGAACTCCAGGAGCATATTGTCGAAAGTATATATAGACATTTTCATTATGAAGTTCAATGTGTTACCGAACTTTCGATAACGTTTGATATAATAGTAATCATATACTGGACATTAAGACTACAGTGACAACGTCGAGATGTTTGATATAATAGTAATCATATACTGGACATTAAGACTACAGTGACAACGTCGAGATGTTTTTCGTCATTCAGTTTCATAATGTGTTGTCGAAAATTCGAAATTAACCAATCTGCTGAATAGGTTCCATATTTACAAAAGTTCCTAATGAATTTTAAACTTATTTGTTAAGGAATCAGTGAATTAGTTATCTCAAAATGATTTAGCGAGTGGTTCATGCGTTATATTTTTAGTAAGTCATAAAGCTTTTCTCTTCGACGGCAGACTATAGTATATATCCCTTATATTGGTTAACCATAGCCTGACAGGTTTACCCCTCTTTTCGCCTCTTCTTCTAATACCAGAACACAGCTCCGAGAAACAAATATCTTTATTCATAACCAAAAAGAAATATTATTTTAATCATTTGTAAACTTACAATGGTATTGAAACTTAAAACGATTTGCGGTACCCTCAAACAAATGCATGCTTTGGGGCTTGAAGTAAACTTCTTTTCAATATTTACGGATTCCATTGTTAAAGCTTGGTGGAAATAAACATGCGACAATTTTTCAAATGCCATCACGCGCCATCAGAGGAGCGCAATCTTCTATTTGCCAACAGGTACTACTGATTTTCCGAAAAATTGGCAATTAAGTCCATCGGTGATATTTGACATAAGGGAGGGGGTGGGGAGATTAGATTTTGTCCCAACAAACCTACAAAAATGTACGAGTCTCTTGCTACGGTAAAACTATTTGTAAAGGGGAGGGGTGGGGTGGTAAATTTATTGGAAATTTGGGTAAAATTTCTCAAAAATGAAGGAAATTTCCCTGAAATTGATGAAAGTTTTCCAAAAATGAAGGAGATTTCACGAACATTGAAGCAAATTTCACGAGAATTGATGCAAATTTGTCAAAAATGAAGAAAATTTCTAGAATATGGAGGATATTTTACAAAAATTGATGCAAAATTCCTCAAAATGAAAACAATTTCTCGAAAATGAGGATTTCACAAAAATTGAATAAAATTTCTCGATAAAAAAAGCAGTTTTCCCGAAAATAAAGAAAATTTCCTAAAAATGGAGGAAATTTCCCAAAAATTGATGAACATTTCCGGAAAATAAAGACAATTTCACGAAAATTGAAGGAAATTTTACAAGATTTGATGCAAATCTCCCTAAAATGAAGAAAATATCCCAAAGGAATATTTCTTAAAATTGAAGCAAATTTCGTAAAAACCGAAAATAATTTCCCGAAAATGAAGAATAGTTTTCGAAAATTTAAGCAAATTTCACGATAATTGAAGATTTCTCGAAAGTTTTCCGAATTAAAAGATGCCATGATGGAATCTGACTCTTCAAAATCAATTTGTTCGACCTTCATTATTGGTGTGTGTGTGTGTGTGGTACGAGGGGGACGTGGGGGATGGGACTTCGCCCTAATAAAATCATTGGGGGAAGGGCCCCCACGGTTTCTACGCCACTGAAGTTACATTAAGAAAGGAAGCAAGAAATGGTCAACCTTAAAAATGTATGCTTAATTTTGGGTTAAACTTTCAAATTCATTTACACCCATGAGCCCCTCCCCCCACCCTTGGCTACGCCTTGTCGGAAAATGTTCATCGGTTCAGAAGGAAATGGTTGGAAGAAAAAAGACGTTCATACTTTTGTCGGAATTCAATCTTCTTTGTCGGAAAATTGCAGTGACAGAAAAACAAAAAGTAATCGACCGTTTGTCGGAAAATCTGATCCCTTGTTGTAAAATACAATGTATCGGTACCGTACTGACTACTCCGTCTGTTTGTCAGGCCGAAAACATGGTTAACCACTTTCTTCTACTTCTTTTTTTTTTTTTGCTCTCCTTTTTTCTTCTTTCCTTTTTCTTCCTTTCTTTTTCTTCCTTTTCCCCCTCTTTCTTCCTTTTCTTCCCCCTTTTTGCCGACAAGCATTTCAATTTGCCAACGACTACAAAGTTGGGGGGGGGGGGTAAGTGGGGGGAGGGGGAGGGGCGGCACCTTTGGCTATGCCCCTGCATTGTGGCCCAGACACCGCTTTCTTTAAGCAATCAGACAGTTTTTGATTGTGATTTCCAGGGACTTTCAAAATATTACCCATTTCTTTACCGACAAATAAATTTAGTTTATACTCATTTCGAGTAAAACTTTTGAAGCCCATCTCGACAAATGTTAACTAGAACAAATGCCAAGCAAATAAATTACTGTAATCTGAAAACTTTGTTGATATATGCTGGGAAACAATGGTAAATTAATCACCTTATTCTATTTTATTATCTCCCTTGAATAGATACTAATATAATACTTAATTCATGTGATACATCGCACAGGTGAAACGTCTACTGATTACAATTAATTGATTAATTAATTGATCTATCAAAAATAAGGTACAAGTTTGCTCGTTCAGTTAACAAATCTCATTTGACATATCAAAATTATTTTTAGAAATATAAAATGATTCAAATTTATTGTTTATCCAAAACGTACCTACCTTTATTCTATGACTATCTGCCAAAGTTTTTCTTTAAAACGCAGTTGTATTATCCATTAATAACGGTCCAAATTGGTTACTTTTCAACGAAATAAAAGTGTATACTCTCTGCCATAGGTCTTTGCATCTT
>JAIGNY010000004.1:72500-110000 GCA_020152595.1 Chiridota heheva | reverse complement strand
AGTGCTTGTAAGATCTGGCAGTTTTAACAGGTTATGTGACTTATGTGACTATGTTGATGTAAAAAAAGCTTTCATGCTGGAAATTAAACGAATTGCTTACAAGATCTCCAAAACAATTCTGAATAATAAATTGGTATATATGCAATACCAATTATTGAAAATGATGTATCCATCGGGCAAAGGTACTTGCTTTGTCCTCCATGTTCTATTCTGAAAAATGCTGTAATGTTGGAAATAGCACATTTAGTTAGCTGGTGGGCTAGATGCTCATCAAAATAACTTCTCTTTTGTCAGATGGCCCGCGCCCATCGGAGACATATTACGGCAGACAGAGATGATCTAATTGAAATATGCATTTTTCAAAAGATTTTGTTACGAATTGTTTAGAAACGTGAGGGATGTCTTTTTACTGCCACTTTTTGAGTTCTTATATACTATAAGAGCTGCACCATGAGACACTTTTCACTTTCTCTGCTTGAAGATAAGAAAAGGTTAAGATCGTTGCCCCTGGAATGTGCATAGCACCACTAATATTGATGTAGGAAAACTGCTTGGAGATGAAAATGGTTAAGACCGTTGCCCCTGGAATGTGTATAAAGCTAAATCCATCCGAGCCATTAGGCTCATTGAGCCAGTGTTTATCCTCGGTTTCCATGGCTTAAGCGGATGAGAGTACACAACTCCCATGGACAGGACGCCAGATCATCGCAGATTAAAACCCCAGCAGTGCTGGTACTCATTTTACAGCTGAGTGGACTGAAGCAAGTAGAGTAAAGTGTCTTGCTCAAGGAGGCAATGTAGCGCTCACGACGGGAATCGAACTCGGCACCTCTCGAATACGAGCATGACTCCTTAACCACTGAGCCACAGCACCTCTTTAATGTGTATAGCACCACTAATATTGAGGTTTGGAAACTGCTTGAAGATGAAAAGCTTAAGACCGTTGCCCCTAGAATGTGCACAGCACCACTAATATTGAGGTTGGGAAAGTGAGATGATTCTTGATCATATTTGCTAGAAAGAATCTCATATACATTTTAAATCATATTATGGACTATTTTAGCGTTTCCATTAACGAGATACCTCTTAAGTGTCCAAGAGAGCTTGAAACATCTACACTAATGGCATGAATACAATAAGTCAATTCTTTTATAAATGTGGGATTCAAGGAAATTGGCTGCAACTTTGTTTCTGAACTATTTCTTGAGACCTGATCAGTTCTTCCACACAAGTACTGTAGGAGGTAGCATAGTATTCTCCAGATGATGATCTTGTCTAAATCCATTTTCCATTGCTTTGTCCTGGTCATACTCAACAGGCTGGTTAGGGGTGAGTACATTCATTTAAGACAATATAGTACATGTGATGATACTGAAACTCCCTCTTTTATCAATTATCTTGTATCTCAATTCAAACAATTTCCACAGTGCTTCTGCATTACTCCTTACTTGCAGTAAAATGTTATTAAAAGCCGTGGTCAATCTTCTGTTAATTACAGTTCTTATTAGATCGCATTACAAGAATCCTTGCTTATTACCGTATCTTTAGTTTAATGTATCGTTTTCAAGATGATTTTTTTTCCTTCTTAAAAGTCCTGAATTCCAAGGGAATCTTACCCTTCATTCGTCGATTGGTATTAAACCTTCTTTCCCTCAAACTGAATAACGGCTTGCATATTCAAGCCTGTAAATGACACCGTCCACTGAGCCACAGCTCTGAATCATCAAATGATTCTATTCTGAGTTCTCCATTCATTACTTCCTATTCAGCTCGATTATATTATTCAGCTCGATTATATTATTCAGCTCGATTATATTATTCAGCTCGATTATATTATACAGCTCGATTATATCATTCAGCTCGATTATATCATTCAGCTCGATTATATTATTCAGCTCGATTATATTAATTGAAATGTCATACGACACAATGTAAGATCAGTTGCAGGTGGTTTTGCTCAGTGCAAATAAAACATAATGAGAGTTAGATAATGGCAGATTAAGGAATTTAATGAGTATTTCCAATAGTCAGGTAATATAACATCAAATTTCTCATAGGAAACAGATCATAGCAATGATTATGAGCCCTTGATAACAACTCCGATCTGAGATGTGGCAAATTGTAAACTATTCCTTTTAAACTTGTTATCATTAACTCTTAAGCTTTCTTTTTCTCAAGAAAATATGTTCACACAATATGGAATTCAATATCATGATAAGAGAAAGAAAAAAAGATTGGGTGCTGGTTTATCATCATTTCATCAAAGAATATGAATAATATTTATTAAGAATTTGCAAAAAATTTCAGTGCAAAAAAATATGCTTTCATTCTGTTCTAGAGGGATTAGGTTCAAGCTATTGTATAGGAGGAACTCATGAAGTCACATTTAGTTAAGAAAGATGCGAATATTTTCCGGTTCCCGGGGGCTCAATTAGTTTTAAAAGATTGCGTTAAAAATATATATATTCTACGATGTGTAGCTTCCCGAGCATATTGTTTGCCACTTGCATGTCCTTTTCTAATAAGTTTTATAAACGGATTTCAGATATTTCGACATTAAATACGAGTAAGTAACAAACAAATGCTGGTCTATTGTGTTGGATTTCATGCAGCGAAAGGAGAATGCTTTACATTTATGACAAATAGAAGATTATGATATTAGGGCTGTGTCCGGGTAATCCACTGCATTTGTATGAAGCAGCAGACCCGTAATGTTCAAGATGCAATTAAGTTTCAAAACAATTACATTTCGTTTAATCTGAACGAAAGAAATTTAATAATACTTTATCTTCTATTCATGTCAATAATTTATTCCCGGCATTTAGGCATCTACTTAACTACTTAATTTAGACACCAAACATACTGACAAAGATATGACAGGGAAGGTTGTACAATTGATGGAAACAGCGGGCGAAGAATATGGGTCAATTAAAGAAGCCTTAACACGCAAGAAATACTGAAATAAGCGAGAGGAACAATCGAAATACAATATCTGATACTAATTGCGTTATAATATCTGGGATTACTTTATTCTCTTTGAATAAGAAAAGCTTTATATTAAGAGGAGCATATTTACTTTTATCATTGAGGCATGAAATAATTTTTGTCCATGGGTGGATACGCGTAAAGTTTGATATGTCCCTAGACAATTGTTAGATGTTTGATATAAACCATGTCATTGTATCACAAGATGCTTTATTTTCTTTTACGGACTCTTTCTTGAAACATCTCATTAATTTTTGTAAACATCTCGTCACGGATGGAAACAAAAATTAAACAAACAAAAAATAGTACAGACAAATTCGTAAAATAAGAAAAGTATAAAGAAAGTTGCAGGAGTAATTAGTAGCGCAGCTGACTTTTGTTGCCTACAAGGCATAAGATATTCTTTCCCATTTGGTTTGGTAAATTCTTCAAAAACATAAGATAACATTAAATAACATAGCATTACAAGATGACGGTTTAAGAAGGGTTAGTCACCCCAAATAAAGTCCAAACTAACACGACCTTTACCACAAAAGAAAAATACACAATATCAAAGACGCCGAGAATTAATAAAGAATGTATCCACGTTGACTTTAAACTGTAAACAGAATTGGAGCTCACCACCCACTCAGGCAAAGCATTTTACTCATTAAAAACTCGTTGCGAAAAGCCAAAACGCTGAATATCAATCCGTGATAACTCTTTGGTCAACTTCAAAGTGTTACCACGTGTCACATGAGTATTATCTGAAACATGCAAGAATTAACAGGAAGTCAAAATAATAATACCAGATTGGAATTTGAAAACCTGAATTATATCGCCACGTACTCTTTTCAACTGAAGCGTGGTCAAACCAAGAATTCGCAACCTAGATTCATAAGAGAGACTCCTTACTTCGGGAATAAGTCTAGTTGAGGCTCTTCGCTGTACCTGCTCCAAATTGAACTTTTCCTTCTCTTACAAAGGACTCCCAGCTTGAATAGTACACTCCAGGTAAGGCCTCACTAAGCGCTTAAACAATTTAAGAACAACCTGTCTACCAAGAAAATATAAATTTCTTTTAATCAAACCAAGCATCCTATTTGCCTTTACAGCTGCTAAAGCACACTGTTTGGAAGGTAAGGTTTTAAATTACTAGTAACGACAACACCAAGATCCCTTTCCTCATCAACACAATCAAGATTTGAACCATTCATGCAGTAACCAAACTCCAAATTTCTCCGACCAAAATGAACTTGGCATTTATCAACATTGAAAGACATCTGCCACGTTTGGGACCAAAAAAAAAAAAAAACTATAACTTATTTGCAACAGTAAAGAATTACTTACATCATCAACAATCTTGTAGGGCTCAGCATCATCAGCAAGTTTACAAAAACTGGAACCAAGTAAAACATCAATGTTATTTATGAGGATGAAGAAAAGAAGCGGACCCAATACAGAACCCTGAGGAAAACCACTTGTAACCTTTTTTCATGGAGATACTTTATACAAAACAAGTCTTTGTGTCTGTAAACTAACCAAGAATTTATCAAGTGGCACACTTTCCTACCAAACCAAGCGCTCTTGTTTTCATCATGAGTCTGCCTAACGGAAACTTTTCGAATGCGATTTGGCAATCTAGGTGACTAGAATCAACTAGTTTTGCAAAATCATCAAGAACTCTAGTAAATTAGAAACAAGAACAAATCAGCAAACCATTGACGAATGAATGATCTAGAGCAACATCATTTGCAATGGATTCCACCCAACATGACCTTGCACACAACACTAGTTAGACTCACTGGCCTATAGTTACAGGGCAAACTGTGATCACCATTTTTGAAAATAAGAGTGACATTAGCAATTCTCTAATCACTAGGAACAGCACCGACATCAAAGCATTATAAGATAAGAATCAAGGAAACAGAAAGGACATCAGAACACTCGCGTAAGACAGCAGGATGTACACCATCCAGACCGGGTGCTTTATTAGAGTTCAGACCCTTCAACTTCTCAGACACAGCCTCAACCAAAAAACAACAGCCTTTAATGGATAATGGAGCGAGAGGACAATAAGATAATCCGCAATACCATCAGCAAGGGGCTTCTTAGTAAAAACAGACACAAAGTAGTCATTCAAAACCTCAGTCATATCCTTACCACAACTAATATTGTCAAGGGCGGGCGTCTTCCTCAGGAAAGTCCCCTTGGACATTAACCTTTTTAAGCTTAACCCTGTTTAAACCTTGGCAAGAATATGTGCATAGTTGTAAACGTTTTGATGAAGCTCAAGTAACTTTATCAGCTCTTAAAATTTATATAATCCCAGCCAAAAAGCTTACCTTTCGAAGTTAAGAATTGCATACCTTCACGCTTAGAAAATAGTATACAATGTAATGTAATAGCGATTAGGAGAGCCCAGTAGGTGCTTATCCATAGGATAACTTCTCCAGGAGGTTTTGGTCTAGTAATTATGGGAGAACACATTTTGGGAGCAAACCAAGCAGAGGGGTCAGCTTATGTGGCCGCAGCATTCTGTCTTTGTGACGATTATGCGTGCAGTGTTTCTGTGTGGAAATATAGACTTCCCCCTGGTGTATTTTCCTGTGTGGAAAGAAGCTCATTTTGCATAAATTTGTGTGTTCCAAACTGTTGCCGAATGTTGTAAATTATATCCCTGGAGAAGGTTATCACGAGTGTTTGGTATCAACGTATTGCCTGCGAGTATTACTTCTAGTGTATATAATTATGTAGTATGTGAACTAAGGTATCGGATGAGTTATGAAATATTTATATATATATATATATATATATATATATATATATATATATATATATATATATATATATATATATATATATATATATATATATATATATATATATATATATATATATATATATATATATATATATATATATATATATATATATATATATATATATATATATATATATATATATATATATATATATATATATATATATATATATATATATATATATATATATATATATATATATATATATATATATATATATATATATATATATATATATATCAATAAGATCACTCTTATGTTATTGCTATCGCAAACGATTTGTTATATTTCAATTCAACGATAAACACGTTTATGGTACTGAATATATTGGATTATGATAATCGAGGAGGGGAGGGGGGGGCGCAAATCCTGCAGATCATCGTCTGTAGTGCTATCGAATGGAATGATATGAAATTGTTTTAAGAAGTTATTATTTGAGGGTAGCCTATTTTCATGCGTAATAATCAAAAGTATTGTGAGATTATGAGGTATATGTATTTGAAGTATAAAATGAGGGGCTGGGGACTGACATTAGCTGATGGTAACTATAGTAATAATTCCTCCTTTGTTATCGGATATTACCAAATTGTTGAGGGATATTAAATGGGTCATGGGCTAATATAATGTAAGATATATACATGCTTTAGTATGACGCCAGTATGAAAGAAAATGATGATGAGTATGAAATGTACGTATTATGAATAATGATCAAAGTATCAGAGATCAGAAAAGCTACAGGGTCTCCATAACTCAGGATCCCAAAGCATAAATACACGTCAATCTTTAACCTAATGGCGAGAAGTCAACATAACTAAGTAAAGGAATAGCGTGCGGTGGACCTCAATAATAGCGTAGTGGTGGACCTCAAGAATAGCGTACTGGTGGACCTCAAGAAATATGATTACGCGAGCAGTTACAGAGTTAGCGATGGCTGGATATCTGGATATACTGTACGGGTAAATGCGCATATGGCTGTATGGGTTGAATGTATAATTGTGCACTATATTATGTTATTTGTATAACTATATGTGTTTTTGAAGTTTTGTTGGATTCACACAGAGACTTTAAAGCCATAAAAACATTTATTTGTGTTTTATCTTGCGAGCGCTCACCCGCTTGTCATCATACCTAAGACAAAACTTATTACAATTGCGGGCTTGTCCAAAATCATCACTACCTTGAATGGGACCAGCAACGACTTTGTTTGGTTTTGTTTTTTGCTTTAAGCAAACATTAGAATGAAACGACTTAGGATTAACCATAACCTCTTTGGATAAACGTTTTTCTCATAAAAAACAAACAAAAACACTTTAGTGTCTCTTATCACCCCTTTGTGAACTTTTCATTATCTGTATACCTAACAAGCTCCGCAGGGAACTCACTGTGTTTATAACAACGCCACAACTACTTTTCCCCCTAACAACCAGCAAGTCCCCTCCCCTCCCCCACCTCCCTCCCAGACATCCACACTGTCCGATTTCGTCTATAGACTTTCTTTAATGGAAGAAACCTTTTCAAAAAATATTTAACAAATAAGGGAACTTTTAAAAAGAACAACAGCAAAATTATGCAGAAAAAATGTAAATACCAACAATATGGTAAAACCTCAGCCAGAATAAAATCGAACTTCCAGCAGCATTGCAGTATATCAACATAACATAACTTAACATAACATAACATAACCTAATGTAACATAACATAACATAATAACATACTGTAATATTTAACATAATGTATAAACATAGTATAACTAATAAGATAACAACATAACGTAATGTAATTTAGCATACCATAACACAACATAATGTACTATAACATAACATAACATAGCATAACATAATGTAACATAACATAACATAGTATAACTTAAGATAACATAACGTAATGTAATTTAGCATACCATAACACAACATAATGTAATATAACATAACATAACATAACATAGTATAACATAACATAATATAACATAACATAGTATAACATAACATAGTATAACATAGCGTAACAATATGACCGGTTAAAAAAGATTATACTCTCCTCATAAAAAAATACCTAAACTAAAACAAAGTACCGCCGTAAAAGAAAAACAACCTTTCTATGTTGAATTTGAATTGTGGACAGAATCCTAGCTAACAACCCACTCCGGCAAACCATTCCACCGTGACTCATTACCAACCCTTTGACGAAAGTTATAGAAGACGCAAAATCACGTTGTCAATCAACTTCAAACTGTGACCATGTGTCACATGAGAATTAGCTGTAAGAAATTAGACAATTACAGACAGCCAAAACTTAACTTTCAAATAGGAACCTAAAACCTGAATCAAATAGGCGTGTACTTTTCTTCACTCGAGAGTTTTCAAACCAAGAATTACCAACCTAGATTCAAAATAATTAATTACTTGGGAATTAGTGTAGTGGCTCTTCGTTAAACCTGCTCCAAAATTAATTTGTCCTTTTCACAAAGACAACGAGTTACTGCTTGTACAGTTAAGAACAACATCCCTACCAAATACACAAAAATTCTACAAACTAATCATTGTATTTACCCTGATAGCTGTATAAAGATCTTTTCCATTAAAGAGCTCCAAGATCTCTTCCTTCATCAGCACAACCCAAATTTGTATCATTCAAGCAATTTTCAAAACCCATTACTGGGGAAAGTTGAAATACTTTTGCATTTGTCAACATTCAAATATTGAAATGACATTTGCCACGTTTGGACCTCAATCGAACGTATCAAAATCCCGTTGGAATAGTGGGGAACCCATAACATTACCAACTATTATGTAGAGCTTTGTAGTATCAACAAATGCTGTGGTCAAGCCAAATCGATGTCGTGATTCGTTCTTAAAGTAGAACACTATTGTTTCATAATGTGCACATGGAACCCATATTTCTCCTCCTGGAATATCTTTAACAAGTTCTTACTTCTCTAACCACTCATTCACTCCCCACAAAATATACACAACGTTACCTTTGGGAAATAAGTTATCTGCACAATAAAGAAATAACGGTTACAACATTACCACTCTCCTGTAGTCGACGACGAGATCCCGTGGGGCTTCGTACAGCCACTTATAGTGGGGGATTAACAAAATACATTGGCGGAGGAGGGACAAACCAAAGCATAAGCATATCAGTCGAACCATTCAACAGAACAACAAGCCAGAAGCCGGGAGGGAGGAGGCCCAGAACAAGAAAAGTAAGTATAAGCAGTAACATGTAAAAAAAGAGACTCGGTACAAGAGATAAGGTACAGAGAGAGAGAGAGAGAGAGAGAGAGCAGGAGGGGGGAAGGGGGGGGGGGGGAGGGGGAGAGGATCCAATAGCGTGGCGGAATTGAATATGTATTGTGTGTGTGTGTGTGTTTGTGTGTGTAAGTGTGTGTGTGTGTGTGTGGTGATGTGGGGTAGTGTGAGTGGCAGAGGCACTGTTTATGTTTTGCGTTATATGTGAGTGTGATTGCCAGGGTTCTGTCATGTGAGATGAGATGTATGTAGTAATGTGTTTAATGGGTTGTTGGCTACTGGGGGTGGAGCGGCGTGGTAGGTAGAGTAGAATGTGATGCGTGGATGTGACAGGGTGTGTGTAAGTGTGGAGATAGCGTGGAGGGCTGTTCATGTTTGGTGTAGTATGTTGATGTGACTGTGATTTCCAGGGTTCAGTAGAGTAAGGTGTATGTGGGATGTAACTGTGGGTGAAAGCCGCAAGGGGGTAGGGAGTGACGGCACAAGCATGCGTGTGAGGTGGCACAGGTGGACTAGCACACAAAAAACCAACACGACGCAGAGCCTGGGGTGATCAGTGGAAGCGGTCGAAACCGAAAAATCAGTAAATATGGTCAAAGACAAGCGACAAGCGGTCAAATCTGTGGGTTGGTGATGGGGAGAGGTGGGTTGGGTTGATGGAGCAGAATAGGTAGGTGAGGGCAGGTATGGTGGGGGAATTACTGCAAAGGTAGATGTTGAGTGGCGATGGGCGTTTGTGGTGACGGCAATGGTCATCAAAACGTTCAAAAAGGTAAGGGGACTTTAGGGGAGTGCAGAAGCTGTGGGGGGGGGGGGGTCTTTAGTAGGCCCTCACTTTGGCAGTGGGATGTTGGCTTTGCTATGGAGGATGCATATGGGTACGGGATGGAATGGGGAAGGCGAAGGGCCAATCTGATGGCTTTATTTGGATAAGTTGCATGGCGGTATAAGAGCTGGGGGTGGGGCGTTGTATGTAACTGGGAGGCCGTATTCAAAGAGGCGGATAAAGGCTTTGAAGAGAAGGAGGGTGGGTTTGGAGGTGTTAAGGTTGTGGAGTCGGGATTTTGTGCGTGTGATCTGGGCAAGTCTGCCAAGGGTGGCGGATGAGTTTGGACTTCAGGTGAGGCCAAGAAACTTGGCCTTGTTGAAGTGGTAAATGGGTGTGTTGTGGAGGGTGATGATTGGAAAGGCACTGGGTAGTTTGTGTTGTTGTTGCTGGGCCTGAAGATGGGGAAGGAGATGGTTTTGGTTGGGTTGAGTTTAATGCACCAATCAGAACACCAAGTGAGGATGGTTTTGAGGCATTGTTGGACATGGTTAGCATGGTTAAGAGTATTGGACAGGGGGACCAACAAACTGTGGCAGGTTGACTGGGGGGTTGGGTGGGTGATGTTGTTTACGTACAGGTTAAAGAAAAGGGGCTAAGGGACGAGCCCTGTGTGACGCCTGCATGTGAATGGTAAGAAGTGGGCGGTAAACCTGCAATTCAGAGAAGGCGTGTCTTTGGGAAAGTTGGGAAGAAGGCGGGTGATTTGTTTGTTTTTATTGGAGGGGGAGGTTTCTGGTGGTGGATGAGGAGTTTGTACCTGAGACCATCGTGCCAGACTGCATCGTAGGCTTTTTTAACATCAAGGAAGAGAGCCGGGCATTGCCGTAAAGGCTTTCAGTGATTTTGAGAAGTTGGTCAGCTGTGGATTTATCAGGGAAAACCTCTTGGTAGGGGTTAAAAAGGTAATTATTCTCAATGTGAGTGTAGAGGCGGTTGACAATATTTTTACAAGAATTTTACCCAGGGTGGGTCGGAGGGTGATGGGGCGATAGTTGAGTGGGTTGGCGTGGTTTTTACTGGGTTTGGGGAAAAGAGGAACTTGTCCGTTTTCAGGGGTGGGTAAGTAGCTCATGTTAAGAGCGGTATTATAGATGATGAAGATGAGGAGGTCGGAAGATTTTTGAGTATGATATAGTGAATGTGGTCTGGGCCAGGTGCTGATTTTTTAGTTTTCTTGAAGGCGTTCAGGAATTCAAGGATGGTGATAGGCGCTTCAAGGGGATGGGTGGAGTGGGGGTCAGGAATAGTGAAGAGTAAGCAAATGAGCATTGGCTTGGATGTAGGCATTGACCAGTTTGAGTTTATTGGGGGAAAGGTAGGGTGGGTGAGGAATGATTAAATGGCTTACAGGCTAGACTTAGGGAGATTGATCTTGTCCTGTGGGTGGTGAGCAGTGTTGTGGGTGTTGTGGTCAGTAACGGATTGGGTGGGGATTAATTTTACATCTGTCTACCAACTTTCAGTCCATATCCCTTGGTAATTTATGAGGTATCTGAAACTCAACATATCTTTTACTACCCGTCCCTAAAGTTATCCTTTCATAAAACTTTATCCTAAACGTAATAAAATTATTTGTATATATGTTGTTCAAAAATAACCAAACTTCATGCAATTACATTTTATTTTCCCTAAGGGGTAGTACTTGGTCCCGTCCTGCAAACATGAGCTATAACCTACCTGTATGCCATCCGACTATTTTCGAAATCTGCTTGTAACTAACAATACGTATTTCCTCATCTCACACATCTCCGCAATTCATCCTTGTCTAAAACCAATTTAAAGAGGTGTGATATCTTGCAAGTTTCTAACTAATGAACATGTCACACGAGGATGTTGCCACTAAGATGCTGCTAAAAGACTGACCAAGTTGATGTACAGAAATGATGAAAGATGGCAGTCTGCTACTGAGATACGTAGTCTTGCATTGGTAATATGATAATGTACAAACCTTTTTGAAACTAAATCGCTTCCTGACAGACCAGTTGTTTAGTACCATAGAATAACCTGATACCGATAGATATGTGTTTCATAGGAAACTTATTTTAAGAACATATTTTATAAGGTTTAAAAGATGCTAAAATTAGCGTCTTGTTTTTCATAATTATTCATGCTTAAAGCTGGTAGTATTTAACAGAACATTCATTGTCTTTACACAATTCCGTAGGCTGGCAATTGTCCGTATAAGACATAGCCTAGCTATACTCGAACATGCATAATATATCTGATAGAATTATCTGATATCGATATATGTGCTCGATAGGAAACTTTAAGAGGCTATCTTTTGAGAACAACCTTCACAAGATTTAAAACATACTTATATTCCTTATATGTATTCATACTTAGAATATGCATCTTGTTAACATGGACAAACATTGTCTCTACATAATTAATTCTGGAGCTTATTCATTTGTTCAAGTACTTCGTTTAGAAAGTTAAATGATAATTTACACAGCACTAATGTTATTAATCATCATTTTAGTTAAGATGTTTGAAATAAATTAATGTAAAGCAAACAACTTTTTGAGTGATCATTTTACAATAGTTGGTATCTGTTTGTTTCAAATTATTGTTTACATAGCGAAATTTTATCCCGTTAATATTACTTGTTTAAGTTCAGTTACTAAAAGCTTGTCAGGATGTGTATTTCATTAACATTACAAATTTCATTCACGAAAGACAAGTTAATTCATGGAAGAAAGTGACATATGAATATTGGAAGTGATCTTATATCTGGTAAGATACTATATGAAGTATTTCTATTCAGTCATCAGTAGCCTGACATTTCCCATAAGCCATTCAGAGTCATACTTAGAATTGCAAGATATGATGTTTCATTTCTCTGAAAGAAGTTATGAATATTTGATTTAGTAAACATACTGATAAGTTAATATAAAGTTCTGTCCTAGTGTAAATGCACAAATAACAAAGCTTAATAATTTAAAATGAAACCATTTGCCTTCATGAATATCCAAAGTTCCTAAAAATGTAAAACTATGATATCATCGGTATGAAATTGATTAATATTTGTATAAAAAACGTTCTGATACTTTGAAAATGAATTGCACCTAAATAGGCATAATGGTTTTGCAAATTCTTGACACCACAAAAGATATCCTTTTAAAGAAATGATGCAAATCATTATTTTCTCTGACAGACCCCCAAATTTCGTTGACAAATCAAAGGAAAATAATCGAAATCATATTCCGTGTTTTTCCCAGAATGCAAAGTAACTAGTTAAACACATCTTCTTAGCTTCTATTTGTTTAACTCCTATTTATTTGTGATGATTTTATTTTGTGATTCAATATATTCCTCATTGATCTTATTCAAGGAGTAGAAACCTCTCCGTGTTCTGATCTTGTACAAGATAAACTGTATTTTGCCGTTCACACCTAAAACAGTAACGATGAGCTGAAAATGATTTCTTTTCTTTAGAATTTGTCAATTGAAACCGGCTCTGGATTAGATTAAGATTATGGTAAAGTCTCAAATTACCAGTTTTCGTAAATAAATTTCGTAGCATACATATAAGGAAGTATTTCTCCTTTTTTGCCTACAAGGTTTATAATCGAATTCTTTAAATATGCAGTGATGCACTCCAAAGGATGTCGTCCGTGTAAAGTGATATTTCAGTCTTCCCATTTATAAAACACATTGGAATTGTTGTTTGTCATGTATTCAACAACTAGGTAATGCAATAGAGGCAGCAAAGTTGAATTATTCCAGTTATTAATTTGGATTGGACGTTGTTTTATATTGTGTATAATTTGTATTCTTTAATATATTAGCACTATTCTCTCATGGGTAATTTAATCTATGTTCGAACGCTTTAGTAATATAAAATACCATATTACAGTTTCATATAACTGGAGTGCCCAATTGAATTGTTCAATTTTATTATCAGTTCATAACTTTGTTATTCTTAAAGAATCTAGACATTATATCATTGTCTGTGAAATATATTTCCCTTCCTGTAAATGACATATACAGATAAACCCGGTGAATGAAATAGACTGGTTGACAATACCTTATAACTACTGCATTCTGAATAGAAGGATAATTATCATAAATAAACATACATGAATGCGTGGAAACCTTTGAATGCAGAGACTTATTTTGGCATTGAGAAAAATTAATTGAACGCTAGGGAGATAAAACAAAGAAAAGACATAATAATAATTAAACCCCAAAGATATCATTCCTATCATGTACAGTTCATATACGTATCATTATATGCAGAATATTTGCATTATTTTTGCACAAACGCTCAGTAACATGAAATAGAACTAAGGAGCTTTTCAAAATTCGATAGTAATTGTTATCTTGTTAACAAAATTGTGAGAGTGTACAAAGCACTGATGATTAAAGAACTATTGCGGTTTGTAGTTGACTTAGCGGTCGTATTCTCCTCTTCTTTAGGTGTTGTGACACCTGTAGAATCATCTCTGAAATCCATAACACCCATCACAGCAAAATGATCTGCCAGGTCCGTTATCCACTTACTTTTCAAGCACCTCGGTGATTTCGGATAAGAAGGGTTTACATCCAAAGGTGCGATCATGCAAACCTCTACAGCCTTGTCTGACCTTGGTCGCACCACCTGAAGCGTGGATTCCATAGGCTGACGATAAGTTTTGCCGTATAAGACATAATCAAGCCATACTCGAACATCCAAAGCAGGCCAAAACACGTCATTTAGCTCAGTGTCGTAGCTATATTCATATTCACCAATAGTATCCGGAACCTTGGCATGCAACGCCTCAATGACCTGTAATGAAACATTAAGTTTCTTGGTAAAAAAGGGATTAGATGTATCGCCAAGCACACTAATCAGATCTTAGAAAATACAAATTAAAATGAACAACGAAAAATCAACAAATAATCTGTTGTGATAAAACCAAAATTGTTTAGGACTTTTGAATCCCCAAAAAAGTCATATGAAATATAACGCAAACTTGCTAGAAATAAAATCGGTTTTTTTAATTTCAAATATTTTTACTTAATGATAGTAACGGTTGTTCAGACAATTAGTTCCACTCAATCATGTCAATGGTGCGCTTAAAACACCCACAATCATTTTAGCGACACAAGAAACAATCTTGAAAGAACGAATTAAACCCACCTCTTCAGTGTGTTCCGGGAATCTGATTCTATCAGCATTAAGATCGCCAGCGTAGATTACTGGCTCAGATGTTGGTAACTCAAGAGACTCCATGAAGTTGTACATTTCTCTTGCTTGCATTACGCGGACTGTCTTCGTTTGATGGTAATTAGCAGCCTGCATGTGTGTTCCAAAAACATTATAGATCTGTGTTATGTTATCTACAGTTTTCTCCACTCGTGCATACATTACTCCTTTTCCGGACAGGGCATCAAATGTAGCTTTGTCGTAGTTTTCGTATATGATCTGTTCTTCTCTGACAATGGGCCATTTGGACGCGATAAAGACACCGCCATTCTCTGGTTTTGTAGGACTTGGTCGCGGTATTCCAACGGTTTCAGTGTAATAACCGAACCCATAATTTTGTAGAATATCTCTAAAAGTTAATGTGTTCAGGACGTTCCAGCAAAGCAACCACCCATAAATACTTCGTTAAATACAATGACGTCAAGGTCTGGATGCATCTCAAGCAGTTTTGGTATGATTCGACAGGTTCGCTCACGCTGTCCTGTCTGATAGTACAGGTATCTTGATAAAAAGAAGAGTTTTAAACTAAAATTGAAATATTCGGTTTTTACCGAGACTGAGATTGAAGTAGTGACATGAATGTTGTATATGATATGTTTGCAGTAACATTATTCGAAAGGCTGAAAAGGAAATGGTTGTGTAATAGCATCAAAATGTATTTACAGTCCATTTATTTCATCTAGGAGCACAATGAGCTCATAAGCTGTATTGAAGTTTGCAACTGTTTTGAAGAGCCGATTATAACACAAACACATTCCCATCAACACTGTACAGTACAAATGCGACTTGCCACAGTGACTTAAATACGACTGGAAGCCGACGTTACCGGATTATTAAAACTAGCAAGTCTTTTATAGCATTCTAGAATTGATAATGTCATATATAACTTTTAAAGTAATTACCCTATACAAATATAAGTACGGCTTAAGACACGTTTGCCTTTTGTTACTATGTGTATGCACAATATTCACATATATTTTTCAACAGACACGTTCACACAAATGAAATGTAAGTCAAATTATAAATCGTCTACGTCACACCAAAGAATACAGGTGATAATGATGATAGGGTTATTGGAAATTCGTACCTTAGCTCCCAAACGTTATAAGCTAAGATTTTGATGGTTGTGACTGGTGTGTTAATAAGAGGAGTTTTCTGTTGTGGGTATACACATCGCACACGCGTTCCTGATGAACATGCTGCTTCAGGAGAGGAATCGGCAAACCTATCTCCACAAAGATACTCTAATCCATATCGGACACAGTAGTCAGGGTTTGCATGGCAATCTGGTGCATCATCTATTCCAATGAAAACATATATATATATATATCCAAGTTAAAAAAGGACTGTTTATAACAACAAAAGTTGATCTCAAACGAATAACACATCAATGGTTTTGAGTTAGTGATTATTTTCTTAACTTGACCAACATTGTATTATGATAATTAACCAGGCGAGTCAATTAATGACTTGTAAATGTATTATGGTATTAAAGTTGAATGTAGTCTACAGAATTAGCCAATACTTCAAGAATAGAGAAATTTGTCAATTCATTTTGAAGAGGACTGAAATGTAGTTAAGAATAGAATACTTAGCATAATGCTTATGTTTATGTTTGTGCTTTAACAAAATAAAAGTATTTCGAATGGCAAAACCTTGAGTTAGTATGCAATGCAACCTAAATTTTGCAACTTTAAATTTTTAAGATCTATACGCATTTAAACTTTTAAACTTGTTTTCCCTTGCTAGCTTTACATTATTCCTGTTGCCTTTGTACTCTTATACCTTTTATCTTTTTAACATATGTCGTATATCATCTATGTTTACATTATTCTTAAATCTTATGTATTTTATATTTCATTTTGTAAAGCACTTAGAGCTTATTGTTAGAATAAGTGCTGTAGAAATGTAATTTAATACCAATAATAATACCAATAATAATAATAATAATAGTAATAATAAGAATAAAAAATAATTTAAAAAAATAATATTAATAATAATAATAATAATAATAATAATAATAATAATAATAATGATAATAATAATAATAATAATAATAATAATAATAATAATAATAATAATAATAATAATAATAATAATAATAATAATAATAATAATAATAATAATAATAATAATAATAATAATAATAATAATAATAATAATAATAATAATAACAATAATAATAATAATGATAATAATGATAATGATAATAATAATAATAATAATAATAATAATAATAATGATAATAATAATAATAATAATAATAATGATAATAATAATAATGATAATAATGATAATAATAATGATAATAATAATAGTAATAATAATAATAACAATAATAATAATGATAATAATAATAATAATAATGATAACAATAATAATAATATTAATAATAATAATGATAATGATAATAATGAATAATAATAATAATAATAATAATAATAATAATAATAATAATAATAATAATAATAATAATAATAATAATAATAATAATAATAATAATAATAATAATAATAATAATAATAATAATAATAATAATAATAATAATAATAATAATAATAATAATAATAATAATAATAATAATAATAATAATAATAATAATAATAATAATAATAATAATAATAATAATAATAATAATAATAATAATAATAATAATAATAATAATAATAATAATAATAATAATAATAATATAATAATAATAATAATAATAATAATAATAATAATAATAATAATAATAATAATAATAATAATAATAATAATAATAATAATAATAATGATAATGATAATAATAATAGTAATAATAATAATAATAATAATAATAATGATAATAATAATGATGATGATGATGATGATGATGATGATGATGATGATGATGATGATGATGATGATGATGATGATGATGATGATGATGATGAATCCACTTTTTGTAATGTAAAATGTCAACCAAGTTTACTCACCAACCCAAACAGACAAGTCGTTGAACTTAATTGGACATTGATCTAAAAAAAGAAAGAACCAGATAAATTTTGAATATCATATTGGGTTTCACATTATTATTTCGAAGATAATGATAAGGACACAGAAACCTTTACTTAAGCTTACCCAAAGGAAATGGCGTTGTCATTGCAACTGCTGTAGTTTTGTCTTCATATACGCTTCCTTCGTAATTGAAGGTACCCAAAACAGCAAAGTGATCAGCTAAGTCAGTTACACTCTTTACCTTTCTACACCTTCTATTTCTCAGGATATACGGGACGAAGAGCAACTGTAAATCCGTTCAAACATATCTCAAATGGGTCAGCAGCTTGTGGTCGCACAACTTCGGTGGTTGATGAGGATGGGCGTAAATTTGTTGTGCTATGTAACGTGTAGTCAATCCAATTTTGCGATGTCGATCCATCTCCGGAAAACAGGTCGTTGATAGTCTTATCAGAGGTAAAATGCAAGTTTCCTGTGATTTCTGGCATCTCTGCATTTAAAGCGTCAAAAATATCCACTTGTAGATTCGACCCAAGTTTAGCGTTCAAGTCACCTCCATAAATGACAGGTTCATCTCGTAAATCATTCATACTTAACATCAGGTCATGCATTTCTATCGCCTGGTTAAGACGCACATTATCTGCATTGGGCCACTGTGTGGCCTGTAGGTGTGTCCCTAGTATATGGTAGGCTTGACTTGTACTTAAGTCATCTATGGTTTTTAATACCTTTACATACATAGCGCCTTTTTGTGATAAGTCATCACTTGTCAAGGGTTGTGTGTTTTCATAGATATGTTGTTCTTCTTTTACGATCGGCCAGTTTTAGACAATAAACACGCCACCATCTTTTAATTTACGAACCGTAAGGGGCTTTCAAATTGTTGCAGTGTTATAAACAAAATGTAATATGTCAGTATTTCTCAAAATCGCAAAAATTCACGAGAAATTGTTTTATCAAATCCTCCAAAACATCCGCCCATAAAAGCTTCATTGAAAATTATGACATCGAGGTCTGAATGAAACCTTAAGATCTCTTAAGCTATCAGTTCTTGATAAACACAGCGCAACGAATTTCGTATACGAAATGTTCAAATTCGGCTTCTAGGAACTTCAGAAAAACACACTTGTTAGAGCACTTGGAGGTACATTTGAGGTGGTGTTTGCTTCAAGTGTATTCTCAAACTCAAACCGACTCATAACTGCAAAGTGGTTGGACATATCAGTTCCTTTCACTAATTTGTTACACCTTGGTGAAATGGATTAACTGACGATGTTCATTTCATCAAAGCAAACATGAAATTGTTGAAAGCCTAAATTTATAATATCACGGTCTAGACCTTTAAAATCCATAATGTTAATCTATTGGTTTTTCAAGGTCTGCTAACATTTTTGACAAAGAGATAAATACATTTGATTTTGTTGCTTCAATTTGTCGAAATACAATAATTCAATTCATACTAATACTGATGCGTCTATTTATGAATTTTAATCATTTTAGAATCAAATGTAATATATTTCAATCACGGTTAATTCCCATACAAGGTTGCTAAGAAATTTATTTCTAGCAAAGTTTTGAAATGGCATTTATAAATCACTAAATTAATCTTGTATTTATCATGACTAGACCTCTTCTGAATGCCTACAATACACAACAAGAGTTTAAGCAGCATGTTCTTCTATCCCTTTACAGCAAGATCATGAATTATTTTGTTGTCTGGGTTAGACATAGAAAATATAAATAGTCTGAAAATTAAAGATCATAAGCAAGATTTATGCATTTGTTGCTGTGAACAGGAAATATATAACATATAGAAACAACGCTTAGAAATAATAAACAGCATGTACTTACCTTTAATGTTAAATTCGAAACTGCTCATGACTGCGAAATGATCAGCTAAGTCGGTCACATTCCGTGGCTTACGGCATCGGGGACTTTCTGGATACACAGGACCAGTTGACACCTTTACACTGTCCAAACAAATTTCAAATGGAGTATCTGTGTATGGACGGACGACCATCGTGGACGAATGTGTTGGCTGTAAATGATCATTGCTGTACAGAACGTAGTCTATCCATCTGCCAGGCCCGAAACCATCAAAGAGATCGTTAGTAGCCCTGTCGTATGTATATTCCAATTCACCTACAATGGGTGGATTGGATGAATGGAGATTTTTGAGTATATCCGCACTTAGTTGAGTTTTTCGATCTGCATTCAAGTCCCCTCCAAAAATAACCGCTTCGTCGTTAGGTACGTTCATGCGGAGCATTAAGTTGTGCATTTCAATGCTTTGATTCCTTCGAACATTATCCGAGTCAGCCCTCCCTGTCGCTTGAAGATGTGTGCCGAGTACATGATATGTCCTTCGAATGGAGTTAACGGTTTTCTGAATTTTAGCGTACATTGCACCCTTTTGTGATAGATCGTCCGCGGTATATAATGTGGACGACTCATACACAACTTCTTCCTCTCTTACAATCGGCCATCTTGATGCAATGAATACACCACCGTTTTCAAATTTGCGGAGAGAAGGTATGTCACCAACATTACTTGTATAAAAATCGAATCCATAGAATGTGAGAATATCTCGATAGTCCAAACGATTAGTACCTGTGGTAAAATTGTATCCGGCAAAGCAGCCGCCTATAAATGCTTCGTTGAATATGATCACATCCAAGTCAGGGTGTCGTCTAAGAATCTCCGGGATGATTCTACAAGTTCGTTCACGTTGACCCGTCTGGTAGTACAGGTACCGCAACTCCCAGATGTTATAAGCCAATACTTTAAGAGATGTTGCAGGAGTATCTATAAGCTTTGTAGCTAATGGTGGGAAAGCACACAAAGCCTTCTTTCCGGTTGGACATGAAGCATTCAAAGGGGAGTCAGTTCCAGGGTCAGTGATGTTCTCTTGGCACAGGTAATCTAAGCCAAAACGAGCACAGTGATCCTCGTCCGCTTCACACCCAGGATCATCATCTGAAATAGAAATATCAATCTCATTTATTCAGAAAATATCCGGTTTTTGAAATATGAAAAGTGTTTGTTACGTTACCCTTATACATTTCCCATGTGAATATCCAGATCTTGCTTTTGTAGCTTAAAAATATCTACCAATTTTTAAAAACTTAAAGAAAACTGTGTACTCATTTAACTAAAACATAAATTGTAAAACTTATATGTACATTTGATCTCATATATTCAACAATTAACTGTATGCTTATTCAGAATATATTGTTTCTCAGTCTACTCGAACATATCTCTGCTTAAAATCATATAAAGATATTAAATAGTCAATACAGAATGGCACGGAACCTCTCCAACCACCCCCGAAAAAGGTAGTGATTCAAGGAGCATTGTAACGTATAGCCAAACCGGTTTTGCATTAACTCTTTCTTTAAAACACACTGAAAAGTTTGTTCAAGAGTTTAATGATGCTTCTAAGGAGTTCAAAATGTTAAACATTGTTACTAATATCACGGATGATGGTTCCAAATAAGGGTCCGAGTTTGGATACGTATTGATTACTGATGTAATCTCAAGTTATGAATAAACATTTTGCATATAATATTTATTGGATTGCTGAAAAAGACAGAACAATGAAACAGTATTGCTTACATAATCAAATTTCTTAATATTTCCATTATTTGCTTCCAGATTGTCACATCAGGGAGAACAAAAATATTCTCTTGGGATACGAATACACCGAAAGTGATTATTGCTTGTACGGCTGGCTCAGATATACATATATATATATATATATATATATATATATATATATATATATATATATATATATATATATATATATATATATATATATATATATATATATATATATATATATATATATATATATATATATCTATATATATATATATATATATATATATATATATATATATATATATATATATATATATATATATATATATATATATATATATATATATATATACATATACATATATATATATATATATATATATATATATATATATATATATATATATATATATATATATATATATATATATATATATATATATATATATATATATATATATATATATATATATATATATATATATATATATATATATATATATATATATATATATATATATATATATATATATATATATATATATATATATATATATATATATATATATATATATATATATATATATATATATATATTTATATATATATATAAATCAGCCATATTATCATTACGTATACTTACCAACCCAAACAGCTGGTCTACCATCTGGAGTACATGTCTCTGCACGGAATTAAAATGAGTAACAACAAATTATTAAACAGCCAAAGGATTTTAGTATATTATGACAAAGATGACTTAACCCCAAACAAATTGAAGGAAAACGTTTTTTGTATTTTTCTGTACTATAAAGTCTAAAGAACAACATATCAAAAGTTTTCCGAATTTGGACTTCCGCAAAGGGTCCAATTATGACGTCACAAAAATGGCTACTAGGCCACGGGCCAGATGCACTCTGCGCGCAACCCCCTCCCCCTCCCCCCCTACAATAAAGAAAAAACTCCCAGGGTCCACTGGTAACAGTACAAATATTGGGTCTCACCATTCCAAGTGGAGGAAAAAGACAAAATACTCGCCAAGTTAAGAAAAAGTAAATAAATAATCATTAAAATTAAATTAAACTATCAAATTACAATTCTGCTTGAATTTCATGCCAATTATTACATATTTCATATCTGACATATATTTTCTGTATTCCAAGATGGCGAAAAAACAAAATGGCTGACATAAGGTTATGTTTCAAGGGTCATTCCATGTCAATTCAATAAGGCCATGACACCCACCTTCTTAGGTTTCTATAAAACTTTGCCCATGTGTTGGAAATTATGTGCGTAGAACATCCCCAAAATGTTAAGTTAATACCTTTTACTGTTTCTGAGATATGCCATTAAAAGATAGCATTTTATGGACCTATTTTCTTGAAAATGCCGGCTATTTTGAATTTGTTTCGATTACAAAAATTGTATGAAATTAATTTTTTTCTGATGTAGAACTAAAAAAATTCCCCAGGGTAAGCATTGATGTTGATATTTTCATGTAAGCTCAATTTGACATTTGTCAGGTCTCCCAGGGTTCCACTAGTGCCATTCTCTGACTCGCCGCACACCTAACGTACCAGACAATTGGCCACCTGTACACCCTGGGGCTTCCCAGGGATCCCCTGGGTTTGTTCTGTCTCGTCACACACGTAACGTACTAGAGAATGGCCCCAGCAGACCCCTGGGGTCTCCCAGGGATCCGCTGGGGCCATTCTTTAGCTCGACACACACCTAACATACCAAAGTATTAACAACCAGCAAACCTCCTGGGTACTCCCATGTATACGCTGGGACCAACGGATACCTGGGAAACCCCAAGTGTCTACTGGTTGCCTATTCTCTGGTACGTTACGTATATGTGACGAGCCAGAGAACGACCCCAAGGGATCCCAGAGGAATGTGTAAGGGTCTACTGGTTTTTCATTATCTGGTACATTATGCGTGTGACGAGCCATTTTTGTTATGGCCCAGGGGGATCACTGGGAGATTCGAGAGGTCTGCTGTGACAATTCTCTGGTACGCTACCACGGTTTAGGAGCCAGAGAATGGTCACAGTGGATCCCTGGGATACCCGAGGAGTTTGCCGTTGGCCTATTCTCTGGTAGGTTACGTGTGTAGAGAGAACAAGGGATCCCTGAAGACCAAGGGGTGTGCTGGTGGCCCAATTTTTGGTGGGCCACCTACACACCTGCAGGTGTGACGGACCAGACAATGGCCCTAACATGTCCCTGAGATGCTGGGCCCATTCTCTGGTACGTTACATCTGTGTGACGAGACAGAGAACATGCCCGATGGCACCCTGTGAAACCCCAGGTGTGTGCAGGTGGCCCGTTCTCTTGTACATAATGAGATTGACGAACCAGACAATGGCCCTAGCGGATCCCTGAGAGACCCCAGGGGTGTGCAGGTGGCCCATGTTCTAGTACGATAGGTGTGTGACGAGCCAGAGAATGGCCGTAGCGGAGCCCTGGGAGACCTAAAAACATGAAAAATTGAGCTTAATTGTAAATTTAATAATAATAATAATAATAATAATAATAATAATAATAATAATAATAATAATAATAATAATAATAATAATAATAATAATAATAATAATAATAATAATAATAATAATAATAATAATAATAATAATAATAATAATAATAATAATAATAATAATAATAATAATAATAATAATAATAATAATAATAATAATAATAATAATAATAATAATAATAATAATAATAATAATAATAATAATAATAATAATAATAATAATAATAATAATAATAATAATAATAATAATAATAATAATAATAATAATAATAATAATAATAATAATAATAATAATAATAATAATAATAATAATAATAATAATAATAATAATAATAATAATAATAATAATAATAATAATAATAATAATAATAATAATAATAATAATAATAATAATAATAATAATAATAATAATAATAATAATAATAATAATAATAATAATAATAATAATAATAATAATAATAATAATAATAATAATAATAATAATAATAATAATAATAATAATAATAATAATAATAATAATAATAATAATAATAATAATAATAATAATAATAATAATAATAATAATAATAATAATAATAATAATAATAATAATAATAATAATAATAATAATAATAATAATAATAATAATAATAATAATAATAATAATAATAATAATAATAATAATAATAATAATAATAATAATAATAATAATAATAATAATAATAATAATAATAATAATAATAATAATAATAATAATAATAATAATAATAATAATAATAATAATAATAATAATAATAATAATAATAATAATAATAATAATAATAATAATAATAATAATAATAATAATAATAATAATAATAATAATAAATAATAATAATAAATAATAATAATAATAATAATAATAATAATAATAATAATAATAATAATAATAATAATAATAATAATAATAATAATAATAATAATAATAATAATAATAATAATAATAATAATAATAATAATAATAATAATAATAATAATAATAATAATAATAATAATAATAATAATAATAATAATAATAATAATAATAATAATAATAATAATAATAATAATAATAATAATAATAATAATAATAATAATAATAATAATAATAATAATAATAATAATAATAATAATAATAATAATAATAATAATAATAATAATAATAATAATAATAATAATAATAATAATAATAATAATAATAATAACAATAATAATAATAATAATAGGTGCGATTGAAATATTTCTACAGTACTAACTATAATCAGTGGCACTTTACAATCAAAATAAAAACCAAAAAGTCAAGCAGAGTAATCATTTAAATGCAATATGAAAAAAAAAAGGGGTTTTAAGTTTCTTCTTGGAAAGGGGGAAAAATGTTATACATTTGATCTCGGTCGGCAATCTATTTCATTTTTGGCCCAGCCACAGAAAATGCACGATCTCCAAAGATTTTTCTGTAAGTTTTTGGTATTTCGAATGTTCAAGAATGAGTCGATCTCAGTGAATAATTGCTTTGTTTTACATGAAGATTACTTGTTAAGTAGGTTGGAGCTAATCCCTTTCTACATTTGAAAGACATGTATAGAAACCGAAATGAAATTATAGACCTTATTGGCAACCAATATAAGGACTTCAAGCATCCTGAAGCACTATAATATTTCTTCTTCCTTAAAATCAATCTCGCTGCAAAATTTGGAACCCTTTGTAATTTAGTTATTGACGCACTTGGCAAGCCATAACACAATATACTACAATAGTCAAGCTTAGAAATAACAAGAGAAAGTACCAACTGTTCAGGGGACTGATTGTTTAGATTACTGCGCAATGACCTTAGGCGATGTAGCATATACATAGCTGTTTTGCACTTTTCATTTATGTGTCTTTCAAATGTTAGCTGATTGTCTAACCAAACTCAAAGATACATAATACACTGACTATCATGCACGTGGATATTATTAGTATTGGTAACATTAACCTTACATTTATCTAATAGGACCTTTTGAAAATTGTATGTATTCAGTTTTACTATTATTCAGTTTAAGTCTGTTTTCATTCATCCAGGTTGAAACAAGGATAGCATATTCTTCCAAAGCATCAATGCATGCTGCTCAGCTAGAAAGCTGTTTGCTGTTAAACTGCTATGATATAAATGGTCGTCAGCGTATACCATCAATTATCTTTCTAGCATGTTGAATATTTGAACTGGTATAATTTTGTACATTGCTTGCGTAAAGATTGTACAGAACCGGGCCTGCACAACTGCCTTGAGGCACGGAGAATGGAAGGTTGATCTCCTCAGAAAGAGATTGCCCTATTTTGACTTTGAATTTTCTTTTATTTAAATAGTTATGAAACCATTGTAATGCCTTCCCATCTATTCCAAATTGGTTGTGCAATATCTTCAGTATAATGTCATGGTCTACTGTATCAAAGGCGGCGGAAAGATCTAGAGCCAGCAGAGATGTAATCTGTTGCCTGTCCATACTACACAATAATCATTATCAATATCACAAATACCAACTTAAAGAGAACAAAGCAAGTGTGCTTTAATTGGAAATCACCTAATTATAATACTGATTAAACTTTCTGCCGCTACATATACCTGGCCCGATGAGGCATATACTAATATTGTCATTCAAAATTGAAATGGCGGCCCAGATGAATCATTAATGTCGTCCCCTAATATCCAATCAAAATTACTGACTGACTGAAGGATATGATAAAATTCACTTCAAGCAAACCTTAAGTTTCTTTACAAACATACAAATTATCATGCTTGGCTTAAATCTAAAAAACACAAATTAGAAATTGGTCTTTTAGAGTATGAAGACCCAATTGTTACTTCTACCTGACGAACTAGTCCACTCCTGTCAAGACTACCACCTTCGAAAAAAGCCATTGAGCTCTTGGATCATTATAAGATGAAACCAAAACCATGTCCCACACATGAAAATTACGCTTTGGTTGAGTCCATTTTTGACTCAGTTGTATGGTCGGTAAATACTCTTAAGTCATCTTTTCCAGAAAATGTTTGCCAGATATTAAGCTAAGCGCCACCTTCGTTTAACATAGTTATCTGTATGAGCGAAAACACCGGGTGGGAAATCAGTATTGGTTTGAAAAAGTAGCAAGTGGTTCGAGGTGAGAGGCTCATCGTCCTTTATGTCTGAAATTATCTGTGTTAGAGGCCTGGAATTAAGAATTGACTCAACTTCTGCCATAACTGTTAACAAAATTTCATCAAAAACAATCTCTTTGCCAAGAAGAGCCTTCATAACCCGACGGATAGACCTGATAATTCTCTCCCATACATCCCCCATGTGACTTGCTGTGGGAGGGTTGAAATATCAAGCAATCCCCTGGAAGATAGAAAGCCTCCAACCAACCTTTGATTAATCATTTTAAGACTTTCTTTAAGCTCACCTTCAGCCCCTCTGAAATTGGAAGTATTGTCACTATACATACAATCAGGCTTCCCTCTTCTACTAATAAACCTCCTTAGGGCATTAATGAACGAACTTGTATCCATTGAATGTGATATTTCTATCTGAACAGCACGTGTAGCCAAACACGTACAAATTCATCCATACCGCTTGACATGACTTCTACCGAACTTAACAAACAATGGTCCAAAATAGTCAACCCCTACATTTGTGAAAGGAACATTGTCTGGTATGACCCTTGACCGTGGCAACTCTGCCATCAGCTGACGTCCGAGCGGGGCGTTACGACGCTTACAGAGAAAACATTTACCAATCATCCGTCGAACTGAAGCATTCCCCCCCCTGAAAATACCCAAAATATTTCTCTCAAAGACGACCATGTCATCCCTGCACCAAAGTGACCAACTTGTAATTGATGATGTATTATCAATAACTTGCTTACATGATGATGACTTGGAAGGATTATTGGATGTTTTGTATCATTTGTCAACGGAGCATGCCTCAACCTACCACCTACTCTCAAGAAACCATCCACAAGAACAGGATTCAACTTATTAAACCTTTTTATCTTCTTGACTTTGACGTTATTTACTTTCGAGTCATCACTCAAGAAATTGAATAAATCAGGAAAAGATCTTTTCTGAACATATATAACTAACGCTGCCTCAGCCTGCTTAATATCAAGTTCAGCCAACTCCTTCAGTTCCACCAGACAATTTATCAACTGAGCCTGAAACAAACTTAACACGTAGATACCTTACAAATCGACGCAGTCATGCCACACCTCTTAAGAGCCTGTTTTAAGACGAATATGTGTTGGTAAAGTTATCAATTTTGAAATCTTTGACAACATGATACACCTGACCAACTCTCTTGACCTCTGGATCAATATCTACCTCAGATGTGCTACCTTGGGAACTATTATCCACAGCTGGGGCTAAAACTAGGCAACTTTCCGGTTTTTGCAACAGGAATTGTGGACCTTGCAACCAACGACTCTGATTTGCAGCCAATTCCTATACCTTCATACCTCAATTGCAGGATTACAATTAGACTTAACATATCTCCACTGAGACGTATCTGTGTTGTTCTGTATTTTGGCAATACGATTAGCTACAAAAGTCCTAAAACATCACTTTAATTTCCTATATACTGCAGAACACACGTGGAATCTGTCCAGAACACTGCATCGGAAAACTCAAACTGCAGTCCACTTTGAATCATTTGACTCAACCTAACCGCTAACACTGCTACAGTCAGTTCAAGATGGGGTATAGTCACCACTTAATTTGACACAGCCTAAACTTGCCAATGACAAATGAACAATGGATGTTTCCGTTATCATCAACCAACTGAATGTAAGATACATACGATTTTGCCGAACACCTTAGCTTTGAAACATCTGTCTATTCGAATAGATGACAGTTGCTTCAAGTCTAAGCTTCAAGCCTAATGCGTTGTCAATATTAACTTTAATGCTTACCCTGGGAGAATTGTAAGTGCTTTTTTTGTGTTCTACATCTCAAAAAAGAAAAAAAGAATTGTGTATATTGTATTTTTTGTGTACAATCAATCAATGAAGTAAAATTGACAACCAGAAGTGACGTTACCAGCGCGGCGGCGTTCACTTCCGAGTTTCTTCTGGGACGATACTTTTTCATTTAGTTGTTATCTCACTTAATAGAAGCTGGAAAAAATGACTAAAAAGGGTGATATTTATATTTTTTTCGGTATAGTTTTGTAACCGTTTGAAAGTTACAAAAACATTATGACTTCATGACGTCATCAATAGCGTTATTCATTATGAATTCTTGACGTCATCAATAAAATTAAGATGTCACAATTCTCTCTTACGTTTTTTCATCATTGTGGAAAGCAATCTAAAATTACACACAATTATGTTATGACCAGACCTGATAATGACGTTATGAAATACGTCATAACGTCATAAATAAGGTCATGAACACATGTGGGACACTTTTTTCAGTGCTAAAAATTACAACTTTACTTAGTTATTAATGTATAAAGATAATATTCGCACCTCTAGAGTGGTTACAAACTGTTCAATTTAAGCTCTTTATGCAGATATTAGCCATTTTCAAAACTAGCGGCCATCTTTTTTATGACGTTCTAATAATACCCTTGGCGGAGGTCAGATTTCAATTTGTTTGTTGATATGTTGTACTTTGGACTTTATAGTACAGGAACACCATAAAACGTTTTCTTGCAACTTTTTTGGGGTTATGTGTCAAAATGACTCTAATATTTGTTGGAAGTTTGGCTTACACTAAGTGAATGAGATTTTCAGTTTTTCACCAATATGACTAAGTGTTTCTTTATAATACTTTAAAGGAATTTACATGTCAACAATCCTTTTATAGCAAAAAATAGTTAAAAAATGAAAGATTATAACAAAGATTCATGCATTTGTTGCTGTGAACAGGAAACAAAATATAAAAACAACGCTTGAAAATAATGAACAGCATGTACTTACTTTCAACGTTAAATTCGAAACTGCTTATGACTGCGAAATGATCAGCTAAATCGGTCACATTCCGTGGCTTACGGCATCGCGGACTTTCTGGATACACAGGACCAGTTGACACCTTTACACTGTCCAAACAAATTTCAAATGGAGTGTCTGTGTGTGGACGGACGACCATCGTGGACGAATTTGTTGGCTGTAAATGATCATTGCTGTACAGAACGTAGTCTATCCATCTGCCAGGCCCGAAACCATCAAAGAGATCGTTAGTAGCCCTGTCGTATGTATATTCCAATTCACCTACAATGGATGGATTGGATGAATGGAGATTTTCGAGTATATCCGAACTTAGTTGAGTTTTTCGATCTGCATTCAAGTCACCTCCAAAAATAACCGCTTCGTCGTTAGGTACGCTCATGCGGAGCATTAAGTTGTGCATTTCAATGCTTTGATTCCTTCGAACATTATCCGAGTCAGCCCTCCCTGTCGCTTGAAGATGTGTGCCGAGTACATGATATGTTCTTCGAATGGAGTTGACGGTTTTCTGAATTTTAGCGTACATTGCACCCTTTTGTGATAGATCGTCCGCCGTATATAATGTGGACGACTCATACACAACTTCTTCCTCTCTTACAATCGGCCATCTTGATGCGATGAATACACCACCGTTTTCGAAATTTGCGGAGAGAAGGTATATCACCAACATTACTTGTATAAAAATCGAATCCATAGAATGTGAGAATATCTCGATAGTCCAAGCGATTAATACCTGTGGTAAAATTGTATCCGGCAAAGCAGCCGCCTATAAATGCCTCGTTAAATATGATCACATCCAAGTCAGGGTGTCGTCTAAGAATCTCCGGGATGATTCTACAAGTTCGTTCACGTTGACCCGTCTGGTAGTACAGGTACCGCAATTCCCAGATATTATAAGCCAATACTTTAAGAGATGTTGCAGGAGTATCTATCAGCTTTGTAGGTAATGGTGGGAAAGCACACAAAGCCTTCTTTCCGGTTAGACATGAAACATTCAAAGGGGAGTCAGTTCCAGGGTCTGTGATGTTCTCTTGGCACAGGTAATCTAAGCCAAAACGAGCACAGTGATCCTCATCCGCTTCACACTCAGGATCATCATCTGAAGAAGAAATATCACTCTCATTCACTCAGAAAATATTCGTTATTTGAAATATGAAAAGTGTTTGAGACTCCCCCATGTGACAAAGTATGTTTCCCATGTGATACAAAGTATGTGCAATGTGACAAAGTCGATGAGAGTATCCAGCTTTTGTGGCTTGAAAAACATCTCCCAAATTTGTATAATTTGTTTGTTTTTTCTAAAATTCAATTAACCCTTCAAAGGAATTTTTAAACTTAAAAGTTACACTTTGTAATTTGTCTCATACATAAATCAAACACTAAACTGTAATTGAGGGTAAAAGGTATACTAATACCTGCACAAACGGGCAAACATGCAAGCCGTGCTCGGGCAGATTTCTGGACATGTGAGGAACATTTTGGGGAGATAATGTTGGTACAATTAGGGGAAATGTTGGATAGTTTTCAGGCTTGTGAAAATATGAGTCTGCTAGTTGCTGCTTAAAATATCTTCCTTCTAAATAAAGCTATTAAAGGGTCAAGACAAAATGGCCTTGGAACCGCTTCAATCACCATCGAAACTAGATATGTTATTGATAGTCGGACATTTCAACATGTCTTCTGCAAGATTTTAATGAAAGCATAGTGATTCTAGCAGCATTAAAACATACAACCAAAAACCGGTTTTGTTTTACGTTTTTCTTTCAAACGGACTACAAAATTTTTGAACATTTTATTTAACAGTTTAAGATCCCGGATGATGGTTCCAGATGAGGAAGTTTGGATAAGTTACAGTAACTGTTGCAATCTCAAGTTATGAATTAATATTTTATATATTGTTCATTGGAACGCTGAAAAAGACAAAGCGATAAAACATCCTTGCCGAAATAGAGCAAATTTCTTAATATTTCCATAATTTGTGTCAGATTGTCACATCAGGTAGAGAGAGAAAGTATTCGCTTGCGATTTAAAGCAATCGAAAAATGACTATTGCTTGTATGACACGGATATCAGAACATGTCGCTTGTAAGTTAACGAGAATGATGTGTATCTTAAACTATAAAAGCAGCGCGTTCAACCATCTTCTTAATGAACACTTGTTTTCTTTTTCTCATTACCCATAAAAATGAAATAACTTTGATATCTGTCTTTAATTGCAAGATGGTAATTCGGTTAATGATATCTTCTCGAATTACGGGCAATTAGAGGAGAATCAACGAATTAGCTTTTTTGTAATAGATTGTTTAAACATTCATATACATTTATGTACCTTTGGATAGATGATAGATAATGCAGTCATATTATAAACACTTACCAACCCAAACAGTTGGTCTACCGTCTGGAATACATGTCTCTGTATGGAATTGAAATGAGTAACAACAAATTATTAAATGATGTTTGGTAGTATGAACATAACTCACTGCTTCTTTGTAATGCTTTAAAGGAATTTACACAATTAAAATTAAGAAAAATTAACAACAATCTATCTAGGCAAGCAGAGATATGACTTTAGCACATTTGCCCACTTTATGTCCATCTCTGTACCACATGTCATATGTCTTTATTTTTATGTGGAATCTAATATTCATAATTATAATTCAATTTTCACCACACTTTTCAAAAGATCACATGTTGGACTAAAACATGTATGCTAATATATCTGTATATCACATATATGAAACGGGTGAAGAGGCGGGGCTATGATTTGAAAACAAACTTGATAGTCATATGTGTGTGGTACGAACCAAAATTAGAAAAGTAACAGATTAATGCCAAAGGATAAAATCAAGATCAGTGACTTTGTAATTGAATCTGGTGTATTCAAAATTTCAAAGACGTCTTTCGATAAACAATATATAATAATCTCTTAAAGTTAGCCTACTTAAGTATCCTAACCTGACTGTGATTGTGAAGATGATGCGCTAACCTAACCTGACTTTGATAGTGAAGGTGATGAGCTATCTGTCTGGTCTCTCTCTTTGGACGACGGTTGGTATTTAGGTAAGTGCTTTATTATATCTAAGATATTAATGATCCAGTTCCGCGACAATAGTAACATTGATCAATGCGATGATTTGTCTCCGAAGTTCGTCGGAGTTTATGATTTATAACAGCTGTAAAATCCACTTTTTATGATATATATATATATTGTCAGACAGTTTACATGGTTTAAGGCAAACATTTTCTCTGAATAATTTATTCTTCAAGCAGAAGTCAAAGGAAATTCAAGTTGACTTTAAAAAATATCCTCACACTGAATGAATAAAGGCAGGCAATTCTCGATGTAAGACAATAAGACACAGTTAATTGTAAATTAATGAAAATTTAAACCTCGAAAATATTTTTGAAAAAAGCTGCTTATATAGATAAATCGCAAGTTCTATTTTAAGAAATAAGCATAGCAGGGCGTAGTCCTCTGATTAACGTTTTTTTTGTGTGGAAATATTGTCACAATTTTCCAATTCGAGAAGATTGCGTCAGTAGGTCAGCATGGGTCACTATATGAGATCATCGTATAATTTTCTCAAAGTGCGCCACCCATTTACTGAATCATAGTGTTATTGCGCAATCATTGATCATTGTCACCCTCTGAAATGCTGTTGCTATGTTGTGAAAGGTCGCATGCATATTCTGCAGGTGTTTTTACACGTATCAATAGCAACAATTCTTGTTGGGGCGCTCGGGGAAAAGCCCTAGTAAGCTCTCAGAAATGCATTACTTACCAAGGTCATTTCTGATCAAATTTATGCTACAAATAACATATGTTTTACATATATCAAAAATTTCCAGTGGGGCCCAAGCGGCGAAGTCCCCAGAAGCTCTCAGAAATTCAGTATTCACCAAAATCATTATATTTATGCTGGAAATGACATATGTTTTACATGTATCAACAGCAATATTTCATGTGGTGGCCAAGGGGGCGACGCCTTCGGATGCTTTCAGAATTAAGGAATTTTACTTGCCTACCAAACTCATTTCTGATCATATTTTTTATGCTGCAAATGATATAGTTTTTTACATGTATCAGCAGTAAAATTTAATTTCATGTGGGGCCCAGGGGGCCAAGTCCTGGAACCTTTCAGAAATTTAGTATTTACCAATTTTATTTCCGATCATATTTGTGCTACAAATGACGTATTCTTTACATGTTTTAACAGCAAAACCTACAATTTCATGGTAAAATGGTAATATATTCCCCTGCCCCCACTTTCAGTTTAAATATATTAAGTACATATTTTTTTTTTAAATACAACTCTAAAGTTAGGCACAATTGAAAAAAAAAATGTGAAAATTAATTGATTTGCAGCCTATATTCAGTGTTTTAACTTTATGCAAATTAGTGAGGAGAGGGAAATTTGTATCAAATTTCACTATATGTGTCGCTGCGTGAGTGGGGGTGTCTCAATCCAGGCGGTTGCTCACTTAATGATATAATACTTATAATAATCGACATATTGAATAATTTTACTTTGATTCCTGTGCAGGATGTACCCCCTTCTTCCCAACCCCATTCGCAATGTAAATGGCTGTATGTTTATAGTTAACTAACCAAACATTTCTATCTTGTTTGACAGAGTGCCAGAAATATCAATCAAAAAACTGTGAAGAAACAACTTTGATGGTTTCATATAAGTCTAATATATTTTGCTGCTCAGTGTCAAGTTTTAAATATGTTACAAGCTCGTCAGAAAATATCTGATGTATAAAGTCTACTGTACAAGAAAGAAATCACATGTCACTTTCTTAACACTAACAGTTGTTAATGTGTTCTTGTTAATAATTTAACAAAATCCAAACCTTTTTAATTCATTGTCATACATTACATCCACATACTGTTCTAGTACACCTGAAATATACAGTTTTTGTTATACTACGAATATATCATCTCCGGAAATACTCGGTCAGCCTGTGTGCAGGTTAGGAACTGGGAATGATGTCATGCCATAGTTTGATTTCAGTCATTTTACACATTTCCTTAACCGAATAGGATTTCCATAAATATCTTCACCTGTTCTTTGTTCTTTTAATTTAAAAGTACTCTTTCGTTCAAGATATACACACATGGCCCCTGATTATATCTTTAAATGATTAAGAGGTTAATACTACCTTATCTGATGTTCACATGTCGATATGTCGGGAACATAACGGACACTCACCTGACTTCACGAAGCAAAACACACTGAAAAGAAGGCCTATAGTTAATAGGGACTGAATCCTCATGGTTTCCTTTTAAATATAAAAGCTCTCATTTAAAATTCGGAATTATTCAGTGACTAGAAACGAAAATCACAAAGAATTTCATTTTTCAAATTTTATTTTATTGAAATAAAACGCAGTGAGGTTGTAATTTGACAACTGCAAGGCCGTGCCACTGTCACATAATTTAGCTACCTGTGATGTGAACATTGGAATTTGAGAGGTGATATACTAATAATATATTTATCTAGTAATTCGTGTAAATATAAACACAAAGATAAGCTAAAACAGTTTACAATAAATGCATTCACACACCGCAGTATTATACATGGTTGTGACACGAATATAATGAATCATCGTTAAGGACTTCACAAAAATCTAAGTCTTAAACCGCTCGCAATCTTTATCATAAATACATAACACTATCATGACATTATCACAAGTGTTTGAATTATATGAATGAATAGTTTGTACCAATTTGTACCATTATAGCCAGTGACGTGGATAGACTTTTTTTTCGGAGGCAAGTAGGGCAAAATTTCCGAATAATCATATGCTTAAAGGCTTCAATTCCACACTTGTTGCACCACAGTGACGTAGCTTTACTTTTTGCAAATGGTGGGGAAGAGGCATAGGAAGCGGGGAGGGATACGGGGAAAACCTCTCCCAGAGAGAATTTCACCTTTCCAGTTTTATGCTTTCTGCCCGGTTGGGATGCAAAATTGGGAAATTATTAAAGTAAAATGGTAAATTTTAAGGGAATTTAAGCAAATTGTACCTAATTAGGCACATGCATTTTCCAAAGGTTTCACACCACAAAAGATAATCCTTTATAAAATTGATGCAAATTATCATTTGCATTGACAGATCACAAAATGTTGTTAAAAAATCGAGAAAAAAATTGAAATCAAATTTCTGCGTTTTCCCCCAGAATGTAATTCCAATGAAAATAACTACTCAAATACATTTTCTTTCACAATTTGACTCCATTTGTTATAACTCCTATTTTCTGATGATTTATTCTATGATTTAACATATTCCACATTGATCTTAATCAAGGAGTAGAAGCCAATTCATCTCCGTGTTCTGATCTTGCACAAGATAAACTGTATTTTGCCGTTCAGACCTTAAAAAAGTAGCAATGAGTTGAAAATGATTATTTTTCAAATGTCAATTAAAAACGACTGTGGATCAGTTTAAGATGACCAGTCTCAAATTACCAGTTTTCGTAATATAAATTTCATAACATACATATAAGCAAGCCTTTCTTGTTATTTGCCTACAAGTTTTACAATCGAATTCTTCAAATATACAGTGATGCACTCCAAAGGATGTCGTCCGTGTAAAGTGATATTTCAGTCTCCCCATTTATAAAACACATTGGAATTGTTGTTTGTCATGTATTCAACAACTAGGTAATGCAATAGAGGCAGCAAAGCTGAATTACTCCAGTTACTTAATTTGGATTGGACGTTGTTTTAGTAACAACGCAATTAAAATAATTTGCATCTTTAATATGTTAGCAATATTCCCTCGTGTGTAATTTAATATTCAAACGCATTACAACTACTGAATTTCAAGGAAAGGGATAACTATCAGAAATAAACATATATGGGTGCGTGGAAACCTTTTTATATAAAGACTTCCTTAGGCGTTGAGAAAAGTTCTTTACAAGCTATTGAGATTTAAAAAAATACATAATAATAATTACACCCCAAAGATATCATTCCCCATTATTGACATTTCATATACGTATCATTCTATCCAGAATGTTTGTTTTGTATTTGCACATACGCTCAGTAACATGAAACAGAACTAAGAAACTTTTCAAAATTCAATTAGTGCTTTCTTGTTAGTAAGATTGTTAGAACGTACAAAGCACTGATGATTAAAGAACTATTGCGGTTAGTAGTTGACTTAGCAGTCGTGTTCTCCTCTTCTTTGGGTGTTGTGACACCTGTAGAATCATCTCTGAAATCCATAACACCCATCACAGCAAAATGATCTGCCAGGTCCGTTATCCACTTACTTTTTAAGCACCTCGGTGATTTTGGATAAGAAGGGTTTACATCCAATGGTGCGATCATGCAAACCTCTACAGCCTTGTCT
>JAIGNY010000004.1:60000-67500 GCA_020152595.1 Chiridota heheva | reverse complement strand
AGAAAAATTACAACGGTAAAGTCAGTTTGGGATTTCAAGGCCTATAAAAGTAATAGCTATATTTGTTTATCAATGTTAAGTTTCTAAACACTAACGATTTAAGAAATCTACAGTTTTATATCCTTGTTTGATATTTGACATAGAGCTCAGCGCCTCGATAATTCCGCTATATATGAAACAAATACATTTTAAAAGAAACTCTAAGCAAATCCGTATTACATTAGTTATCATCGAATCCTCATAATACTATCCAAACCTTATATGAACACCTGCCGGAAAGAGATTTCATTGCAATGACTATCCCTGATGGCCAAATTAATAACGCGCGAGTGGCACAGCCAGTAGGTACTTCTTTGGCAGCAATTACGATATCTCTCATGTTATCAGTTCTTGAGAAACACAAAGCAACGAATTTCTTACATGTTATGCTTTAATTTGGTTTTACATATGACTTCAGAAAAACATGTCAAAACTCACGTGTTAGAGTACTTGGGGATACGGTTGAGGTTGTGTTTTCTTCATCTCCAAACACAAATCGACTCATAACTGCAAAGTGATTGGACATATCAGTTCCATTCACTACTTTGTTACACCTTGGTGAAAATGGATAAACTGGCCCTGTCCATATTTTTATTTCATCAAGGCAAACATGAAACGGTGGACTTGTGCGAGGCCGGACTCCAGATGTAATGGCCGTTGATGGTTGCAGGTGTTCTTTACTGAAGACAACATAATCTATCCACTTTGCGTATTTCTTTTCATTAAAAAACATGTCGTTGATGCTTTGATCTGTTGTATAGTTCATTCCTTCTATTGTAGGCTGTTGTGCATTCAGCACATTTAAAATCTAAAGACAAGAAGATTTTATCAACATGTAAAACCATCGTAAAATAAACCTAGCCCAACATAAATTAATGCTGTTTAAAATGAAAGGCGGCGGAGCGCTGCAAATCCGGGGGATGCAAAAAATCAAGAGCAAGCTTATCACCTTTATTGCTGAGACCAATTCGGCATCATAGCTTATGTAAAAAATATTAACTTTTAACATGTGCAATTCAACGTCTTTTTTGGCTTACGCAAAATTCCGATGTCACTAAATGGATCTCTGGAAACATAATAATGACAATATGTAGCATGCAACTATCCGCACTTATGCCTTATGTGGAAAACAACAAATTGTCAGTGTCGGCCAATTGCATCGGTCAAAGAGCTTCCACACAGCTCTTTGCATCGGTGAAGATGATACATGTATTCCAAAAGCAATATTATTTCTTAATCATTCAAGTTTCACTTATTGATCCTAAATCACAACTGAATTTAAAAAATATAAAAATGGAAATGCAAAGTAAAAAGTTTTTATTTATAATCCTGTAAACATTTGTGAAAAGATTGTGTATGCTTACCACTGGGCCCTGATTGCCGTAAAAGTTTGAATTTAAATCTCCACCGTAGATAACTGCCTCATCGCTGGAAATATTTTGCTGCAACATTAGATCATAAATCTGCGCTGCCTGATTTTGTCTCACCACATTTCCATCTTCCTGTCCACCAGCCTGCAGATGAGTGCCAAAGACGTTATATATTCTGCTTAAAGAGTCAACAGTTTTATTTATCTTTGCATATACCACTCCTTTCTTTGCGATTCTGTCGGCTTTATCAGGTAAAAAATCTTCATACACCGCCTGTTCTTGCTTTATAATGGGCCACTTCGATATTAAGAACACACCTCCATTCTCTGGTTGTGGAAAAGTGTACGGAGTTCCTACAGTCGTCGTCGAATACGCAAAGCCGTATTCTTCCCTAAATATTTTCCGAAAGTCCATCAACGAACGTGAGTCATTGTAGTCAAGTCCAGCAAAACATCCACCCATAAATGCCTCATTAAAGATGATCGCATCAAGGTCAGGGTGAAGTTTAAAAAGCTCCCGAGGCATCCTACATGTCCTTTCCCGTTGTCCAACCTCATAGTACAAATATTTCAATTCCCAAATATTATATGACATAACCTTAAAGACATGTGCCGGTGTATCAATTAGCTGATTAGGATCAGGTGGGTAGCCACACAATACTTTTCTACCTACTTTACAGGTAGATAAAGGAAGTGGGTCGTATATATCTGTGTCACATATGAAACCTAAACCAAAATGACTGCAATACGTAGCATCTGCTTCACATCCAAGCGCGTCAGCTGCAATTAAAAAAGTAATAACTCTTTGCGTATTTCTTTTGCAACATTTTATATAACATGAAAGCGTTTCACCAGTTCACAATGTAAATCAACAAAAAACGGTATAGGTGCCCTACTGTTTCAATATATGATCCAGAGGTCTTCAGCCGCTAAAGATTTAAAGCCAAACACTCCCATGCTATATTGCCCCATTCTGTACCCATGGATCAAATACATTTTTATTTCACAAAGGCATTGTCATGCATATATGTCCTACCTATGCATTTACTTAGCATCAATTTGATTACCTTCTTTGTTACCTTTTACGTGTGAAGGTTTGGGTAGTGACCACGTTGTCGGGGTTGTCGTTTTATTTCTAAGGATTACCGTATTCAGTATTCATATCTTCAACCGCTCGATGATGGATATGTCGTGGATTGAAAATCTTACATTTTCTCTCTTTAATGTACTGCAGAATTAGACCGTTTGGTTTTCTGTATTACTCTACGTCACAACACTTTATCACAGCTTTATGCTTCTTTGCAAAGCATGTAAAAAAAGTAAAACAAATAAATTAAAGGTTTTGATATATAAAAAACAAAAAGTCACTGCACTCATCAATTTACATTTTTTTTGTATTGTCCATTATCAGCATTTCCCCCTGCGACATATGAAAGAATAACCACTCAGGCATACCAGAATTGCAAAGGCAAAGATATGTGTACTTTGGTATTGATATTACTCTTTGATACAATAGAGATTGTAAAAACAATCAAAAGAGAAACTTAACTACGTACCAACCCAAACGGAAAGTGGTGGCGGTATCACCGGACAGTTATCTGCAGAAGAAAAGAAAATGGCATATACTTTCCACTTCAAAGGACACACGTATAACAATGTAAAAATTTGACGACAATGTTATATGTCTATTAACAGAGACAAATTTAGCGGAATTATTATCACATGTGCCCATGACAAGGCTTTTGAATTTAAAAGCCTCAATATGCAACCTGTTGTGTATTTGTGTATGCAAACTGTAGTGTATTTTTTTTTATATCTTTTATATCACTGTGGATAGACCTTTCAAATCTGTTGTCAATTTATTGCTTGTTAAAGGTCAGGTATCGTCTTTGACGAAATGATAAATAAATTTCAATTCGTTGTATGGATTTGTCGGAATACTTTACTTCAAGTCACACTAATACTGATACGCCTAAGTGTAATAGTTTGGAAATAAAATGTACGCCACCATATTTCAATCACGTTTAATGGCTGTAAAAGGTTGATCAGAAATAGATTTATGGAAAAGTTTTGAAATGACGTTAATGAATTACCTAATTGCATATTTCATGACTAAATCCCTGATCAATGCATGCCTGTAATATTAAAGAGTTTAAACAGCATGTTATAATATCTCTTACAGAAAGAGATTACATTATTTTGTTACAGGGGTTAGTGGTTAGACATAAAAACATAAATAGTTCGAATATGAAAGATTGTAAGCAATATTTATGCATTTGTTGCTGTGAACGCGAAATAGAAACAACGCTTGGAAATAATGAACAGCATGTACTTACCTTCAACGTTAAATTCGAAACTGCTCATTACTGCAAAATGATCAGCTAAATCGGTCACATTCCGTGGCTTACGGCATCGCGGACTTTCTGGATACACAGGACCAGTTGACACCTTTACACTGTCTAAACAAATTTCAAATGGAGTGTCTGTGTGTGGACGGACGACCATCGTGGACGAATTTGTTGGCTGTAAATGATCATTGCTGTACAGAACGTAGTCTATCCATCTGCCAGGCCCGAAACCATCAAAGAGATCGTTAGTAGCCCTGTCGTATGTATATTCCAATTCACCTACAATGGATGGATTGGATGAATGGAGATTCTCGAGTATGTCCGCACCTAGTTGAGTTTTTCGATCTGCATTCAAGTCACCTCCAAAAATAACCGCTTCGTCGTTAGGTACGTTCATGCGGAGCATTAAGTTGTGCATCTCAATGCTCTGATTCCTTCGAACATCATCCGAGTCAGCCCTCCCTGTCGCTTGAAGATGTGTGCCGAGTACATGATATGTTCTTCGAATGGAGTTAACGGTTTTCTGAATTTTAGCGTACATTGCACCCTTTTGTGATAGATCGTCCGCGGTATATAATGTGGACGACTCATACACAACTTCTTCCTCTCTTACAATCGGCCATCTTGATGCAATGAATACACCACCGTTTTCGAAATGGCGGAGAGAAGGTATATCACCAACATTACTTGTATAAAAATCGAATCCATAGAATGTGAGAATATCTCGATAGTCCAAACGATTAGTACCTGTGGTAAAATTGTATCCGGCAAAGCAGCCGCCTATAAATGCTTCGTTGAATATGATCACATCCAAGTCAGGGTGTCGTCTAAGAATCTCCGGGATGATTCTACAAGTTCGTTCACGTTGACCCGTCTGGTAGTACAGGTACCGCAACTCCCAGATGTTATAAGCCAATACTTTAAGAGATGTTGCAGGAGTATCTATAAGCTTTGTAGCTAATGGTGGGAAAGCACACAAAGCCTTCTTTCCGGTTGGACATGAAGCATTCAAAGGGGAGTCAGTTCCAGCGTCTGTGATTTCTTCTTGGCACAGGTAATCTAAGCCAAAACGAGCACAGTGATCCTCATCCGCTTCGCATTCAGGATCATCATCTGAAAAAAGTATAAATCTCAATCATTCAGAAAACATCCATGATTTGAAATGATGTCTTTGTGACTTTCCCCTTACCTTTCCCAAGTATAAGTATGCGCAATGTTGACAAAATCGATTTAAATATCCGGAGCTTTACTTTTGTGGCTTAAAAGTCATCTCCCAACATTCTACAAACATATTTTTTTTTATAAAATTCATTTTATCCGTGAACAGTCCAGTCCACGATCCCGATCGGGAGATCTCCCGATTGGGAGATTGAGACATGCGCAGTAAACATAATTTAAATTGTTGCTAATAAGTTCAGCCGTTAATTTCTTTTTACTTGTCAAATTATGTATTTCTAAAGTTGTATACTTTGGAAATGATATTGGAATTAATATTTCTGAATAATTTGAGAATTTGCTGGTGATTCAAATGTTAAAATTTGCTCTTTAAAAAATATTGAAATTCATTTTTAAAGATTTTGTTAAAATTCCATAGTGCAAGTCAAATTTTCGCTGGTGAACATGGAAAAATTAATTTCATCGTTCTGTTACACCATAAAAATTTGAATATTTTGTATGCATTTTTGCTACCTTTTACTTAAACCTATTTTACCGTTATGTACTTCTTTACAAAGATTTGAATTTGGAAAGATGCATTGCGGGTAATAATGACAAGAAATCTCCCAACTGGGAGATCTCCCGATCGGGGGCGTGAACCGGACTGTTGAAAGAAATTTCCTAACTTAACTCTACACTTTGTAATTGGTCTCATTCATATATCAAATACTAAACTGTGCTCAAAGGGTAAGGTGCAAGTATTGCGAGGAGATTTCTTGGCATGTAAGGAAACCTTTTTAGGAGATAACATTCGTACATTTAGGAGGATGAAGGGGAGGGGGTTGGAGGTTGGATAGTTTCCAGGCTTGGGGAAAGTTTTCATCTTAGTGAAAATCTGAGTGTGCTATTTGCTGCTTAAAATATATTCCTTATATTTAAAGGTATAGTCTAGATAGAATGGCACTGGAACCACTCCAACAGCCACCAAAAGAGGAATGTTTTTGATAGCCCGAACATTTTAACATGTTTTATTTTTCAGCACTTAATGAAAGCATAGTGATTCGCTCAGCATTGTAACATATAACGAAAACCGGTTTTGCATTACCCCTTTCTTTCAAAGAGACTGAAAATTTTGCCTCAGGTTTTAAAAATGTTCTTAGGTATTCAAAATGATAAAAATGACATTTAAGATCCCGCATGGTGGATCCGGATGAGGAAGTTTGGATAAGTTAATGTAACTGCTGAACGCCCAAGTTTTGATTTACGATTTTGTATATACTACTCATTAGATCGATGACAGAGCGATGAAACATTATTGCCTAAATAGATCATATTTCTTAATAATTCCAATATTTGTCACATCAGGGTTTGAATAAACCGAAAAGGACTATTGCTTGTATGCCTCGGATTTCACAAGATGTCGCTTGTAAGGCAGCTATTAAAGCAACCATCTTCTTAATGAACATTTTGTATCTTCATTACCCATACAAATGAAATAACTTTGATATCTTTCTTTAATTGCAAGATGGTTCGGTTAATGATATCTCTACAAATTACGGGCAATTGGATGATGAGAATAAACGAACTATATATTTTTGATATAGATTGTTTAAACATTCATCCATCAATCAGTTTATACATTCATAAAATTAATGAACATGTACTTTTCACTAGATGCGTAGATAATGCAGTCATATTATAAATACTTACCAAGCCAAACAGTTGGTCTGCCGTCTGGAATGCATGTCCCTGTACAGAGTTTAAACGAGTAAAAACAAATTTTTTAGCAGCTCACGGATTTGTTTTAGTTAAGTGTATTAGATTTTTAGTTTTTTGCACTTTCAATATTACACTTTCTTTGTAATACTTTGATGGAATTTACATAATTAAAGCTAAGAATTAAAAACAACAATCACCTCTTAGCAAGAAAACAAAAGAGTTAAGCTCATTTCCCCATCTTATGTCCATTTCTGTAACACATCTCGTATGTCGTTATTTTTATGTGAAATCTAACATTCATCATTATATTTCAAAATTCATCAGATTTTTCGATAAATCACAATTGATCGCAACAATGCATGTTAATATATCACGTAAATGAGAGAGGTGGACAGGTGGGGCTATGACTTGAAAACAAACTTGGCAATTATCCAACATTTTAATTTTTGTTTCTCAAGGGGGCGCAGCTATGAGGCCTATATGTACTGATTTCATATCTACCATTCCCAGTTGTGTTTCTTATAGTTTCAGGATATATGAAGTGACCCATTGCAGCAAAATGGTCAGACAAGTCCGTGATGTTTCTTGGGTTTCTGCATCGTTGGCTCTCGGGGTACATCGGTTTATACGACACGCGTACGTCATCTAGGCATACCTCAAACCAGTCATCAGTGTATGGCCTCACCACCTGCGTGGTGGCGAAAATTGGCTGCAAATGTGCGTCACTGCTCAACGTATAATCGATCCATTTTTGACTGCTCCCTGTCTCGTAAATTGTGTTTAATGGTTTATCTTTGGTGAAATTCATGGGCCCTACTTTTTCAGGCATAGAAGCATCAAGGATGTTAAAGATTTGTTCCTGGAGATTAG
>JAIGNY010000004.1:22500-52500 GCA_020152595.1 Chiridota heheva | reverse complement strand
TCCTGCACATTCCAAACCAAAGGTTCTCAGATGCTTCATTAAAAAACAACCCCGGGTTTGAGGGCATGATCTGCTTTTCTCCAGAATAATGTGATGAATAACAATGAATGCACCCTGACCCTGAATCTCTGCCTTCTGGCCTTATTTTGGATAAATTTTTTTGGAGTATGTTAATCCGTGTTCCCTTTCAAGTGCAATTTTCATTGTCAAGATATATGCTTAAGCAGTGATCTCATATACTTATCCAATATAATTATAAGCCTGATCATCATGGAGAAAATAGCAGAATAACTCAGAGCTTGAGCTGTTGAGCGTACCATTCAGCCAGGACATGATTTTCTTTTACACAATATTGCCAAAGCTTGTTTAAGAGAGAGTATAATGATATTTTGTCGCCTGATCTTCTTGCCATCGTCGCATGGGCGAGTTGCCCTTAACAGTTTGCAAGGTTCTATCAATGACTGATAAATATTTGATCCCCATGCCTCCGCTTCTAACTTCAGACAAGCCAAAAGTCTGCTGTGATATATTACTTTTCTGCATTATTGTAAGTTATCAATAGTTTGCATAGAATAGAAAGTGTAGCCCTACTGTAGAAGTGAAACGTCACACGCCCACTTTCCTGACAATTGTTATTATATTTCATATCCAGGAAATTATTGAAAAATTTGAACGAATTGAAAACACGGAAGGTAAATTGTAGTTAATAATACTTTAAAGTCAGATATGTCTAACTTGCGCGAATGCAGACGATCGAAATGGCTGAAATTATGCTGTAATATACTATTTTTCTGCATAAATATTTAATCTAAAAAAAGTTTGAATTCTAGAAAATCTATTGTTGAAGTGTAACGTCATATGCTCACTTTCTTGACAAGTGTTAATTTGTTAATTTATTGCATACTAAATAGTATTGAAAAGTTTTAACGAACAGTTGAAAACACATGTCACTACACTGGTCTCGTGTGCAGGGGCGTAGCGAGGAGGTTTCCAATGGGGGTGGAAGCTTTTATTTGCCGACAGGTACTACTGATTTGCCGAAAAATTGGCAATTAAGTTCAGCGGCGATATTTGACATGGCGGAGGAGGGAGGGAGGGGGAAGAAGATTTGATTTTTGTCCCAACAAACCTACAAAAAGTCTCTTATTACGGTAAAACTATTTGTAAAGAGGGGAGGGATGGGGTCGTAAAATTATTGGAGACCTGAGAAAAATGTCTCGAAAATGGACGGAGGACATTTTACAAAAATCGAAGCAAAATTTCTTGAAGATGAAGGAAATTTCTTCAAAATTGATGAAAATTATAAAAAATGAAGGAGTTTTCACAAACATTGAAAGAAATTTCACGAATTTGAAGTAAATTTCAGGAGAATTAATGTAAATTTCCCAAAAATGAAAAACAAAAATTGATGCAAATTTCACGAAAATTGAAGCAGATTTCTGGAAAATGAAGAAAATTTTCCGTAAATTAATAGATTTTACTAGAATTGCTGCAAATCTCCCAAAATTGAAGAAAACATCTCAAAGGAATTTTCCTGAAAATTGAAAGAAATTTCGTAAAAACTGAAAATAAATTCCCGAAAATAAAAAAAACTTTTGAAAATTGAAGCAAATTTCATGAAAAATGAAGATTTCACGAAAATGAAAAATTTCCGTAAGAAAAGACATAAAAAAGATGTGATGATGGAATCTGACTCTTCAAAATCAATTCGTTAGACTTTCATTATTGATGGTGGGGAAAAAATAGTACTTTGCCCAAAATAAAAAATATTGGGGACCCTGACCCTTGGTTCCTACACCACTGAAATTATATTCAAAAAGGAAGCAAGAAATGGTCAACCTTAAAAATCTAAGGGTTTGTGCTTAATTGTGCGTTAAACTTTTAAATTCATTAACACCCATTAGCCAACAAGGTTTCCAAACTTGCCGACGACCACCCCCTTTCCCACCCTTGGCTACGCCCCTGCCAGAAAATGTTCATCGGTTCAGAAGGAAATGGTTGGAAGAAAAACGACGTTCAGAATTCTGTCGGAATTTAGTCTTCTTTGTCGGGAAATGCGACTTACAAAATTGTAGTGACAGAAAATTGTTCATTTTTACAATTGACCGTTTGTCGGAAAATCTGATCTCTTGTCCTAAAATACAATGTATCGGTACTGTACTGACTACGCCGTCTGTTCATCAGGCCGAAAACATGGTTAACCACTTTCTTCTACGTCTTCTTTTTTTTGCTTTCTTTCCTTTTTCCCTCTGATTATTCTCCCTTTTCCTTTTGCTCTCTTCCCAGTTGGAAGATGAAATTAGGAATTTATTAACATAAAATAGAACGATTTGGTAAAATTATTGAATATTTTGGTAAAATTTCCCGAAAACTGGCTAAAGTTTACGAAAACTTATATATCTGCCTTTCTGGGCTTCCTTTACCCGTGAACGGCATGGAATTTTACATTGGTGCCTCTGCAGCACCTTCCTATACCGACTGGGATATCCTATTCGCAAAGCAATGTGACTAAATGGCCAGACTGTCAGATATGCCTATCTTGTATGGCTGAGTGCAAAAAAAAAAATTTTGATAATAAATTGGTTTATTTTGAAAATCAGAAGATAATCGAATGTTAAAGTTGTTACAATCTCGTTAGAAAAAGATGTAAATTCTACTGTAAATCTACAAAGGCGAAATCACACTTCCAGTTTTTGATAACTGTTTGTGTTTTAAGTAGAATTAATTTAACATTTATTATAATTAAAAAAAGAACAAACATACAACACATCCACTGTTTTCAAGGTACAAAACCCCCGAATAGGCCTGCTTAATCAAGATACACACAGATGTTTGAGAATGTTACGCCACTTAGTCTGATCTGGGCCATTTTTAAACATCTCCTTAAAGGAATGGAGTTTTAAAGAACTTTTTCTCCTTTCCTATTTAATACGAGACATGCTTTCCCCCTGAACATATCCTCCAAATACTAATAGGTTAATGCTATTTGATGTCCAATGTCGAGAACTTAACGACCACGGAACCACTCACCTGAATTCACAAAACAAGATACACTGAAGAGAAGCCCTACAGTTAATAGATACTGAATCCTCATAGTTTCCGTTTAAATATAAAAGCTCTCATTTAAAGTTGGGAATTTCGTCTGTGACTAAAAACAAAAACACAAAGAATAATGTCAGTTTTTAAATTTCTTGAAATAAAACTCAGTTAGGCTTGCAATTTTCCAGCTGCAAGTTCTTGTCACCGTAACATAATTCAGCTACCTGTGATGTGACCATTGGAATTTGAGAGGTGTAATACTAATCAACATATTTATCTAGTAATTTGTGTAAATATAAACACAAAGATAAGCTAAAACAGCTAACAATAAATGCATTCACACACCACAGGATTAGACATTGTTGTGACACGATTCTAATGACCCGATGTTAAGGACTTCACAAAAAGTCCTAAATCGCTCCCAATCTTTAATCTTTATAAACACTATCATGACATTATCATAAGTGTTCGAGTTATATGAATGAATTATTTGTACCAATATAAGACGCGTGGCCGAGAAAGGTTGATTGACTTTGAGGACGGCAGCTCACTAATTAAACGTCTGAAATTATATACTTGGAAGGTGATCAACATATGCAATAACGGCGCCACGAGGGGAAAGGGGGAGGGGAAGACCCCACAACTCGGCAAGATCGAATTTGTAATTATTCCAAACTGTCTTGGTGTGTGTGTGTGGGTGGGTGGGTGGGGTGAGTGGGGGGGGTGTACATGATCATAGGTTATAGCATAATCACTTGTACTGTTTATGGATATTTGGACAGGGACACAATTCAATAAATTTACTTTCGTATCACAAGGGCGTGATTCCACAACACTTTTTGAGCCAATTGTTCCCACAGTTAGTGGTGAGTGGGGCCGCCAATGACAGCCAATTGTTCCCACAGTTAGTGGTGAGTGGGGCCGCCAATGACAGCCAATTGTCCCCACAGATAGTAGTGAGTGGCACCGCCAATGACAGCCAATTGTCCCCACAGATAGTGGTGAGTGGCGCCGCCAGCCAATTGTCCCCACAGATAGTGGTGAGTGGGGCCGCCAATGACAGCCAATTATCCCCACAGATAGTGGTGAGTGGCGCCGCCAATGACAGCCAATTGTCCCCACAGATAGTGGTGAGTGGGGCCGCCAATGACAGCCAATTATCCCCACAGATAGTGGTGAGTGGCGCCGCCAATGACAGCCAATTGAAGCCACAGATAGTGGTGAGTGGCGCCGCCACTGACAAAAAAGATCATCTTTCTCCTTTAAGCACAAAGCCAAATCCTTGTGTGGATGCAAAAGGTCCAAGCAGGTACAATTCCCTCTTGGTACTTAAAATGTGCCTTTCTGGGTCTCATACCCCATACCCCCTCCCAATAAGGACCAATCAAAACCGAGTGTATGCTTGTATTCTGATGCCTGAATACACTGATGTTGTGCAATTTAAAACAGTTAACTACCAACTAACAAATCAAATCTCCAGATTGAGTATTGGTCAAATTTATTTCATAAAACAAAGAAAAACCAATAAAATACATGTAGCTTGTTCAAGGTGTGTATTGCTCAAGGTCGGCGGCTTGTTCAAGTTGTGTATTGCTCAAGGTCGGCGGCTTGTTCAAGGTGTGTATTGCTCAAGGTCGGCGGCTTGTTCATAGTGTGTATTGCTCAAGGTCGGCAGCTTGTTCAAAGTGTGTATTGCTCAAGGTCGGTGGTTTGTTCAAGGTGTGTATTGCTCAAGGTCGGCTGCTTGTTCAAGCTGTGTATTGCTCAAGGTCGGCGGCTTGTTCAAGGTGTGTATTGCTCAAGGTCGGCAGCTTGTTCAAGGTGTGTATTGCTCAAGGTCGGCTGCTTGTTCAAGGTGTGTATTGCTCAAGGTCGGCGGCTTGTTCAAGCTGTGTATTGCTCAAGGTCGGCTGCTTGTTCAAGGTGTGTATTGCTCAAGGTCGGCTGCTTGTTCAAGGTGTGTATTGCTCAAGGTCGGCTGCTTGTTCAAGGTGTGTATTGCTCAAGGTCGGCGGCTTTTCAAGGTGTGTATTGCTCAAGGTCGGCGGCTTGTTTAAGGTGTGTATTGCTCAAGGTCGGCGGCTTGTTCAAGGTGTGTATTACTCAAGGTCGGCGGCTTGTTCAAGATGTGTATTGCTTAAGGTCGGCTGTCAACTTATAAAATCACAAACTTTTTCTGGAATATACTTGGCTTTGTTAGTGTAATTCAAGACAACATAAAAACAAATTGGAATGTTTGAAAAGATTTGGTAATATCTCCATTTCACAAAATACTTACAAACCTTAAACACTTACTATACAAATCAAGAAATATGACAATCTCAAGTGGATGCTTTTAAGTTATCATTTTATGGTTAAAACTAATTTAGCACGAAATACAGTGTATTTTCACAATTATATTTGGTAGCAGTCAGTTACAAGGGACCAGCTGTACTTGAGTGCTCTGTCAAGACTGATTCTATGAATAATTTCAACAGCCCAAACAAACTTTACCCTCAGGCTGCTGTTAGATTCGTTTTAACCTCAAATTATCTTTTTAAAGCATAAATATGGGTATGGATGTCCATGAAATAAAAAGGTTTTAAGTTTCAAGTTGATTGAGAACTTCTAATATAAAGCCATTTGATATCAACAAAACTGAGAAAAGATCAATTGCACTTATTCAAGATAACACAAATACAGCTCAACTATGACGAATGGCAAATAACACAAGTAAAATATGTCTTGTACACACAAAGGGAATGAATTATTGCATAGAAATACAAGGCAACATCTAAACAATCTATAATTGATATGCTATCCATAATAAATGAAGAATAGCATTAACAAAATTAACCTTAACATTATATAAACAAAATGTACAAATAAAGCTTGCTAAAATTATATTCAAAGAAGGAATAGATTTAAAGTGCAGAAATAAGGTTTCATATGATGTTTATCATCATAATATAAACAATATACATCACTGATTCTATCATCATAATATAAACAATATACATCACTGATTCTATCACTTTAAGAGCTGTCAAATATTTCATTTCTGCTCAATTATTTATTTAAATTCGTTACGGCTTAGAATAAGTGTACAAAATTTAACTCGATGCTTAAAGGAAGACTGGCAAAAAGTGTGAATGTATACCGATGTCCAATGAATACTGGCTGAATACTAATCCTGCATACAACTATACTAGAAGTCATTCTGGCATGAATACACTGAATCAATTTGGACCTAAACATACATTGTTATTTCATTTCATAGGAAAATGCTTTAAGTACCATACACAGCACATATGAGTAACAAAGATTTGATAACAAAAGGAAAGGGAAAATGCTAAAACCTAAATAACTCATAGTCCAAAGAAAATTCAAGTATTTTGGACATGCTGTAAGGAGAGACAAACTTCAGAAGCTACTCATTACGGGCAATGTGAATGACAGACAGGCTCGAGGCAGACCACGGAGGACCTGGCTAACAGATATAACAAATTGGACGGGTCTCAACCTTATGGAGTGTGTGAGATGTGGAGATTATCACCTCTACTGGAAAGGGATGACCACACATCTACCTAAGTAGCTGCAACCTCCTGGAATTGGTAATACATTGCTCCTCATGATATCAATGACTTGCAATGGTTGTTGTTCATAAACGATTCAACGCACAAAGGAACATTCTTAGCCAAACTTCAACTTCAATATCATTTTTATATCCTTGCTAATATTTCTTTTTCATTTAAATCTTGAGAATCAAATGGAATTATGCCCCATTTCCAAAATAAAATTCAAAAAAGGTACAAGGAATTCAATCATTTCTTGACGGATACAAATGCAGTGTTACTGATATACTAATCCAAATTGCACTATTCAGAGAGCCATATCCTCTACAAGGTAATGAAACAAAAGTGTGGCTACAAGATTTCTTTGGAAGCACTGCATGGAAGACACTCTTTGTGAAATTCAGTGCTCTTGTGGGCCTTCATTCCATCTTCTACCAATAACTGAGGATGGTGATGGATCCAGGTGCTTCTGGTGATGCTGTTATCAGCTTGGTTTCACTCACCCACATCAAGTGCAATAGACTTGGGTTCCTGTGCAGAACATTGAACAAATCTCCAGTCTGGTGAAAACAAAATTATAATCACTTCTTGTTTAAAAAAAACTGTTTCTTAGAGTGTCCTTCATGATATTGTGACATAAAAGTTAACATACAATGGTATGACCTCATACTTGATATTGAATAGTTTATACTACACATCCATAACAGTTATTCATTAACTAATTCAATTCACACATCTATCATACGTTGTAGTATGATTTTAGAATATCATATAAGGATGATGGAACATCACACGCAATATGAAATTATGCACAACAACCTTGATTGACCTCCATGTAGAGCTCTACAAAAACCATAGGGGGGGGGGGGGGGCTGGTCACAGGGGCAAGCTTTGGCCCCCAAAGATTTGCTAATCATTGTTTTATTTGAATTAAATTCTACTAGTATGTATAATTCAAAAGATGTTCAAGTTTTGCCCCTCAAACTTACAGCCACCTACAATCAAAATCAAACCTACAAGATACCACGCATACATATTACAAACAAGATACCATGCATACATATTACAAACAAGATACCAAATACATATTATTACAAACAAGATACCATGCATACATATCACAAACAAGATATCATGCATACATATTACAAACAAATACACCATGCATACATATTACAAACAAGATACCATGCATACATATTACAAACAAGATACCATGCATACATATTACAAACAAGATACCATGCATGCATATCACAAACAAGATATCATGCATACATATTACAAACAAAACACCATGCATACATATTACAAACAAGATACCATGCATACATATTACAAACAAGATACCATGCATACATATTACAAACCAGATACCATGCATACATATTACAAACAAGATACCATGCATACATATTACAAACAAGATATCATGCATACATATTACAAACAAAACACCATGCATACATATTACAAACAAGATACCATGCATACATATTACAAACAAGATACCATGCATACATATTACAAACAAGATACCATGCATACATATTACAAACAAAACACCATGCATACATATTACAAACAAGATACCATGCATACATATTACAAACAAGATACCATGCATACATATTACAAACAAGATACCATGCATGCATATCACAAACAAGATATCATGCATACATATTACAAACAAAACACCATGCATACATATTACAAACAAGATACCATGCATACATATTACAAACAAGATACCATGCATACAAGATATTACAAAAACAAGATACCATGCAAGATACCATGCATACATATTACAAACAAGATACCATGCATACATATTACAAACAAGATATCATGCATACATATTACAAACAAGATACCATGCATACATATTACAAACAAGATACCATGCATACATATTACAAACAAGATACCATGCATACATATTACAAACAAGATACCATGCATACATACAAAAAACAAGATACCATGCATACATATTACAACAAACAAGATACCATGCATACATATTACAAACAAGATACCATGCATACATATTACAAACAAGATACCATGCATACATATTACAAACAAGATACCAAACAAGCATACATATTACAAACAAGATACCATGTATACATATTACAAACAAAACAAAACACCATGCATACATATTACAAACAAGATACCATGCATACATATTACAAACAAGATACCAAGATACCATGCAACATATTACAAACAAGATACATGCATATATTACAAACAAGATACCATGCACACATATTACAAACAAGATACCATGCATACATATTACAAACAAGATACCATGCATACATATTACAAACAAGATACCAAGCATACATATACACAAACAAGATACCATGCATACATATTACAAACAAGATACCATGCATACATATTACAAACAAGATACCATGCATACATATTACAAACAAGATACCATGCATACATATTACAAACAAGATACCATGCATACATATTACAAACAAGATACCATTATAAAACAAGATACAAACAAGATACCATGCATACATATTACAAACAAGATACCATGCATACATATTACAAACAAGATACCATGCACAAACAAACAAGATACCATGCATACATATTACAAACAAGATACCATGCATACATATTACAAACAAGATACCATGCATACATATTACATACCATGATATTACAAACAAGATACCATGCATACATGCATTACAAACAAGATACCATGCATACATATTACAAACAAGATACCATGCATACATATTACAAACAAGATACCATGCATACATATTACAAACAAGATACCATGCATACATATTACAAACAAGATACCATGCATACATATTACAAACAAGATACCATGCATACATATTACAAACAAGATACCATGCATACATATTACAAACAAGATACCATGCATACATATTACAAACAAGATGCATACCAAACAAGATACCATACATATTACAAACAAGATACCATGCATACATATTACAAACAAGATACCATGCATACATATTACAAACAAGATACCATGCATACATACAAACAAGATATTACAAACAAGATACCATGCATGCATATTACAGACAAGATACCATGCATACATATTACAAACAAGATACCATGCATACATATTACAGACAAGATACCATGCATACATATTACAAACAAGATACCATGCATACATATTACAAACAAGATACCATGCATACATATTACAAACAAATACCATTACAAACAAGATACAATGCATACATATTACAAACAAGATACATGCATATTACAAACAAGATACCAAGCATACATATTACAAACAAGATACCAAATATTACATACATATTACAAACAAGATACCATGCATACATTACAAACAAACATACCATGCATACATATTACAAACAAAACATACCATGCATACATATTACAAACCAGATACCATGCATACATATTACAAACAAGATACCATGCATACATATTACAAACAAGATACCATGCATACATATTACAAACAAGATACCATGCATACATATTACAAACAAGATACCATGCATACATATTACAAACAAGATACCATGCATACATATTACAAACAAGATACCAAGCATACATATTACAAACAAGATACCATGCATACATATTACAAACAAGATAAAATTACAAACAAGATACCATACCATGCATACATATTACAAACAAGATACCATGCATACATATTACAAACAAGATACCATGCATACATATTACAAACAAGATACCATGCATACATATTACAAACAAGATACCATGCATACATATTACAAACAAGATACCATGCATACATATCACAAACAAGATACCATGCATACATATTACAAACAAGATACCATGTATACATATTACAAACAAGATACCATGCATACATATTACAAACAAGATACCATGCATACATATTACAAAAAACCAAATAACTTACAACCTTCATCACTTCTTTAACATTCACATGCTATATGTTTAGGAAGAGTTCCATCAAGCACTAATATATGTGTTTGTACATGAACCCTAAAATACAACACACATGGAGATTCAAACCTTCAAATACAACACACATGGAGATTCAAATACAACATACACATGGAGATTCAAACCTCCAAATACAACATGCACATGGAGATTCAAACCTTTAAATACAACACACATGGAGATTCAAACCTTCAAATACAACATACACATGAAAATTCAAACCTTCAAATACAACATACACATGGAGATTCAAACCTTCAAATATAATATACACATGGAGATTCAAACCTTCAAATACAACACACATGGAGATTCAAACCTTCAAATACAACACACATGGAGATTCAAACCTTCAAATACAACACACATGGAGATTCAAACCTTCAAATACAATATACACATGGAGATTCAAACCTTTAAATACAACACACATGGAGATTCAAACCTTTAAATACAACATACACATGGAGATTCAAAGCTTCAAATACATACACATGGAGATTCAAACCTTCAAATACAACACACATGGAGATTCAAACCTTCAAATACAATATACACATGGAGATTCAAACCTTCAAATACAAACAAATACAACACACATATACACATGGAGATTCAAAGCTTCAAATACAAACACATGGAGATTCAAACCTTCAAATACAATATACACATGGAGATTCAAACCTTCAAATACAACACACATGGAGATTCGAACTTTCAAATACAACATACACATGGAGATTCAAAGCTTCAAATACATACACATGGAGATTCAAACCTTCAAATACAACACACATGGAGTTCAAACCGTCAAATACAACACACATCTGAAGATTCATTTATAAATTAAGTACATAGTTCTTCTACAAAAAGTGCTCCAAATCGCTGCCTACATAAGGGTAATGTCATTGATTTGTCAATCCAAATGGAACAACACAGTATGTGATCTAAGATTTACTTCGAAAATTACACAATGGGTAAACATGATCATAATGACAAAATCAATAATAAAGGAACCACTGGAATACATCACAATTATTTTCTCATACTTGGTTACAACACGATACAATTTTAATCAGATTTTAGTGAATTTTGTTGAATCAATTTTAGTTACCATCATACAGTCATACCATGAGATGAGAAAAATGACAATTGCATATGCAGCTGTACTAATACTGATACACCCAGAGAAGGATTGATAATCATAAACATAATTCATGGTACACACCTAGGTAGATTGTTATAGCAGCTATATTTTAACTGCTATTATAGCATATGCCTGTTTTATATTCTTTTTTTATGGCATGAAGATTATTAAATGCGTCAAATCTTATCTTGATTGAAAGAATTAAGAGAAATGAAACAAAGATAGCTTTGAGAAAACAACAAACAAAAAACAAACAACAACCACTGTTGTATACTGATTGAGGAAGATAAGTATCACACAAAACAAATATATAAATAATCTACCCTGCTGTTCCAGACGGCAATCTTCTTCTGATCTCCACCTGACACTAACCGACCGGGACATAAATGTAAACATCTGACTACGCCAATGTGCTCTTGCATGACCCTTAGACAATCACCTGAAAAGATGCATGACGAGTGGCAGCCATAAAAAGGTGAGGTTCATTCTTGCATGCAGGAATGAATACAATTTCTAGTTCTAATTTCTTGTTCTATTTCTATTTTCTAATTTCTAGTTCTATTTTCATTAGAATGACCTAATTTCTAGTTCTATTTTCATTAGAATGACCTAATTTCTAGTTCTATTTTCATTAGAATGACCTAGTTTGTAGTTCTATTTTTACTAGAATGACCTAGTTTCTAGTTCTATTTTTATTAGAATGATCTAATTTCTAGTTCTATTTTCATTAGAATGCCATAATTTCTAGTTCTATTTTCATTAGAATGACCTAATTTCTAGTTCTATTTTCATTAGAATGACCTAATTTCTAGTTCTATTTTCATTAGAATGACCTAATTTTAAGTTCTATTTTCATTAGAATGACCTAATTTCTACTTCTATTTTCTAGCTCTATTTTCATTAGATTATGATGACCTCATTTCTAGTTCTATTTTCATTAAAATGACCTAATTTCTAGTTCTATTTTTATTAAGAATGACCTAATTTTAGTTCTATTTTTGGACTAGAATGACCTAATTTCTAGTTCTATTTTTATTAGAATGACCTAATTTCTAGTTCTATTTTCATTAGAATGACCTAATTTCTAGTTCTATTTTCATTAGAATGACCTAATTTCTAGTTCTATTTTCATTAAATGACCTAATTTCTAGTTCTATTTTTAGTCTATTTTCATTAGAATGACCTAATTCTAGTTCTATTTTTATTAGAATGATCTAATTTCTAGTTCTATTTTCATTAGAATGACCTAATTTCTAGTTCTATTTTCAGTAGAATGACCCAATTTCTAGTTTGATTTTCATTAGAATGACCTAAATTCTAGTTCTATTTTCATTGTGTTTCCCTGTTCTTAAACAGATAAATGCATGAAAAGCTTGAAAATGAAGCAAAATATTAAAGACACAAAAGCTTACTGTGTCAAAAACTTGCAAGGTATGGCATCATGCGATCTCAATGTAATGTCTTTAAAGATTTGGCAATGATACAAGATGATAATAAAGTTTATAAAGCACCAGTCAATAATCATTGGATAAGATACTTTGAATAAAAGTATTTTATATTTAAATGGTAAGACAGCTCATAAACATTATGTAACTATCTAAAATCCTTATTTAAATAACAATCAATCAATCTGATTGGAGTAACTATGACAGGTAGATGTTTGTTTGTTTGCTGAGGGCTTAATGGAATCACGACTGCAAATTGTGCTTGATAGGTTAGATCATTCTAGAGGTAGGAAGAAAAGAAAATAGAAGGAGTCTGAGAGAAGTACATGGGCTAAGAGCCAGGAAGCTGGGATTAAAAGAGAAAGTGCAGGGGTGTAAAAAAGGGGTGAAAGTAGGTAGAGGGGGTGGGAGAGAAGGACTAAATATGGTTGTAGAGAAAGGCATGATGGAGGAAGGACATAATTTTATCCGGGGTTGTTTCTGGAAGAGCTCAGCAATGGAGTTGTGGAGGGTAAGGGAAGCTTTGGGGAAGTTGTACAGGGGCAAGCAAGGAGGACATGGTGGACTGTGAGTGGGGCAATGACAATTGTTGCAGAGGGGTGGGGGGAGCCAGTAAGGAGGTGGGAGTGAGTGAGGTGGGTGTGACCTAATTCTAAGGTGGGTAATGTAGATGTTGTCTGTACAGGAGAGATGGTGGGTTTGGTCAGAATGGTGGGCTGGATGTTGTGGAATTTGTTATCAATTTGGGAGTCCAATGAGGTTTGCCAGCAGTCACGAACAAGGGAAACAATAACTGGTTTGATGTCATAAAGGCTTTTGGGAAAGGATTTAGGGGGAAGGTTGAAGACACGCTTAGCGGCTACATCAGCTCTGTCATTGCCATTGCCAGGGATGCCAACATGGCTGGGTATCCAGAAGAAAAGAATACTCTTCCTGCAGAGAGTTTACTACAGAGGTGAGACGCGAAATTATCCCACTTAAGGTTGAGTCAAGAAGTAACGACAGACTTGTGAGTCTGAGAAGATGGCAAATAGGCTGAGGGGGGAGTATACAATATAGTTGAGGGCAAGCAGGATGGCCTTGGCCTCAGCAGAAAGGATGGATGAGTGGTTGGAAAGCCTGCTACTGAGGGTGATGTCTCGAATGACGGCAGCAGCAGCTGCCTTTTCATTTTCCTTGGAGCCATCAGTATAGATGGAGGTGTAGTTGGTCTTTGACTTGGTTGTGGAGGTTGATGAAGAGGTTGGGGTGGGTTTGGGTTTTGTGATGAGTGGAGAGGCCCAGGTGGATGGAAGGGAGGGGTGGCCTAGGGAGGAAAAGTGGGCCAGGAAAAGGTGCCAAGAGTGGCGGGATAGATGCCGAGATGGAGGTTGGGTTTGATGTGAAAGCTAAAGGAGGGGATAGGGTTTTAGTCATATCAAAGAGGGTGGAGAAGTTGGGGTACCTAATGAGGTTGTAGACAGGGTTTTGGGTGTTGGTGAGGGCTCTAAATGCGTAGGAAAGGCTAAGCTTTCTACAAATTAGCAGGAAGGGGGATTCGTTGGCTTCAAAGTGAAGGCTGGTGATTGAAGAGGTCTCCTGTAGGCACCCAGGCAAAGCCTGAGGGCTTCATTTGGGATGGTCTTGAGGTGGTTGCAGTAAGAGTTGTGAGCGGCACAGTAGACAATATTGCCATAGTCAAGCTTGGCACGAATGGTGAGCTTGGCAATTTTGAGGACAGCGTGGGGGTCCGCACCCCAAGTGGTATTGGAGAGGAGGCGGAGAATGTTGAGGAAGCTGTTGCATTTCTGTTTCAGGTTGGTGATGTGTTGCTTGTGGGAGAGCTTGGGGTCTAGGGTTAGACCCAGGAACTTAGTGTGGTCAACTTTAGGGATGCGATTGCCATTGAGCACGAGGTTCGGGTTGGGGTGGAGGTTGTTGAAATGACAGAAGTGCATGCAAACTTCTTGTCTTTGGAGAATTTAAAACCGTTATTGTTGCACCAGTCTTGCAGCTGATTGAGGCTAAGTTGGAGCCTATTTTCGACGAGAGAAATGCTAGGGGAGGAGTAGAAGATGGTGAAGTCATCCACATAGAGGGCACATTTGATGTTGGGGCCAAGGTTGTCCGTGATGTTGTTAATGCTCAGGTTAAGAGAGTAGAGGAGAGGATGATGCCTTGGGGGACACCCTCTTCTTGGGAGTAGAAGTTGGAGAAGGTGTGTCCAATATGAGCTTGGAACTGCCTGGATGAGAGGAAGTTTTGAATAAAGATGGGGAGGTGGCTACTGAGGCTGATTGTGTGAAGCTTGCGGGTAATGTCATATTTTCAAGTAGTGTCAAAAGCTTTCGCGAGGTCGAGAAAGATGGCAATGAGGTGTTCCTTTTTTGCAAAGGATTCCCGGATAGCGGTGTCGAGCATGATTAACTGGTCCAAGGAACTGCAACTTTTCCAGAAGCCGCTTTGGTGAGGGGAGAGGATTCTGTTGGTCTCAAGGAACCAGTTAAGTCTCTGCTTGATGATCCTTTCTATAATTTTACAGAGACAGCAGGTGAGGGCGATGGTGCAGTAGCTGGAGGGGTTGGTGCTGTCCTTCTCCGGTTTGGGGAAGGGGGTGATGATAGCTGTCTTCCAGATAGGAGAAAGGAGTGTAAGGACCAAATGTGGTTGAGGATGGTGAGAAGGGTAGTGGTGGCCTTGTTGCGGAGGTGTTTCAGGAACTGGTAGGCGATGCTATGCAGCCAGCATAGTGGATGGCTTGCTCTAATTTAGATAGGGTGAGAAGGGTGTTGCAGCTCCCACTCTTGTCAGAGGGAAAGGTAATACTTTGGGTTTTACGAAAGCTTTTTTAGGCTTTGAAAGCATTGGAGTAGTTGGCCGAGGATGAAATGTTGCTGAAAGAGGCGGCGAGACTGTTAGCGATATCTTATCAATGCAAAATTTGATTAACATTCAAAACGTCTGATAGAAATCACTGCTTATCTTCATATAATTGTTGCAGACCATCCAACAACAAAGGATTTACATAAGATTATAACAACTGGTTTACACTACAAATCTGCATATTCAGGCTGTAATTTCAAAAGGTGTAAATACAATATCATTAATCATTTTCAAATCATTTTTTTTTAAATTTCTTTTCAGTAGATTTAAATGCCCCACTCTTCCATAGACTTTATATTATATAACAATATATCCATGACATACATCCAAACAACTATGCGGTCACCTTTGTTTTAAAAATAACTGCAGTTCCTCCTTTTAAACATGTACTGTTCTACCATATCACATGTACTATTCTACCATATCACATGTACTGTTCTACCATATCACATGTACTGTTCTACCATATCACATGTACTGTTCTACCATGTCACATGTACTGTGCTACCATATCACATGTACTATTCTACCATATCACATGTACTGTTCTGTTCTACCAATCACATGTACTACCATCACATGTACTGTTCTACCATATCACATGTACTGTGCTACCATATCATCATGTACTATTCTACCATATCACATGTACTGTTCTAGCATATCACATGTACTACCATATCACATGTACTGTTCTACCATATCACATGTACTGTTCTACCATATCACATGTACTGTTCTACCATATCACATGTACTGTTCTACCATATCACATGTACTGTTCTACCATATCACATGTACTGTTCTACATATCACATGTACTGTTCTACCATATCACATGTACTGTTCTACCATATCACATGTACTGTTCTACCATTATCACATGTACTGTTCTACCGTATCACATGTACTGTTCTACCATATCACATGAACTGTTCTACCATATCACATGTACTGTTCTACCATATCACATGAACTGTTCTACCATATCACATGTACTGTTCTACCATATCACATGTACTGTTCTACCATATCACATGTACTGTACTGTTCTACCGTATCACATTTACTGTTTTACCATATCACATGAACTGTTCTACCATATCACATGTACTGTTCCACATATCACATGTACTGTTCTCCATATCATGTACTGTTATACATATCATGTACTGTTCTACCATATCACATGTACTGTTCTACCATATCACATGAACTGTTCTACCATATCACATGAACTGTTCTACCACATCACATGAGCTGTTCTACCATATCACATGTACTGTTCTACCATATCACATGTACTGTTTTACCGTATCACATGAACTGTTATACCATATCACATGTACTGTTTTACCGTATCACATGAACTGTTCTATCATATCACATGTACTGTTCTACCATATCACATGTACTGTTCTACCATATCACATGTACTGTTCTACCATATCACATGAACTGTTCTACCATATCACATGAACTGTTCTACCATATCACATGAACTGTTCTACCATATCACATGTACTGTTCTACCATATCACATGTACTGTTCTACCATATCACATGTACTGTTTTACCGTATCACATGAACTGTTCTACCATATCACATGTACTGTTTTACTGTTCTACCATGTCACATGTACTGTGCTACCATATCACATGTACTGTTCTACCATATCACATTTACTGTTCTACCGCCTTAACCTTTGAATCTACGGTATCGTCATTACCTTGGTGACTCCATAGTCTGACGGTGCTGTCAGAGGATCCAGAAGCAATGACCTCTTCATCAAAGGTCACACAATACTATTAATAAAAGAAAGGTTCAATACAAACTTTAATAAGAGATCGTGCACAGAAAAGCAACATGTTACAGAATATCTACAAGAATTTGATGTACAAAATTACCTGTTTAATATTTCACTCATACATAGGAAGGAAACAAAAGTGCAAAAAATGCAAGAATTTAGACAAAATAAATCAATAACAATTTCCACTTTCAAAAACATACTTCAAACATCTTCTTTAGATTGGCTGCAGCTGTTCCTGGTCACTGCTTTATTCTCTTCATTTATTGTTTGTTTGCTGTCTAAGGTGCAGTAATTTATAATCATATCCAAATTCATCATTCCATGAGTTCATGGTCCTCTGTTTGTTTGCTATCTAAGGTGCTGTAATTTATAATCATATCCAAACTCATCATTCCATGAGTTCATGGTCCTCTGTTTGTTTGCTATCTAAGGTGCTGTAGTTTATAATCATATCCAAATTCATCATTCCATGAGTTCATGGTCCTCTGTTTGTTTGCTATCTAAGGTGCTGTAATTTATAATCATATTCAAACTCATCATTCCATGAGTTCATGGTCCTCTGTTTGTTTGCTATCTAAGGTGCTGTAATTTATAATCATATCCAAATTCATCATTCCATGAGTTCATGGTCCTCTGTTTGTTTGCTATCTAAAGTGCTGTAGTTTATAATCATATCCAAATTCAAACTCATCATTCCATGAGTTCATGGTCCTCTGTTTGTTTGCTATCTAAGGTGCTGTAGTTTATAATCATATCCAAATTCATCATTCCATGAGTTCATGGTCCTCTGTTTGTTTGCTATCTAAGGTGCTGTAATTTATAATCATATCCAAATTCATCATTCCATGAGTTCATGGTCCTCTGTTTGTTTGCTATCTAAGGTGCTGTAATTTATAATCATATCCAAATTCATCATTCCATGAGTTCATGGTCCTCTGTTTGTTTGCTATCTAAGGTGCTGTAATTTATAATCATATCCAAATTCATCATTCCATGATGGTCTTCATGGTCCTCTGTTTGTTTGCTATCTAAGGTGCTGTAATTTATAATCATATCCAAATCATCATTCCATGAGTTCATGATTCCATGAGTTCATGGTCCTCTGTTTGTTTGCTATAATCTAAAATTCATCATTCCATGAGTTCATGTGCTGTAGTTTATAATCATATCCAAATTCATCATTCCATGAGTTCATGGTCCTCTGTTTGTTTGCTATCTAAGGTGCTGTAATTTATAATCATATCTATAATCATATCTAAGGTGCAATAATCATCAAATTCATCATTCTAATGAGTTCATGGTCCTCTGTTTGTTTGCTATCTAAGGTGCTGTAATCTATAATCATATTCAAACTCATTATTCCATGAGTTCATGGTCCTCTGTTTGTTTGCTATCTAAAGTGCTGTAGTTTATAATCATATTCAAATTCATCATTCCATGAATTCATGGTCCTCTGTTTGTTTGCTATCTAAAGTGCTGTAGTTTATAATCATATCCAAACTCATCATTTCATGAGTTCATGGTCCTCTGTTTGTTTGCTATCTAAGGTTTGTTCATGGTCCTCTGTTTGTTTGCTATCTAAGGTGCTGTAGTTTATAATCATATCCAAACTCATCATTCCATGAGTTCATGGTCCTCTGTTTGTTTGCTATCTAAGGTGCTGTAATTTATAATCATATCCAAATTCATTATTTCATGAGTTCATGGTCCTCTGTTTGTTTGCTATCTAAGGTGCTGTAATTTATAATCATATCCAAACTCATCATTCCATGAGTTCATGGTCCTCTGTTTGTTTGCTATCTAAGGTGCTGTTTGTTTGCTATCTAAGTTTATAATCATATCCAAATTCATCATTTCATGAGTTCATGGTCCTCTGTTTGTTTGCTATCTAAGGTGCTGTAATTTATAATCATATCCAAACTCATCATTCCATGAGTTCATGGTGCCTGTTTGTTTGCTATCTAAGGTGCTGTAGTTTATCATCATATCCAAATTCATTATTCCATGAGTTCATGGTCCTCTGTTTGTTTGCTATCTAAGGTGCTGTATTCTATAATCATATCCAAATTCATCATTCCATGAGTTCATGATCCCCCTTTATTCCTGTTGCCTACTGTCATTTTCTGTTTATAACAGGTGTATTTAGGTGCTTAATAAACTCTGTACCAGAATAGCAAAAACCTTTCTTAGCTATTCTGGTACAATGTTTATTAAGTACCAAAAAATAGTATTATGGTAAATGTGAAGGCTTTATTCCAGTCCATTTTGAAAATAGAAATCCATTTTGAAAATAGAAGCTGTTTTATTAGTTTTTATGCAAAATGGAATGGAACAACATCAGTTAAAAATTACTTGAATCATTTATAACATGATAAGTATCATTAATGCTTTGGTTATTCTTTGCACCTTTTTCTTCACCCTGTTACTTTTCAGTGTGAAATGCTTTGACAGTAGTTGTTATCTAAAATTAAGTCACTTAAAAACATGAAGCAAAATCTGTAGTTAAAATTCCATACCATAATTATTAGTTGAATTTCACCTAATGTACACATGAACACAATTAAGTTCAATCCACTAATAAGTGCTTTTCAAGCATGCAAATTATCTTTTACCAGATCCAATGAAACACTATATAAACAGTCACACAGTGTTTACACACAATATGCAGTATCACTTATCAGCTGTGTACTGAAACAGTCAAGTATGAAAGTACACACACTTAATGATGTGATTACCTATATAAAAATGCTTGTTTACATTTTGGTATGATATTTTTAAAGATCTCATTATCTCTAGCCACTTGTCAATCATTTTCGTCTCAATTGAGAGCTGTTGAGTTCAAAGACATTTTTAAAAACACCTATAAAAGCTAAAGTTTTGCACTAAATGAACTGTAAGCAGTAAATAAGTACAAATATTGAAATTTACTCTGAACATGCACAAGAGTTTACAGCATATATAACAATGGTACAAATGTAAGACATGGCATCTTAAAACACAAACCTACATTTACAAATACACTTTAGAAAACAGTTCAGCAAAAATGTACATGAAGAGTAACCAAGACTTACCACATCATCTGTGTGACCTGCTAATGTGTATCTACAAGCACCAGAAGTTGTATTCCATACTTTCACCAGAGCATCTCCACTCCCGGTTACCATAATGGAACTGTCCAATTGGCAACAGTACACAACTGAAAAAAGAAATATCTTTATTGCATACAAAATATGAAGCATACATCTGCACTCCATGGAATGGAAGTGAAGTACAGTTTGAAACCATTGGGTGTCATAGCCTCATTTCAATTAGATGTGAAGTAGAGTTTGAAACCATTGGGTGTCATAGCCCCATTTCAATATTCCCTGAGAATACACTCTGAATAATACCTTCGTGTTAAATATTTATAGATGTCAGACTGTTCAATAACTTGGAACAAATTTTAGGTCCACATTTTACTATGTTAATGCATGTAGACTCATTATTGCATTGAATATGTCTAAAATCAAAAGGAGGAAGATACAGTTCATGGGTCACATGATCCAAAAAAAGGGGTTCCAAAGGCAGCTGTTAGATGGTAGGACAGAAGGAGAAAGAGGTAGACCAAGAAGAACATGGTATGGAGAGATCAAGAGATGGAGTGAGGCCAAGTACAGCATTTTATTATGGGTAGCAGAAGATAGAGGTAGTTGGAGGACCATGACAGCTAGAGCCTCAAGAGTACCCGGCACCAGATAGGAATAGGTAGAACAGTACCCGGCACCAGATAGTTATAGGTAGAACAGTACCCGGCACCAGATAGTTATAGGTAGAACAGGACACGGCACCAGATAGGAATAGGTAGAACAGTACCCGGCACCAGATAGGTATAGGTAGAACAGGACACGGCACCAGATAGGTATAGGTAGAACAGTACCCGGCACCAGATAGGAATAGGTAAAACAGGACACGGCACCAGATAGGTATAGGCACCAGATAGGTTTAGGTAGAACAGGACACGGCACCAGATAGGGATAGGTAGAACAGGACACGGCACCATATAGGTATAGATAGAACAGGACACGGCACCAGATAGGTATAGGTTGAACAGGACATGGCACCAGATAGGTATAGGTAGAACAGGACACGGCACCAGATAGGTATAGGTAGAACAGGACACGGCACCATATAGGTATAGATAGAACAGGACATGGCACCAGATAGTTATAGGTAGAACAGGACACGGCACCAGATAGGTGTAGGTAGAACAGGACATGGTGTCCCAAGGTGAACAAAAATAATTAGTTCCGAACTCTTCGGTTCCTTTATATCAAGTGATCTATTTACACATTCTTCATTTCAAACAAAGCATTTCCCGCCAACATATTCCCGCTCAATAATAACAAAACATATAATGATATGCATGATAAACATGAATATAAATTCACATTAAGCGTGATATTTTACTGCAATAGTTATAGAATAACATATTATATTTCTCTCAACCCATTAACTAAATCAATAACATTTTTTAAACATTTGTTTCTTTTGATATAATAAATAACCCTGGAATCGTATTACGTGGAAACTACATGGTATTGAAATGACACTGCATTTCATATGACTTAACAAGAGATCACTGGTAATTACACAACACTATAGTCCGGGGGGGCCGGGTTCGAATCCCAGGAAATACAAATCTTTTTTAAACATATCAAAATAAATTAACTATTGTTTTCTATTTATATTGATAAACACTGCTGCAGGACACATGGCACCAGACAGGTATAGGTAGAACAGGACACGGCACCAGATAGGTATAGGTAGAACAGGACATGGCACCAGATAGGAATAGATAGACCAGGACACGGCACCAGATAGGTATAGGTAGAACAGCAAATGGCACCAGATAGGTATAGGTAGAACAGGACACGGCACCAGATAGGTATAGGTAGAACAGGACACGGCACCAGATAGGTATAGGTAGAACAGGACATGGCACCATATAGGTATAGGTAGAACAGGACATGGCACCATATAGGTATATGTAGAACAGGACATGGCACCAGATAGGTATAGGTAGAACAGGACACGGCACCAGATAGGAATAGGTAAAACAGGACACGGCACCAGATAGGAATAGGTAAAACAGGACACGGCACCAGATAGGTATAGGCACCAGATAGGTTTAGGTAGAACAGGACCCGGCACCAGATAGGGATAGGTAGAACAGGACACGGCACCATATAGGTATAGATAGAACAGGACACGGCACCAGATAGGTATAGGTTGAACAGGACATGGCACCAGATAGGTATAGGTAGAACAGGACACGGCACCAGATAGGTATAGGTAGAACAGGACACGGCACCATATAGGTATAGATAGAACAGGACATGGCACCAGATAGTTATAGGTAGAACAGGACACGGCACCAGATAGGTGTAGGTAGAACAGGACATGGTGTCCCAAGGTGAACAAAAATAATTAGTTCCGAACTCTTCGGTTCCTTTATATCAAGTGATCTATTTACACATTCTTCATTTCAAACAAAGCATTTCCCGCCAACATATTCCCGCTCAATAATAACAAAACATATAATGATATGCATGATAAACATGAATATAAATTCACATTAAGCGTGATATTTTACTGCAATAGTTATAGAATAACATATTATATTTCTCTCAACCCATTAACTAAATCAATAACATTTTTAAACATTTGTTTCTTTTGATATAATAAATAACCCTGGAATCGTATTACGTGGAAACTACATGGTATTGAAATGACACTGCATTTCATATGACTTAACAAGAGATCACTGGTAATTACACAACACTATAGTCCGGGGGGGCCGGGTTCGAATCCCAGGAAATACAAATCTTTTTTAAACATATCAAAATAAATTAACTATTGTTTTCTATTTATATTGATAAACACTGCTGCAGGACACATGGCACCAGACAGGTATAGGTAGAACAGGACACGGCACCAGATAGGTATAGGTAGAACAGGACATGGCACCAGATAGGTATAGGTAGAACAGCAAATGGCACCAGATAGGTATAGGTAGAACAGGACACGGCACCAGATAGGTATAGGTAGAACAGGACACGGCACCAGATAGGTATAGGTAGAACAGGACATGGCACCATATAGGTATAGGTAGAACAGGACATGGCACCAGATAGGTATATGTAGAACAGGACATGGCACCAGATAGGTATAGGTAGAACAGGACACGGCACCAGATAGGAATAGGTAGAACAGTACCCGGCACCAGATAGGAATAGGTAAAACAGGACACGGCACCAGATAGGTATAGGCACCAGATAGGTTTAGGTAGAACAGGACACGGAACCAGATAGGGATAGGTAGAACAGGACACGGCACCATATAGGTATAGATAGAACAGGACACGGCACCAGATAGGTATAGGTTGAACAGGACATGGCACCAGATAGGTATAGGTAGAACAGGACACGGCACCAGATAGGTATAGGTAGAACAGGACACGGCACCATATAGGTATAGATAGAACAGGACATGGCACCATATATTTATAGGTAGAACAGGACACGGCACCAGATAGGTGTAGGTAGAACAGGACATGGTGTCCCAAGGTGAACAAAATAATTAGTTCGAACTCTTCGGTTCCTTTATATCAAGTGATCTATTTACACATTCTTCATTTCAAACAAAGCATTTCCCGCCAACATATTCCCGCTCAATAATAACAAAACATATAATGATATGCATGATAAACATGAATATAAATTCACATTAAGCGTGATATTTTACTGCAATAGTTATAGAATAACATATTATATTTCTCTCAACCCATTAACTAAATCAATAACATTTTTTTAAACATTTGTTTCTTTTGATATAATAAATAACCCTGGAATCGTATTACGTGGAAACTACATGGTATTGAAATGACACTGCATTTCATATGACTTAACAAGAGATCACTGGTAATTACACAACACTATAGTCCGGGGGGGCCGGGTTCGAATCCCAGGAAATACAAATCTTTTTAAACATATCAAAATAAATTAACTATTGTTTTCTATTTATATTGATAAACACTGCTGCAGGACACATGGCACCAGACAGGTATAGGTAGAACAGGACACGGCACCAGATAGGTATAGGTAGAACAGGACATGGCACCAGATAGGAATAGATAGACCAGGACACGGCACCAGATAGGTATAGGTAGAACAGCAAATGGCACCAGATAGGTATAGGTAGAACATGACACGGCACCAGATAGGTATAGGTAGAACAGGACACGGCACCAGATAGGTATAGGTAGAACAGGACATGGCACCATATAGGTATAGGTAGAACAGGACATGGCACCAGATAGGTATATGTAGAACAGGACATGGCACCAGATAGGTATAGGTAGAACAGGACACGGCACCAGATAGGAATAGGTAGAACAGTACCCGGCACCAGATAGGAATAGGTAAAACAGGACACGGCACCAGATAGGTATAGGCACCAGATAGGTTTAGGTAGAACAGGACACGGCACCAGATAGGGATATGTAGAACAGGACACGGCACCATATAGGTATAGATAGAACAGGACACGGCACCAGATAGGTATAGGTTGAACAGGACATGGCACCAGATAGGTATAGGTAGAACAGGACACGGCACCAGATAGGTATAGGTAGAACAGGACACGGCACCATATAGGTATAGATAGAACAGGACATGGCACCATATATTTATAGGTAGAACAGGACACGGCACCAGATAGGTGTAGGTAGAACAGGACATGGTGTCCCAAGGTGAACAAAAATAATTAGTTCCGAACTCTTCGGTTCCTTTATATCAAGTGATCTATTTACACATTCTTCATTTCAAACAAAGCATTTCCCGCCAACATATTCCCGCTCAATAATAACAAAACATATAATGATATGCATGATAAACATGAATATAAATTCACATTAAGCGTGATATTTTACTGCAATAGTTATAGGGGGCCGGGTTCGAATCCCAGGAAATACAAATCTTTTTTAAACATATCAAAATAAATTAACTATTGTTTTCTATTTATATTGATAAACACTGCTGCAGGACACATGGCACCAGACAGGTATAGGTAGAACAGGACACGGCACCAGATAGGTATAGGTAGAACAGGACATGGCACCAGATAGGAATAGATAGACCAGGACACGGCACCAGATAGGTATAGGTAGAACAGCAAATGGCACCAGATAGGTATAGGTAGAACATGACACGGCACCAGATAGGTGTAGGTAGAACAGGACACGGCACCAGATAGGTATAGGTAGACTGCTGCAGGACACATGGCACCAGACAGGTATAGGTAGAACAGGACACGGCACCAGATAGGTATAGGTAGAACAGGACATGGCACCAGATAGGAATAGATAGACCAGGACACGGCACCAGATAGGTATAGGTAGAACAGCAAATGGCACCAGATAGGTATAGGTAGAACATGACACGGCACCAGATAGGTATAGGTAGAACAGGACACGGCACCAGATAGGTATAGGTAGAACAGGACATGGCACCAGATAGGTATAGGTAGAACAGGACATGGCACCAGATAGGTATAGGTAGAACAGGACATGGCACCAGATAGGTATAGGTAGAACAGGACATGACACCAGATAGGTATAGGTAGAACAGGACATGGCACCAGATAGGTATAGGTTGGTATTACATTGAAGGAATTGCTCTGGAAATAAAAAGAGGACTCTTCCTTATTTGTAATGTAAAACTGTAAAGATATACTAAATGTGTAAATCAAACTCTCTTTTATCCGATGGTTCATCTACACCATGAAATACTTCACAAACTTCATGAGATATGTTAGGCTCATATTATTCAAACTTCAATTCCAAATGGATTTGAAACCAAATGAAATATCATATTACAAGTAAAATAAGTGGAAAATTTCTTAACATTGATAGGTGGCAGTGAATTTAGTAAGTTGTTTATGATCATCCTGATTTGAAAGAAAGGCATTTTACAAGTGCTCACAAAAGTTATGAGATTCAACGTAAATGATATAAATCTGTAAAATTTCATAAATGTTTCACACATCTCAATAAACAATCATTCATAAGTGTAACAGCAAGCTTTTGAGGAATTAAACAATTCTGAGAAGTTTGAGAATATTATTTGATTTCAAATGTATTTGAAAATTAATAAATGTTTTATATTAAATAGCAAGTAATATACATATATTGTATCACTTGAAAGTAATATGAGAAAAAATTGACTCTAATTTTTCCATACACAGATATGTGACAGGTACTTTGCCATGACACTGAATTAAAGTTGTTTACTTGAGAGGCTTTTTAACAAATCTTCATATTTTTCAGTGCTGACAAAAGTGAGAAAAAGTGTTATGATTTAATGTAGATATGACATGAATCTGCTTATAACAAATTTCATGTTTTAGGAAGCTTTTGAGGAATTGAACAGATTCTGAGAAATTTGAGAACTAGGGGTGAGAATATTTGTTGATTTGAAATTTGAACATTAATAAATATTTAATATTGTAGAATGAGAAATGTACATTTTTCATATGATTCAGCAAGTAATAGTAATAAAACATTGACTATAAAATTACATTACAAAGATACGTGACAGGTACTTCGCCATGACACTGAATTCAAGCTGTTTACAGAATAATTCATCCATCATGATAAAATAACCATCCTTACGAGGAATGGTCAATCGATCATTCATGGGTTTTGCACAAAGTCCTCCCAAGCATATAATGTATATTTTTTATTTAGGCTCCACCAAGGATTAATCTGATTCACATCACTGAACAGCAGTTATGTGTCTTGAGCCCAAGATGAATGATTTATTGTGCACAGTGAAATAGTAGCTGGTTGCTAACAAGTGAACTCTGAATAGACTATGAAAATGTTGTTAGTAAAGAAGGTATACATTACCACCTGTGTTGTGTATTTTGTAAGAATAGCTGGATGCTGGTCAATGAATGTGAAGAGTCTCTGGATTGAATGGTGTGGATTATGTAGAAGCTCCTTGGGATTACCCCTGATTTTAAGAAAATCGGGGTGTCGGGCTGGAGAAACATTCTTAATGTATTTTAAAAGAGGCTTAAAGATTTGGCATATTTTTCAGTGCTGACATAAGTGAGCAAAAGTTAAAGTTTAATGTGAACATAAAGTGATTCTAATCATTGCAGATTTCATTCAACTATCGCCAAACGATAACGGAAATTCATAAACGAAACAACAAGCTTTTGAAATAAAATATGAAAGTCAAACTTTGTGAATTACACATTAATACAAAAACTCTAACTACCTAAGCCATAAAAGGCTACCTAAGCCATTAAAGGCTACCTAAGCCATTGAAGGCTACCTAAGCCATAAAAGGCTACCTAAGCCATAAAAGGCTACCTAAGCCATAAAAGGCTACCTAAGCTATAAAAGGCTACCTAAGCTATAAAAGGCTACCTAAGCCATTGAAGGCTACCTAAGCCATAAAAGGCTATCTAAGCCATTAAAGGCTACCTAAGCTATAAAAGACTACCTAAGCCATTAAAGGCTACCTAAGCCATTAAAGGCTACCTAAGCTATAAAAGGCTACCTAAGCTATAAAAGGCTACCTAAGCCATAAAAGGTTACCAAAGCTATAAAAGGCTACCTAAGCCATTAAGGCTACCTAGTTTAAAGAAAAATACATTTCATGCATTTTGGAACAAAGTGTTTAAATTTAGGATCCCATTTACTGCAATTTGTGTCTTTGGTTGGGGTCCAGGGATACTTTTCATATTTTTGATGTAAGAAGAAAACTTTGAGAGAAATGATAATAATAATGAATGAGAGGAACAGTGCCGCATTTAGAAACGCGGGGCCCTGGGCACATTCTGATCTTTCAGAAAATGTTCACCCTTAAAAATACAATATAACTTAACATAATCAAATTCACAAATGAATTATGGATATGGGAGAAAAGAAATGTTTCAACATAGTCCACCCGTGTTCTACTATAACCCCACTCTCCCTTAGCACCTTGTGACTTCAGGAACGGCGATAAGAAAAAGGTACCCATCTCAGTAACCGAAAGGTACATGAAAGGGCCCCCACATCGGAGAAGACTATTAAAAAGGGCCCATCTTAGCAAACGACGAAGCCCGTGAAGGAGGCCATCACACAGGGGAAGGCGATCAGAAAAGAGGCCCATCTTAGCAACCGCCGAGGTCCATCAAAGGGGTCTTCACATTGGAGAAGGCGATCAGAAAAGGGCCCATCTTAACAACCGCCTAAGAGCCTCTGGCCCAGTGTTACGCCACTGCATAGCATAATTTCATAGCAAAACTACAGGAAAAATGCGAGACAACTCAATCAAAAGAAAATGATAATGATAAATTAAATAATGATTCAAAAAGTGACTGCGAAAGTGAGGAAGAAAAATCACACCTGGTGAGGAAGTTTGATTTCTCACCAAAACTATAGGCAATCATTATGTTTTTGTTATTGTATACATATTTCCAATTTTGAACAGTGGGCCGGACCCCACAAGTAGCGAACTTGTTTATGGGGCTCCCCTACTTGTGGGGGCCCTAGGCACGTGCCCATGTGGCCCATCTGGCCCTTGAAAGGAAGGTAAACATGCATGCACATGTGCTCCTTTAATTGGAATTCCTCACAACACTCACACAATGGTAGAGTTTCACGTTATGAGGAGATATTTTGTTGTTAATTACTGTACATAATAATTGATCAATATTTGTTTTGTAAATGATATACATTGTAAGAAAGTTGAACAAATTGAGATACAAATTATATACAAATATATTCTCAGGACAATTTTTGCGCCCCTTTGAGTATTCGGCGCCCTGGCAGAAAACATCACTGGGACAGTTTTCCCCTGGCCTTTCTGCCATCACGCCACTGGTGGTATTGAATAATTGATCGCAATAGGTTCTATACACATGTTATATATTTCAATCGTTTGTATTTTCGTCCCTGCGGGGAACCAAAAAGAAACAAAACAAATCAAAACAAAACTAGCATAACGATAAACATTAACAAATCTTTGTCGGTAAAATACCAGAAGTTTATCAAAGAAAAAATGAACTGGGAGGAAAATTGT